>JAPKLW010000192.1:467549-625680 GCA_026898455.1 Plectranthus barbatus
TGGATGTGTATCCTATCAAATCTAGGGCTAAAGATATGAATAAATCCGATTTTCATCAAATTCCCGCGCCAGCAGACTCGCGTCGATCGATGTGGATTGGCATCGATCGACGTGACTCTCCCTTCGGCATCGATCGATGTGGATTGGCATCAATTGACGTGGTCCTATCTCGCCCCTTTTGCGCGGTCTCACGGTTTTGACCATAACTTCTTCTCCCGAACTCCGTTTGACCCGATTCCAGTTTTGTTGGAGAGCTAACTCAAGGCTTCATCCATTGCCATGCACCAATAGCCCGAATCCCTTGTGTGGAGGAACTCTTCACTGCTACTCTTACACGTCACTGCTTTCGGAACGGTTTTCTCGTGAACTTAGGCCTAAAACCTGCAAAAATATCAAGACGCGCATAATACCATCTAATATAGACTCATGCATAGAATATATATATATAAAATCAATAAAATTACATAAAATAGTAGAAAATAATATAATTAAGCGAGTAGAATAATGATCTTATAAGCATTCCAGAAAAATGTTATTTTCAAAGCAATGCCAAATAAAGTATACAGAATTAAGGTATGAGATTCGACATGCATAAACTAAATTTTTGGATAAACATGCTTCATTTTCCGGTTTATAAAAATCATTTTTCACTTAAAAGTTAGTGCTGTGAAAGATGGGATTTTCTGGGTGTTTTGCCTACGGGGCTGGAACAGAGGTACAAATTCAAAAATTTATTTTGGCCAGAAAACTCATGAGAAAGACTTGAAACTTTACATTCATGTTCAACAATGTGTCTAAAATCGACATGAATAATTTAAGAATTTTCTAAAGCATCTATGTGCAGTTTCAAAGATGCCTTTCAACATGCAACACAAATTGACACATTTTCTTGAAGGGTGTACATCTTTCAAACTACAATTCATTTTGATATGAAAATAAAGCCATTATCTTTCCGACCTATTCAACTATTACATATAAAAAATCAACTCAAACGAACTCCATTTGGTCCGTCTTCCACAACCAAAAATCTCAGTTCATATCAACATGCATAACATCTCATAATTCATAAAAATTTGTGGCTACTCTTATTCCAACATTATGTATCAATATTTTAAGACCCCAATAACCTCACATAATGATCATATTATATATATCTTAAACTAGAAAATGCTTATCAAGATCATATCATCAATAATCAACACATCAACAAGCATTGGCCATAAAATGAACATATCTCAAGCCCTAGTTCATCATATCACTTGAAAATTGAAATGGTGTTACTTGATCATACATAAAAGCTCCTATTCATATATAATTGGTCCTAAGGAGGGTATAAGAGTTACTTGGTGTTAATTTCAGATTTTGAGTTCTTTCTTCCAAATTTTCGAAAAAGCTCTTCCTTGTTTGATTCTTGTTATTTCCATGCGCCTAGCTCCTAGATCTCCAAGCCTTGCATGTTTTTCTTCAATTTCCCACCTTGGTTGATGTATCAATGTAGGGATAAGATAGGGCGTTTGGTATGAGAGTGTAGAGGATGGTGAGTAGACAAACTTTATTTAAAAATGGATTGGATTTGAGGTAGGTTATGGAGGTTAGATTGGGGCTGCAACACAAGGTGCTTCCATGGAGTTGAGAGAGAGTTGGAGATGATGAAATGATGAAGATGAGGGAGAAGGAAGAGGGGTGGCCGATTAGAAATGAGGGAGAGGGTGTAAGGTGAAGTGTGGTGTTGTATCTTCATGCATGATTACTAAATTCTCATCATTACACCATATTTATCCAATTACCAAATTGTCCTCTATTATTTTCATGGTCAGGTATAAGATTTCTTCTAGAAGGCCTCCTTGGGTAATTTCCCCATTCCATTCACTTTTGCTTTGATTAAAATATTGGGTTTAATTCCCAATCTTATAACAAATGCTTGGAATAAATACAAATCCCTCATATAAATCATAGTAGGGCCAAAAATTATAAGGAATTGACTGGATAAATGGCTCTGATAATTTCCTCGTTGTCGCATGTGATTAAAATAATAAATTAAGGAACATAAATTTTAAATCCCCTACGACAATTTGTGTCTACGTCGTATTCGAATAATAATAATAATAAACGATTCCGCTTTGTATTTATTTAGCATAGAAAAATAGCGAAAAGTGCAGGGTGTTACACTTGGGTTCCGCCGGGCGATGTTGCTGCTGTCTTGGCCGACTGTTGCTTGTGTCGGAAACCTCAGCGTGCAAACGCGTGTAGGGGCATAGCGTGTTCTGCTCGCCGTCATCCCCCGATGTAGCCTGTAGCATCGTCGACCCACGACCATTCGTAACAAAATAAAAAAATCCATCCATTGCAATCAATAATAATAATCAAGCATACTCTTAAACAATCTTATTTGACTTATAGAGCCAATAATTTGAAAGTACCTTTAATACCAATTTGAGGGATTCTTACTTGCAAACTAAATTGCATAATCCAATTTGTCAAGGACCGATTATTGGATGTCTAAAATAATTTTTAAGTCGTATGATTAAAGCCTAACATGCTCTTATTTAATGCAAAAGAAATTTACTGAATACGTGGATGGATTTAATTTTGAACTGTTGCGCAGAAATTTGATCTTGAATCCTTCTTGCGCAAAAAGATTCAGTATTGAAATAATCATAATAAAATCCCTGATTTTTAACAGAAAATAATGGAAATTGAAGGAGAAAAATGGAAGAAAGATGATCTTCAAGATCTAATCTTTTGATCCGTATCCCTCGCTCCGATCTGGATATCTGGTGAAGATTCCTTCCGCATATCGTGCCTATCGTGAAGCATAATTTCCTTCTCTCTCTCAAATCCAGTTGACTACTACAACTCTCGATTCTCTGGTTTGCTGCTCAGTGATAACTCTTGAAAAAGAGTTATATTCTCTTTTATTTTAGTTCGTTTTAGAGAGTCTTTCGTCTATGCTTACCCAAATAAGTGTTGTTTTGGTCTTGTATTTAGTTGTTCGAGTCCTTTCATGTTTAATTCGTGTTTTGGAGTAAAAAACGTTGTTTTTTGAGGAATTGGAGTGAATTTTCCGTGCAGGAAATTGCCTTGTTTTCAAAGTCTATGCTGGAGCAAAAAGAAGCAAATGATGTAGCACGTTGAGCTGAACCACTCCCAGTCAACTTCAGTCAAAGCTGCGGGTATGACGTGGAAAAGTCTATTTTTGCTGATGTGGGAGTGCGAAAATAGCAGAATTTCACCCATTTTCCCCAAGGATAATTTGGGAATATTACCAAAAGTGGAAACCTAAGATTTGGGGGAGGTATAAATATCACTTGTAGAGAGAGAGAAGAGGAGCCCCATTTCATTTTCACACACATTTGGGGGGGGGATTCACGATCGACATTTCTCTCCATCGCACACACCATCGAGCTGGAGGGAAAAAGCAGAAATCGAAGGGGAAGAAGAGCATTCAGCTGGAAAGGAGATTGGAAGGGAAGAGTAGCTCACTATCCTAGCTCATTTGCCGGGAATCAAGACGGGAGTGAGGAATCATTCCTCTTGAGGGGCAATTGAAGGGGGAATTTATTCTTCTTCTTTTATTTCTTTAATTTCAAAGCTGATTATGGATCTTATGTCTCTAAACATGTATTTGGGTTTTCTTCGTGTAAATATGAGCTAATTTGGTAGGCCTTGGGCTATGGATGAAGCTTGCATGTTCTTACCTAATGTGTTACTTGGTTGTTAATGGTATGGAGTTTGAGTTTTTGAAGGTTTAATTCTTTTAATTACAATCCTTGTGGAAGCTTGTGTTTGTGATTTATGCTTAATCTTGGTTTGGGAAAATTAAGGTTATGAGTAGAAACCTCAATTGCTCCACAATATTTGCATAGGAATATGTAGATGTTGTGTTTGCTTAAATGCCTAAGAGAGCTGTGAATAGTGCTAGACTTGAATTGAATTTGGGCATAGGAATATGTTAATTTAATTTAAGAAAGGCAATCCCATCTGTTTTGGAAAATCTAGCTGGGAATAGTAATTTGGCTGCAATTTACTCCATGCTGTTGCAGCTGCTGTAGCATGACCATTTACAGCAAGTGAATCCATAGCCTAGGCCGTTTATTTCTTCGATCAAGAATTTGTTCAATCCGATTTTCTCGTTATTCCCCTGTTTTAGTCATCCCCTGTTTTTATGTTTATTGTTATTTACTCATTAATTCATGCCTAGGTTAATTAAACAAATCAAATCATTTTCCCCCATCAATTAAACCGAGTTGAGTGTTTGTGCACCTTTAACCCTTCCCTGTGGAATCGATACTCGGAGAATACTCCGTTTTATATTACTTGTGATAGTGTGCACTTGCACTAGTGTGTTCACACACGCTAAAAAGTTTTTGGCGCCGTTGCCGGGGAAGGCAATTAAGTTGTTGCTATTCAATTCGCTTGGTTTATTGATTTTATTTTATTGCATTTTTATGTATAAAAAAAAGAGTAATACGTGCTGCTAATTTTGTTCAGGTGCTGCTGGTGTTTGAATCTGAAATTGAAAGAACTTTTCGAAGGAACCGGAGAAGGCAAAGAGCACGAAGAAGGAAAGTATGTATCCTGGTTCTATGCTGCAGCAACCTCAGGCTGTGTCCTGTGTTTATTGTGAGGGAGAACATCTTTTTTCTGATTGTCAATTCAATCCTGATTCGATGAACTATGCGGGACATGAATGGGGCAGCATACATAACCCATATTCAACCACATACAACCCGGGATGGCAGCAACACCCAAATTTCTCTTGGGTTGCGCCACATGTTGCAGCAGGGTTCAGTCAGCAACAGCAGAGCCATATCACCCTACCTGGTTATCATAATCCACAGCTTGAACAGATGCCTTATCATCAACAACACATGCAGCTGCAGCAAGACATCTCACTTGAGGTGATGCTGAAGGAGTATTTATTGCGAATTGAAGATAGTGCACAAAGCCAAGAGGCAATTCTTCATAACCAAGCTGCTACTTTACGCAATCTGGAGGTTCAAATGGGGCAGCTGACCATCGAGTTGAGAAATTGGCCACAAGAGGATAAATCTAGTGACATGGTGAACCCAAGAGAAGATGAAGAACAAGGCAAGGCCATAACATTGAAGAGTGGAAAGGTGCTTGAAGAGGTAGCACCTGCAAAAATGGTTGAAGTTGAGCACTCTTCAATCCAAATGGAGGAAAAACATGCTGAATGTGAAGCTGAGAAGGTGGAAGAAAAGAAGGAAGTTGTTGCTGATGCTGCAGCACTGAAAGAGCAAGTTGCTGCTCGGAAATATATACCTCCACCACCTTTCCCTCAAAGGTTGGAAAAGCATAAAGAAGATGATCAATACCAGAAGTTCCCTAATGGTGAAGAAGAGTTTTCGATGATTGGTGTGCTTGATGCACTTGTGGAAGAGACAAAGCTAGAAGACTGTGAGCAGATTGAGCATGCTGAAGACTGTGCTGAAGCATCAGCTCTGGAGCAACATGAAACCTGTAATAGAAATGCATTCGAGTTGCTGCAGCTTGCTGACCGGTCCACCAAGCATCCAAAAGACTATGAAGCCGATGAGGAAGTTCCAATCATACTGGGGCAACCATTTCTTGCTACGGGGGGAGCACTTATTGATGGTGAGCTGACCATGAGAGTTAATGGGGAACAAGTCACCTTCAATGTCTTTCAAATGAAGTTCCCGAATGGTGAGGAGGGATGCTCACAGATTGATATCATTGATTCGTTGGTTGCTGAAACCCAACTGCAGGAATGCTGGTCAGAAGAGCATGAAGAAATTCATGCTGCAGCACTGGATCTGGAACCGCTAGAAATGTGCAGTAAAATAGCTTTTGAGCCACTGAAAACCGGAGAGCAGGAATTTAAAACTCCCGAGGCATCGATTGTAAATCCACCAAAGTTGGAGCTGAAGCAGCTGTTTTTCCACCTGAAATATATCCACCTTGGGGAGTTGGACACTCTTCCGGTTATCTTTTCTTCCAACTTGGGAGCTGAACATGAAGCAGTGCTGATCTCTGTGCTGCAGCAACTCAATCTGAACTTAATGGAAGCTTGGACGGATAGGATGCTGCAGCTGAATGAATTTGATGAGCTGAGGTTGTTGTTATATGATAAAGCTAGCAAGACCTTCGTGGAGCCGTCAACATGGAGAAGGCCAACACTACCCTAGTTGATGCTTATGTTTGAGGTACTCATGGGCTATCCACTCTACTGGATGGTCCATGATTTTTTTTATATTGTGCATAGTTTAGTTCCCTTGCATTTCTAAATTTATGTCTAGTTTAATCTCATGCTTTCCTAGTTTTCGCTTAAGTTGTGAGTTTAATAATATTAAAAAAATTTTAAAAAAAAAGAGAGAGAAAAAAAAAAGAAAAAAAAAAGCTAAACTGATGAATCTTTTTGCAATTGTGTTGTGAGTTTCAGGACTCTTGTACAACCAAGTTTGGGGGGTAGCAAGTCAACGGGGCGATGGAAGATGTGCAAATTCACTTGGATCGAGAGGTTGTTTTGGAGAGTTGTGTGCCAGGACCCACCCACTGCTACCCCTGCTGCTGCAAAGGATGCTGCAACAACTTCTGCTACTGTTCCAAAGAAGGGGAAGAAGAATGTTACCTCCCCTGCTCAAGATCCACCTTCAGCGACCCCTGCTGCTGACACTGATGCTGCAGCAACTTCTGAGCCGGCTACATCTGGATCCCATCCAACAGCTCAACAATAACTGTTATGGTTCTTCCTCCACCTTATCCTCCCTTAACACTAATTTTATTTTGTTGATATTCACTTTGGGTCTGTACTTAATACTTAATAACTACTGTGGTGTTTTGCTAGTACTCTTTGGTTCTTATTATGCTGTTTTGGGGTTGTTATGTTTATTCTATTTCCTTTCCGTTCGTGTCGGTTGTTGTTGGATTTTATGTCTTGCTGCTCTACTTTTGCTTCGATGATGATTTTTGCTTGTTTTCATCTTCCCTCGTGGATTTGATTGTTGATTTAGTTGATTTTCATCTTTTAATTGTTCCTTAGGTTTAACTTATTATTTCTTGATGTGCATTCCATCTAATCTCGTGGACTGAAAATTTTTGTTTTGAAAACTTCGTTACTTTGTCTCGTTGATTGCTCTTTATTAGCTTCTTGTTCGGTTTTGCAAGTGTGAGTGTTTACCTTCGACTGCTTATGGTTGCCTCAAGGCGAAATGTGTTTTTATATCACTTGGGATGTGATTTAGGCCTTCGTTGTTTTATTTTGTGCCTTCATTGTTCTTTGCATTTTATTTATCCCTTGCACCCTCATTTGTGCCTTAGCCTTATATCGTCTGTGTCCACATCTATTTTAGCCGTTACCCTTCATCTCTACCCTCTTCGTGAGCACTTATATAAGTTCGGCCTTTTGACATTGGGGACAATGTCCGTCCTTAAGTTTGGGGGGTGTGCTCCCGTTTCGGGTTGTTTTATTTTTGAATCGTGTATTCCATTTCGTTGTAAATTGGTGTTTCATTTCCGTGTAATATAGTGTGCATAAAAAAAATGAATGACAAAAATCAAAAGGAAAAGAAATATGAGAAAAATCGAAAAAAAAAATAGAAAAAAGAAAAAAAAATCGAGAAAAACTCGACAAAAAAAAAAAAGAAAAAGAGAGTGAAAATAAAGGGAGATTTTTTTTGAGTTATTTCATTTGGTGTTGTTTTGGGTTATTTCATTTGGTGTAATAATAGGGGGTAGTCTTCTCTTACTTGGGATTGTGGTTCTAGTGTTCAAGTCCTCTAAATAAGTAGTCGAACTCATTGGTGCTCTCGAATTAGTCACTCTATCCAAATATTTTCCTACCTTAACCCTAGCCCACATTACAAGCTAATAAAGTCCTAATGATCCCTTGTGATATGAACTCCATTAGTGGAGAGGTTATTATGAGTAGTTTGGAGTCAAAATAAGTAAGCATGATGATCATAAGCATTACTTGAGTGTGGAGTTGATTTTGATCATGTTGACTTAGCATTGTGATGATGCGCTGTGCTGATTTGAGAATTAGATGCTGAAGCATGATGGAAATGACATGTTAAACTAGAAGGAAGGGTTTTGAGATGAGTTGATACTATTTTGATGATTGAATCCTAGATTTCATTTTCAACTGTGCTGAGAAGTGTATGAGTATGAGCCAGCATGACTGCAAATTCCAACTTGTTTGTCCCTTGAGTCATTTTATCTCTTTTGTTGATCGAGAACGATCAATGGGCTAAGTTTGGGGGGGTGATAACTCTTGAAAAAGAGTTATATTCTCTTTTATTTTAGTTCGTTTTAGAGAGTCTTTCGTCTATGCTTACCCAAATAAGTGTTGTTTTGGTCTTGTATTTAGTTGTTCGAGTCCTTTCATGTTTAATTTGTGTTTTGGAGTAAAAAACGTTGTTTTTGGAGGAATTGGAGTGAATTTGCCGTGCAGGAAATTGCCTTGTTTTCAAAGTCTATGCTGGAGCAAAAAGAAGCAGATGCTGTAGCACGTTGAGCTGAACCACTCCCAGTCAACTTCAGTCAAAGCTGCGGGTATGACGTGGAAAAGTCTATTCTTGCTGATGTGGGAGTGCGAAAATAGCAGAATTTTACCCATTTTCCCCAAGGATAATTTGGGAATATTACCAAAAGTGGAAACCTAAGATTTGGGGGAGGTATAAATATCACTTGTAGAGAGAGAGAAGAGGAGCCCCATTTCATTTTCACACACATTTGGGGGGGGGATTCACGATCGACATTTCTCTCCATCGCACACACCATCGAGCTGGGGGGAAAAAGCAGAAATCGAAGGGGAAGAAGAGCATTCAGCTGGAAAGGAGATTGGAAGGGAAGAGTAGCTCACTATCCTAGCTCATTTGCCGGGAATCAAGACGGGAGTGAGGAATCATTCCTCTTGAGGGGCAACTGAACGGGGAATTTATTCTTCTTCTTTTATTTCTTTAATTTCAAAGCTGATTATGGATCTTATGTCTCTAAACATGTATTTGAGTTTTCTTTGTGTAAATATGAGCTAATTTGGTAGGCCTTGGGCTATGGATGAAGCTTGCATGTTCTTACCTTAATGTGTTACTTGGTTGTTAATGGTATGGAGTTTGAGTTTTTGAAGGTTTAATTCTTTTAATTACAATCCTTGTGGGAGCTTGTGTTTGTGATTTATGCTTAATCTTGGTTTGGGAAAATTAAGGTTATGAGTAGAAACCTCAATTGCTCCACAATATTTGCATAGGAATATGTAGATGTTGTGTTTGCTTAAATGCCTAAGAGAGCTGTGAATAGTGCTAGACTTGAATTGAATTTGGGCATAGGAATATGTTAATTTAATTTAAGAAAGGCAATCCCATCTGTTTTGGAAAATCTAGCTGGGAATAGTAATTTGGCTGCAATTTACTCCATGCTGTTGCAGCTGCTGTAGCATGACCATTTACAGCAAGTGAATCCATAGCCTAGGCCGTTTGTTTCTTCGATCAAGAATTTGTTCAATCCGATTTTCTCGTTATTCCCCTGTTTTAGTCATCCCCTGTTTTTATGTTTATTGTTATTTACTCATTAATTCATGCCTAGGTTAATTAAACAAATCAAATCATTTTCCCCCATCAATTAAACCGAGTTGAGTGTTTGTGCACCTTTAACCCTTCCCTGTGGAATCGATACTCGGAGAATACTCCGTTTTATATTACTTGTGATAGTGTGCACTTGCACTAGTGTGTTCACACACGCTAACACTCAGCAAGTTATGATCTTTTGGTGTATTGTGATTGGAGAACCAGTGTAACGGCCCGTATTTTTCCAACCTTTTATTTAATAAATTACGAGGCAAATGTCGCTATAACCATTATATTATTAATATTATCAAGCAACTTCTCTACGACATTCGAATTATAGCCGCGAGGACAAATAGTGACAATTCGATAAATAAATCACGGATGACGATCGAAATAATTTATTTGACTCGGTAATATTTATTATTGCCATAGCAACGCTATTGGGCCGAGTTAATTATTTAAACCCAACCTTTTTATTTAATTGGAGAATTGGGCTAAGAGGACTCTATTTCTTTAATGTGTTGGGCCAAATTAAATAGGAGCCCACATGAGAATAAATAAAATAGCCCACCTAGTTAATTTAGCAAGTCCATGTATATTCCCATATTTAAATTCATAATTATCAAAACAAATATCGAGATGAGAATTCTAGTCCGGAAAATATTTATATTATATCGATATCACCTCCGAGGCAAATTCCGGAATTTAATTCCATTAAATGGGATGCCCAATAATTTCGATGCTCACATATATATATATACACACGATATGATGATTGATTTTTAATCGCGAGCCGATGGACATATGGTCGAGTTGTTGGAATAATTAATTCCCTACTTATTGATTTTATTAGCCATATTATTCCTATTTTAAAGATGAGAATATAATTAAATATGGGAAGACCCATATTATTATTTTATGTTCAAAAATTCATACGACGTCCGATTGAGACGATTTGAAATGCCAAGGCAAGAGTTTGAAGAATGAAAAATTTTCGTATTATTTATTTAATTATCGGAATGCAAGACCATAGGAAAATAATTTAATTAGAGATCATGGGTTATTCTATTTCAATTAGTCATGTAGAGAAATGATTGCTCTAGCCCCTACTTTGGCTATTTACCTACAAGGGCAATTGGCTATGAAGGGAATTTGAATCACTTAAGGGCAAACATGGAAAGTAGAAGGTGATCATTGCAAAAATATCAATCAAGTCATGCAAATTAATTCCCACACTCCACCCTTATTTCTCCCCATCATAATCGACACACCCCTCCCCTTTTTGCTGAAAATCTTTTTATTTTACTTCTCAAAATTCATCCCATCATTTCACTTCATCTTCTCCAAACTTTCCCTGCACCATTTCTCTCTCTAAACACCATGAGAACCTCCATTAAAACACACTACAAGAAAAACAACTTGTAGCGACGATAATGCTAGTGATAATTAAAATTTTGTCACTAAAAATACCTCTACAGTAACAATTATTTATTTTGTCACAAAAAATATAATTTGTGAGAATTTTATATGTTGTCAATATTTTTTATCACTAAAGTTAGCGACAATAATAATTTTGTGACTAAAGATGCATCTACAGCTATAATTATTTTTTTCGTCATAAAAAATATAATTTGTGACAATTTTACATGTTGTCACTATTTTTTATCACTAAAGTTAGCGACAATAATATTTTTGTGACTAAAAATGCATTTACAGCAACAATAATTTTTGTCATCACAAAAATATATAATTTGTGACAATCTCATAAATTATTAGTATTTTTTGTCACTGTAATTAGTGACAATAATATATTGTGACTAAAAATACCAATTTTGTGATAATTTCTTAAGTTGTTAGTATTTATTGTCACTATAGTTAGTGACAATAATATTTTTTTGACTGAAAATACCTTAATTTGTGACAATTTCATAAATAATATTAGTATTTATTGTCACTATAGTTAGTGAAAATAATATTTTTACGATCAAAAATACTTTTATAACGTTAATTACTTATTTCACAACAAAAGACACAATTTATGATAATTTTAAATAATGTCACTAATATATAAGAATAATAATATTTGATGATTAAAAAATATCTAAGTTATATTTGATATTAACTCGACTATTTTCCTCGAGTTTTAAAATTATTAATCATATTTGAAATCTCAATCATACCTAATTAAAGATTATAAATAATTTAAAGCGTTTCAATTTTTAATTATTCATTATTCTGATTATAAAATTAATTATTTGTTTTTTAATCGTTTAATTTTTCAAATACTTAATTATAGGAAAATTATCGATTCAGGATCCAAAAGATAGTTTAATTATCGATTCAGGACCCGAAAGATGATTTGTCAATCCAGGACCCGAAAATCATTCAATTCTCAATCCAGGACCTCAATATCAGGTCCTGGATTGAGAATTGTATGATCTTTCGGGCCCTGGATTGAGAATTTTTTTGATCTTTCAGGTCCTGGATTGAGAATTAATCTTCCGGGTCCTAAATCGATAATTAAACTATCTTTCAGGTCCTGAATTGATGAAACTCCTTAATTATACTACATGCAATTTAATAAATTGTATTGTACTTTTTATACAATATTGAATGTGTAATAAAATATAAATCTTTATATTTGAATGGAATTAATTATAATATTTTATTATTATAATATTTAATTATAGTATAAATATGTGTGAAGTGAATCGATATTTGAATATATAATTTTGTGGAATTAAGAGACATTTAATTTTTAATCAAAAAATATTTATATAAACTCAAAATTATAACATAACAAACACTCCAAATATAAATTAATAATGAAAAATAGAGAAACTCTATTTTGCCTAATTTCAAAATTAAGAAGTTTGATTAAGTCAAAATTTATTTTTTAAAATAGTGGAATAAGTAGATTAACATTTATGTATATTAATTGTCATTTTTCAACAACAAATTGATTTGTGGTGTAATGGTTTGAGGTAATGGATAATTACTGTGAGGTGTTGTGTTCAATTCCTCTTACTTACATGTTTATTCATTTTTTTTTGATTGATCCCTGCAGGAGGCAGCTCAGATGTTGTGCAGGCAGGCCAGGGCAGGTTCGGCTTCATGATGGACCAGGCGCGAGGTGTGGTGTGACCTGGCTGGGTGGGGGGCTTGGATCCGGCTTGGTGTGTGTGGTGGTGGAGTCCGTGCCTGGTGCAACCAGGCATTGCAGGACACGGTGTGCTCGGGTTTGGCTTGTGGTGGTCCGGGTGCGAGGCAGCATGTTCAGAGACGGGCAGGGTGGCTTGTGGTGGTTAGTCCAGGTGTGAGGGTCAGTGCGACCTGACCAGATAGGGGGCGGATTCGGCTTTGTGCGACCAAACGCGAGCCCGAACCATGCAACGTGGTCTCGGGTTCGTGAAGTGCGATCGGGCCACCATGTTTCGGATTCCGGCGGGTTACTAATTAAAAATATTTATTTTTTAAAATAAGATTTTGTGAAATAAATAATTTGTCACTATATGCATAAATAATAGTGATAATAATTTTGGGTAGCTATAAAACAGAAAAAATAGTGACAATAATAATTGAGTTACTATAAAATTAAAAAATTGTGATAATATCTTTTTGTTGTTAAAACAATATATTCTAGTGACAAACACAAGTGTCACTATAACATAAATTATAGTGACGATTATTTACTGTTATTACTAAAACTTTTAGCCACTATCAAGTAGCCACGACATAGTGACGAACACAAAAATTGCCACTACCTTGATTTAGTGACAATTTTTATATATATAGCAACAACTATTGTCTTGGCTATACATCATTTTTTTTGTAGTGACAGCCCCTTGAAGCTTCCATATCCCACCCTTCCCTCACCTATTGAGCCTCCATTTTTACAAAAAGCTTACTTCCTCAACCTCCTCTACGCAATGACGTAAGAAGCCCTATGATCGGAGCACATTGATCTCAAGCACGAAGTGCAATCAAGCTTCAAGTAGGAGAAACGTGATCCCCACGAAGAGAGGAGCCCGAATATGCAAAGATCTAAGCTAGACGACGTCGGAAGCAACTCGAAAACTTGAAAGAACTATTGTTGCAAATATCTCCCTTCAAGTAGACAATTTCTACACTCCCTATGACTTCCTTGTTATGAATATGTGATTGCATGTAGGATCAAGCAGTCACAAATTAAATTTTTAAAGGGAATGGTTGAGATGAGCATGCCTAGGCCTAAGCTTGATATATGTTGCATATTGATGAGCATAGAACACATATATATGATTACATGTTTGATCAAGCTTAAGAATCATGACCTTTCATATTCAAAGTTGATATTCAAACTTATATAGAGCTGAAATCGATATATATGAAGCTTGGGGATGAGATAATGGCATGTATGTTGAAAAATCATGTGTTGATGAAATTTGAGAGCATGCTCTGTTTTTTGACAGAGATTAAAATGAGTACGGCTGATTCTGTGATGGTTGGATTGAGTTTATTTTAGAACTGTATAAACTAGAATGAGTTTGGAATCTGTGGAATTTGGAATTTCATGAATCGGAGTTGTAAAACTCGAGTTTGAAGCATTTTAATAATGTGTGGCAGATTCTGGCAGTTTAGATTACACGGCCTTAAAAACATATTTTTGGACTTTGGAAAATTCTGATTTTTATAATATGCACTCTAGACATGTTAATTAGTAATCTATATAAAAATTAAGTCATTTCACTTAGTATATTAATTATTAAAAATTCGGGAAGTTGATTGCTGAAATCTGAAAATATTTCTGAAAGTTAATTAGAAAATTGCTTATGTTAGGCTTCACCGTTTTTAAATGAAAATTCGTTTTAACGAACCGTCACTTCGAGCACGTGCACATTAAAATCTTATTTTTATAAAATTAAAATCAGTCTCATTAGATGTCTAGATCATTTTTGTTGTTACCTTGAAAATGGACTAGTTAACTAGGTAATAACTCATATTTTGGACTTAGAATAATTTGATTAATTTTCAGATTTCACTAAAATATTATAAGGCCTAAATGCATAAATGGTTCACTTAGTTAATTAAAAATAATTGTTTTTGGTAAATAATAAGTTGTTAACTAGATCACTAAATCCATTATCCTTAATTAACAACTAATATAGCAATTTGGTATGAACTTGTTAACTAGCTTAATAACTTGACTAAGTTAATAAATCTTGTTTAATAAGATAAAACTTAGAAGCCTTTGAACCTTATCCTTTATAAATTTCGAATTTCATAAATTGTAATTGGGTAATTAATTCAATTAAATTTATTTATGAACTTAGATAATTATTTTGAGTCAAAGACATTTTAGTAATTTATTCAAACTTTAATTAGGTACTTTAATCTCCAAGAAGGAAGCATCAACTAGCGGAACTAAGTAATTGGATCCATCGAATCATTTGAGGTGGGCACTACTTTATCCTATCAAATGGCTTTGTCAAATGTTTTCTCCAAAAATGATTCTTTTGTTTTAAAAGCATGTTACACCGCAAAATTGTTTTGGCACCGTATGATTGTTATGATGGTATGAATTGGTGGATGAATGTTAATTATTTGGAGATGTGTTGGATCGGGGAAGTGGCTACTCCCGTGGTATTGTAAGCCTAATGCATTAGCCCGGATAGTAATAAGACTACCGGTTGGGTAAGGGTGATTAAACCTTACCGGGTGGATAGCGAGTGACCACTCCTATCTTACCCCTTGTGATTATATGGATCATGTTGAATATGAAATGTTGATATGTTGGGAAAACGATTATGTGGTGCCTAATTTGAGTGGGAGCTCCCAAGTGAGGAAAATGTTTTGTGCATATACATGAGGCTTTCAATAAAAACTTGTATTATGCATGAGTGTGCGGTGTTTTCATGATATATATATATATATAGGGTTGCATTATATGGTTACCCATACCCAATATGTTATATGAGGCCAAATCCTGGTCTTTAGATCAACATTTGAACGCTCCAGATTGAACTAAAAACTTAAAAAAATTCGCTACATTATCTTGTGTTTTCTACTACATTATTTGGGTATAATAGTAATTTGATAATCTTATTAAATACGTGAAACTGCTATCCCCCAAAACTGTGATTTTCTCTCTCCTCTAGAAATTTTATAAAACTTTAAATAATCATAACTCACTCAATTTAAATTATTTTTTCACATATTATATATCAAATTAAAAATAATTTAATTATCTTTCAAACGCAATCCCTATTACATATATTTCGAATTAGAAATCGCATTAAAACTAAATAATGTAATAGCTAAAATTAAATGATGTACTATAATACAGAGAATAATGTAATGACATATTATAGTTACCTTAAATCGTTGTTGTTCGTAGATTAAATTCGGAATAATCTTAATTTCACTATTGTTGTTGCATTTTATAAATAAAAAGGTGTCTAAGTGGTACATTACGTGTTGCTTGTGTATTATGTTATTAATGTCTGTAACAACAGTGCAAAAATGGATCGCAACAAAAATATAACGCATTGCATTATATTGATAAAATGGGGCCTTAGTGGTACATTATGTGTCGCTTGAGTAGTACATTATGTGTCGTCTGTGTATTACATTATCCATGTCTATTTTTCTGCAATTGCATGATAAAAAAAAAGAACACAGTGTATTAAATAGATAAAACATTGTCAGAATGGTACATTATGCGTTGCCTGAGTGATACATTATTTATCGCATGTGTATTACATTATTTTTGTAACAACAGTGCAAAAATAAAAATGGATCGCAACAAAAATAGAATGCAGTGCATTATATAGATAAAACGAGATCTGAGTGGTACATTATATGACACATGTGTATTACATTATTCATGCCTGTAACAACGGTGCAAAAATGAGCAACAAAAATGGATTGCAACAAAAACATAACACAATGCATTATATAGATGAAACGTGGCCAGAGTGGTACATTATGTATCGATTGAGTGGTACATTATGTGTGGCCTGTGTATTACATTATCCATGTCTGTAACTGTGAAGATAAAAAAATTTGCTCCAGAAATTAAATAAAATGCACACTGCTCCAGATAACTGATTCGACAAACTGTTGTGAAATTGTCAACGAACCACCATGGATAACAACCAACGATTGCGACACAGCAAACCACCGTGAATGCAGACCGTAGATAACTATCAAAATTTGCAACCTTTGGTCTCTCATTTGTGCAGCCACTGACTTCGGCAACAATAAAACAAGTTGAGAATACAGACTCATTTTTTTAACAACACACCAAAAAAAACTGTGCATACAAGAAAAAAATGAAAAAATAAATTTGTAGTGAACACTTCGATAAGTCTAGTTCTTCTACCCTTAAAATCTACTAAAATTTCTTCAATACTTTGAGAGAGGTTGACTCAAGGCATCAATTTTCTTGAATTAATATTTAATATAGCAGAAAAATAAAAAAGGAAGAATGCAGCAAAAAATTATCTTCATATTCGTAAGACAGATGAACTGGGAGAGGGGAGGAGAGAAAAAATAAAAATGACATGAGAGAAAGGGAGTGGGAGAGGAGAGAGAAAAAAACAAGATGGAGTCATATTTTTAGAGAGAGAGAGAGGGAGTGAGAGAGGAGATAGAGAAAAAAAATGATTGAGAGAGCAGGAGTGGTAGAGGAGAGAGAGAAAAAAAGTGGAGTATACTGCATATCGTTCGTGAAAGAGAGGGAGTGGGAGAGGAGAGAGAAAAGTTTGGGTTAGGAATATTAATTTATTTCTAGATTGTTAATTATACATTTACTAAATGACCCTTAGTAACTGATTATTAGGGGAATATAAATTAAAATTTTAAAATTTTCAATTTAATCTGGGCCACATAATCAAAAAATCAAAGGATGAGATTTGGTCTCATATAACATTTGGGAGATGGGTAATATATGATCACCACTCTATATATATATATATATATATATATATATATATATATATAAATATATGTATTTGTTTTCGGGACACCGTGACCACTGGGTACATTCGTGTACTTAGCCCCTATGTGCGTTTTCCCTGCATGTAGGTACCGATTGATGAAGGTGAAGGTGACGTTATGAGGAGGGGATCGAAGGAGGAAACCGAAATTGATTCATATTTGTATTAATTATTCGGTTTGTACTAATTTCGAATCCATGTTGCTTTTGATCATATCTTTTGAATGGCATGTATTGCACCCCTATGCTTACTTGGATTTATGATCTAAACTTTCTCAATCTCATTTTGTACTAACCTTTCAATTACTTGAATGATTGATTCACACTTCCTTTTAACCTTGATGTGATTTGATTTCTTGAAGGCTTGACCGATTAAATGCTAGTTCATGAAATCACTTATTATTCCTATGGTTCATTCTTGCCTTAAGCATGCTAATCGTTCTTGTTCTCCTAACATGATTTAATTTGTTGGTTATGGTATCGAAGCGACGAGCTATGTCTTCATACATAGTCTCATTTGTACTTGCATTCTAAATTGAAATATGCCCTTGTGCATTCTTTCAAGCATGACTTAAAATATTGTTCCATCATGCTTGTATCACTTATTTGACTCCATTTTCCGCTGCGAACTATTTATTGCTTTTCCTTTCGAGCATATATTAATTAATTGCCTCATCATGCTTGTAACCATTTAATTGATTCTAATCTCCGTTGCGAACTATTTATTTGAACCTCATGATCTTATTTCATTTTTGATCGATTCTTTACTTGCTTTCGCATGAATAAATATTTCTTCTTAAAACCACAACTTCCCTTAGCGTGCATTGTGTCGCACGTGAGACTGTCGCATAGGCCTGGTTTGGGGGCGCGACAACCAGATGGGTATTTATAGGAAATTCTGATCTATAATGGGCTTGAGCTATACATGGGCCCGACCATGGACATGTATGCAAATAACAAATAAGACCTATCAATTAATAAATTCTCATATTCAACCAAAAATATAATTAATTAATTAATATTGATTCATGCCACCTGAGAATCAATATTTTCCTACATCTTTGTTATCACGTTATAAGGAACGTGTTGCATGTGCTCGGTATATCCCATATTTAAGGTTACAAATATTCATTAATTAATTTAGGCTCTGACAGGCCTACTAATTAATTAACATCTTTTAATCCTAAGTTATATCACTCAATCCTTTTCACTTATGTTTGAACTTAATTAGCCTCCAAGACTTTAGCATAGTGAACCTTTTGAGCTTCTTGGGAAACGTCACCATCCTATACTAGATATGGTTACCTAACTACAGAACTATAAGTCATACACTAACTGCTACCACCCAAGATAAGAGTCTCATCATAGCATCTCAAAGTGATATACATACTTGTGTGTACCTCTTGAACTTTCATTAATTAGTCTTCAAATATCATTAAGTTTCGAGATCAAGATTTTTCTATATCAAATAAAAGAATTGATCTCAGTTAAGTCGTATCAATACATACCAAATATAGCATCTCATCTAGTGACCAAGATAAGCCACTAATTGCTGACTAAGTCGGCCTCCTGCCCCTGAGTCGGACTCCTGCCCTACTACAATCCTAAACAGAGGGATGTGGTTGCCATCCCTTGGATTAAACCCCTTCACACACTCAGTTACACAAAGAACAAAGAAGGAAGGGAGAATTGCTCAAGAGCATAAGTTGAACTCACAATATCACTCTATAAACTCACAGCAGAGAGATGAGAGACTATTGAGTATTGAGAGAGTGAGACTAACAAGCGGCGCAGCCCTAACTAGAATAAGATTAGGGATTTGATAAGGGTAGGTAAAAGGTATATATATGTTGGCCTATAGCTAACAGATTTTTGTTGGGTTACTAACAAACTAATTAACCCATCCACACACCCACATAACATATGACTAAGTAAATGGGCTGGGTAAAATACCTTGGGCCTACAAATATCCAACAACATAGTTGCTCGATCAACTGCTCGTGCCTTCCTCCTCCTTTCGTAGCTCCAGCAGCTTGAATTCAACATCCTCCGAAAATACAGTTCGTATCTTACACTGCTTAGCAATGCAAACCCATGCGAAGGAATCAAAGTTTTTGGTTGGAATCATTTGGTTGTACAACTCCTTGGCAATGGTAGTCTTGCCTCCGAGGAGATTCCGACTGCATGCGTTGCGATGGCATCTTCAGTTCTATATACCAGATCTCTAACCTCTGTGATCCAACTGCGTGATTTCTCTGCCTTGCTGTTTTCTGTCTGCGTCTTTGAGGAGAGACTTGATCTCTTAATTTGAGCTACGTTTGTAGAGACACCACTTCACCGTCAACACCAGCTAAGAACCTGCCTTGTTCTAAGAGCAAATCTATGAATGTTTTCAGAGCTATAGAGACCACTGCCTCCTCCATTAAATAATATATTTCAAGTTTTCACCGCTTAGAAATTGGAGAGGAATTGAAGGCTACGGAAAATGGTGTTTGTCATTGTGATGCCTCCATGTTCTTGATATGTTTCAAATATATATTATCCTATTCTGTCACGCTTATCTATTTTTAAATTTTAATCTTATTGAAGCGAACACGACCAGTCGATAATTGACTGGAAATTAATTGAATATTGAGCAGATAACTTCGCGTATCAGTCTCGTCTGTATGGAACATTTGTTAAATCTAAACAAACTGCTAGACTATTTAAATATATAAATTTTTCACAATTTAACCAGCAAATCTACTCTCTCTCTATATATATATCACAAAATCATCAATAAAAATAAGAAATCTTAAATTAAAAAAAATTAAAATAATAATTAATTTTGAATTTCCGAATTGGTTATATATGTTGCTGAGTCTTTCTTTGTTTCTTTTTATTTCTCCATGAATTTTGATGGTCCATTCAAATTATATATATTCAAACAATCGGCTTGAGATCCTCTGTCCCATTCCCTGTTCCATTCCCTGTTCCACAACTAAAAAAATTATTTTTTATTTAATAATTTATTTTAAATTTATTTTTTATCAAACAAAATGGGAATGATTTAGCAACAGTTCATGGTTTTGCACCTTTTTTTTTCTCTCTCTCTCTTTTTATAATAAATTTGATTTTAGTTTTTTCAATTTATATTAATGCTATTTTAATCATTTCAATTTTATTTTTATCTAATTTTCTTAATAAGAAATAAAAATTAAATACAAGTAGTAAAACTAAAACCATTTAATATAATTTATAAGTAATATACATTTATGTTTTCCTAGTTTAATTATTTTTTAAACTAGACACATAATTAATTGATATCAAATAAATATAATAATTAATAATCGAATCCTCGCATATCCAAGAAATAATTTGATCATTTTATGATTTTCCAGTTCGGTTTTCACATGATTTTATAATAATTAATAATTGGATCCTCACATCTCCAGCCATTCACATGATTTTCCAGTTCGGTTTTCCAAAATTTTCAGTCAAATTTCCCAAATTTTTCATATTCATTTACAATCCAAACTTTAAATTTTTTATTTAAAATATAATATTTCATTTTCATTCCTTATACTGTTTATTTATTTTTTATTATTAATTTATTATATTATATATTTTGATATATATACATATATATTTATGTTTATTTTAATATTTTTAATTTTTAGTTAAAATCTTAAATAACTTAAATTCATATCAAATAAATAAAATCTCATAAAATGATCAATTTATTTAATAATCAAATTATTTCTTGGATATGCGAGGATTTGATTATTAATTATTATATTTATTTGATATCAATTTATTATGTGTTTAGTTTAAAAAATAATCAAACTAGGAAAACATAAATGTATATTACTTATAAATTATATTAAATGGTTTTAGATTTACTACTTGTATTTAATTTTTATTTCTTATTAAGAAAATTAGATAAAAATAAAATTGAAATGATTAAAATAGCATTAATATAAATTGAAAAAACTAAAATCAAATTTATTATAAAAAGAGAGAGAGAGAAAAAAAAAAAAAAAGGTGCAAAACCATGAACTGTTGCTAAATCATTCCCATTTTATTTGATAAAAAATAAATTTAAAATAAATAATTAAATAAAAAATAATTTTTTTAGTTGTGGAACAGGGAATGGAACAGGGAATGGGATAGAGGATCTCAAGCCTCAAACAATCACGTCTGCTTCAGATAATGAAGAGGCGAATAGAAAAAAATGTTAGGTTCCCTCAAAGTCGTCACATATTAAAAATTGCAAAGATAAATATATCTGCAGCTGGTGTTTTGCCTTCCATTTTTTATATTCTGTTTCATCTTCCATCCATGAACAACATGTTCCAGCAACGAAACCGGTTTTTCTATTTTATTATTTTTTTATTTTCTTTGCTATAAACGAAACTGAGTTATGTTTATTGCTATCCTCAAAATTCCCAAAAACCTCATTTTTGTAGCTGGAACGGCGTTCAACACGGCCTCAGGCATCCTGGGAGAGAGATCGGCTCGTCGCCATAAACATGAGGTCTCAAAGCTTTCTCGGCGCCTTTTCTCTCTCATCCAGGTATTCTCTCTTTCCTCATATCCGTCACTCCAAAACAACACTTTCCATGCTCCCATTCCTCAAGACTTAGCAATAACTCCTACGTTTGTAAGTTTGAACTTTGCTATTTGCATGAATCTTCTTCCCATGGTTTGTAAACATCACAAGATATTAGTAGGGTACGTGTTCGGGTAGAACTTTCCATCTAGACAATTTAGGCGTGGTCTAGATAGGATTTTATCGTAACTTAATTTCAATTTAACATTTGAAGAATATATTAATTACTTTATTATAATACTATCTACATATACTTCATATTATAATTATAATTTATGGTATTTACATTACTTATATTAAAGAGTAAATGAGTAATTACATTACAAATTATTGTAATATTTTTAAATATATTATGAAATATGCTTACTTTTAAATAAATACATAAAATATTAATTTTGTTTCAAATTTATAACTGGAGCATAATGCGGCAATGGAGATTTGACATTTCAGTGAAAATATCAACACCTTTCAGATACACATGTGACATTTTAAAAAGTTAATGTGGTTTATAGTTTGGGGGCCAGAATGGCTACTTTTCCTCGTTGAATTATGATGATAATTTGGACATTTATCTAAAAATAGGTATAGGAATTAAAATTGAAATAATATATAATATATTTAATTTGCACATATTATCGATAATATTCACATAGCCTAAGACTACTTGTCGCTTAAGCTATAGGCAGAGAAAGTCGATCTGAGTTTTCAGACAAAGTTTTACTAGCTAGTATGAAAATTATAATACAGTTTTGTAATTATAGAAATTATAACATGAATTTTTATTTTTTTTTTGGCAATTATATTACAGTTTTTTGGTTATTTAAAGAATTGCTTATTCAGATTTATTCATATGAATTGATTTTCTGATAAATTGTTTGTATTTGATTTAATGGGTATTTTTAACGCAAAAGATTTACGTGCCATATCTAATTGTAAGATTTTCAAATTTGCGTTATAATTACATGATTTCAAAACTGTGTTGGCTACGAACCATCTAGGTAAACATTAATTATCTGTCAACGTGATCAAACTATGGTTGGTAACCTAATTCAAACTTAAACATTTTAGCACACACAAAGGGAAATTTACTCTACATTGCTCACATATAATTAAAATGAAGTGGAGTTTGTTATCAGTCATTTGATTTTTAATAAGCAGTGCTAAATTAAAAGCATAGTTTTTATTATCATTTTCACATATCTTGATAATCATTTTCTTTCTTCATGTTTGACTTAAAAACTAATTAGTTTCTCATCCTTGGTATTTTATTGAAAAGGCCTTGACTAACCTCTTCTTCACCTAATAAGTTTTTCAGTAGAGAAATGAGGAAAGAGAGAATCCATTTAATATATGCATGCCCATTTCTCTGGAATGGATAGGAGTCTTTTAAATTTAAAAAGTCGTGCGACATATATAGACATGATCAGGAGCTGCAGAAATTAAATTAAAGGTATACAAGGGTTTCACGAACTATCAAATATCATTACAAAATGGAAAAAATATATCATAATTATGGATTTGGATCCTCTGCTGTGCATATAGGCACAACAGAGGGTGTGCAACTGCACCCTCTGCTGTGCCTATCCAAATCCCATAATTATGTTTACAGGGAGTACAGTTATTTAGATTATACCCAATGAAACAACAAACAAATAAACATATACATCCACCTTAATCTAATCTTAGCGCCCACAAAATATATCTAATGAAATAACAAACAAATAAATTAATTACATACACATCCACCTTAATAATCCAATATTATTTTCGAATTGGAAGTACCGGCTGCGGCTGCAGTCCAAAGAAATCGCTAACACGCCCAAAGAATTGACGAACATGCTGGATGCAAACCCTAAAATTCGGAATTTCACCTTCGCCCTCAGTTTGGATGCCATATATATATACAAAAGAGCTGGCCTGATTTGGTTTCTCAATTAAAAAAAAATGAGAAGAAAGAACAAATACAAAGAAAGAAGAGTGGAAGAAGCTCACAAGTGATATTAGTATGAAAATCGCATAAATAAGAGGGCCACCCCAAGCCGGAAACAACAGCGCCGCCAGAGCGGCTACAGCTGCGTTACCGGAACAGACCTGGACGATTGAGGCGGCGGCAGCCAGAGTGTTAGTCGGAGATTTTGGCACCATGACGTAGACGATGAAGCAGGCTATGCAGCACGAAACGGCGATCAACATGGTGACGGGATGGCTGGCGAATAGGGTTTCGTTTGGATGGGTGGTGGGGTATTTCATATTCAAGAAACCAAAGAGAACAGGGATTATAGCGATAATGGGATAAAGGGAGGAACTAGTGAACTCCGCCATATTACACTGCAGAAGGGTTAGGGCGTGAAATAGGAAAAATGTGTTGTTAATTAGATGAAAAAATTAGGAGGCAAGATAGGACTATATAAAAGTAGAATGAGGATGAGGGGGTTGGCTGCTGCATCATCATGAAATCACATATCGTTGCAGGAAATATATCTATATTTTTAAATTGCCAACATATTAATATATATTTTCTTTGGCGGACTTGAGAACCAAATAGAGTATGTGATAAATCAGATCAAATACTCTCTTCTATAATGGTGTTTTACTAATTCATGTTACATTATTTCGATTAGTCATTTTAATTATTATTTTTATGAAAATAAAAATTATGTATAATATAATATATTGTAATTGATTTTCAAGAATAAAAATAAAAATTTAAAACATAAATTATATTTATGAATTAATTAATTTTAATAATGAAATTTTAGTTAAAAAACTTAAAATACTTAGTTAAAATTATTATATACTCTAATTTAGTGAGATGAACCCCGAATGAAATTATAAAATTAAATACTGAATAAAAATTAATAATTTTAATTTAAGTACCATTTTAATGGGCAAACAGCCGAACCCTTAGAACATACCACAGTCCTAGGTAGCAAAGAGACGACATTGAGGTGTCAAACCTTCCCGGTCGATGTTAGATCTTGGGGAAGATCACCTTTTCATTCCTAGAGTAACTCTTATTCGTCCAGCAAAATAGAGAATGAAACATAAAAATGGGACAGAGTGGTGATAAATTTAGGTGTATCGTGATTATGATTGATGAATTGAATAATGGACTGACACATGTCTGTGGCAATGTTACATGAGAAAAATCCTCATAACGTTGCCATGCTCCACTATCCACGAAGTTTCCTACTGCGCAGTTTTTCGCAACAATGTTTGCTTCCAGAAATTAAGGCATAATTCATTAATTAATTGTAGAGAGATTTAGTGTACTATTTTAATCTTACAATAAACAATTATCAGAAATGAGATTTATTGGTCGTTTCGGTCTAAGATTTCACTTGTTATGAACGCTATGCATATTGAAAATAATTGTTCGTTATAGTATGATTAATTAAGAATATAAGTATTGAGCTTTATTCCTTTTATCAGTTAGTCGAAAATAAATAATCAGATATTGTGATTGAGTTAACTCTTTAATTGTACTAGTATTGCACCCACGCGATATGTAGGAATTTTAATTATTTATATTGTAATATTAAATTTAATATTTTATTTATAAACAAATAAAATGAATAATTATAATTCGTTAACTACAAAATTATATGATAACACATAAAATTTATAATATATATATATATATATCATATTATATTGATTCATGTTTACTTTGATTAGTTTGTAAATTTTATTTTATGAATTAAATTTTAGTTTTTTAATTTAAACAATGTTTAAACGTTATTTTATATTTTATTGGAGTATAATATTTAAATAAGTAGCGTGTGTTTCAACGCGATTAAAAAATATGACCAATTAATTATAGATAATCACTTAACCACTTGCGCTCCTAGACCGACACTTATATATTATTTTCTCGGTGTGTTGGATTTCACTTCATAATTTATAATTTGGTATGCTAAACAATTTTCATTATTTTTTGTTGTGCGATATATGTTATTATTCTAAGACTTTCAGTTTTCAGTCAATTCCTTCTTTTTTTCTCTGTCTCTTCAAAAAAGACTTTCATAACTAGTGTATTATAAAGATTAGTTGCTACATCAATAAATTTAACTACATGCATGGTTGCATGTTTTATATATATTAAACTCTGATATCAAATTACTTGAAATGCAATTTGATTTACTCTCTCGTATATGTTAAAAATTTAACACCCAATCTCCCTCGTCAACTCTTTAACGACTTCAATCAAACCAGAATATCACATTATGGTGATGACTCTTGTCCTCCAATAATAGCAATTTGATATTCAAACAATTCTCTCAGTGATATTGATCTTAATACAACATTGTTTTGTCGCGCCCCCAAATCGGGCCTATGCGACAGAGCCACGTGCGAACCATGCACGCTAAGGGTTTTAGTGGCTTAAAATAATTATCGACAATTATATAAAGAGTAGCGGAAGCAAATAAACATTTCCAAAAGACTTGATTTCATTTTCAAAAGATAGGTGTTTGAATCCAAAAAGATAATTGAGCTATCAAGTGTAGTGAAAGAAAATAAACATTCCCAAAGGATTTTTTATATTTTCGAAAGGTAAGAGTTCTCTAAAATGATAATCAAGAAAAAAAGCATAGCGGAAGCAAATGATGTATTCACAAGCGAGCGTGGAAAATAGATGATAATATTTGAATTCAAAGAATGACCACCACGCGGGTCTTACGCCAAGTACGACTTGGAACAATTACTCAACAAATGAGTATATGGGTACTATGTATGAAGACAACCCCTAATTGACCTCGATACCGAACAACAATAGGATTAAATAATCTCAAGGAACATGTCGTATGAATTTGAAATAAATTATGCCAAGAGTTTAACTAGATAATGCCATTAAGAGATGAATAAACGAAAAGGGGTTCACAAAGAAATCACAATTCAAGCTTGACAAATATTCAACTCCAAGAGGTTTCAAGAAATAACATAAATAGGCTTACAAAGCATTTGACCACACGTTGTGCAAATAACAAGACAAAATGACAAGGACAATAAGGATGGTTTCAAGAATAACCCAAAAGATTACATTAATTTAAAATGAGGTTCACAATAGAACCACCTTCTTAGCTTTCCACCATAACGCCGCCGCCACCGCTACCACCATTACCATGTACCTACACGTGGGAAAAATATACATAGGCGCTGAGTACTCCGCGCACCCAGTGGTCACGGTGTCCCGAAAATAAATTACATACAGATGATGTAGTAACCGTAGCACAGAAGCATAGCACAAGGGTTTTGTTGAAATATAACTCATGCATGCTCAAAACAATTTTAAATACTCACATGGATCCATGAAAACTCAATCTATGGTTCATTTCACTATCATCGATCATATAATTCACATAAATCACGTGAGACACCCATGAGGGTTTCAACTCTTCCCTCCTCCTTATTTCTCCCATTTCTCTTGACAAGAGGGTGATCGTATCCCTCCTCATTATCTCTCCCAAATGCTCTTGACATTTAACAATTATAAGCACTGAAATAATTTAACGGTGACACATAGCTTTAAAAAAAACATTTATTTTCAATTTTTAAAATCATTTTGGAAAGAAAACCAAAAAAATATAGGATAAAGTAGTGCCCACCTTAATTATGAGGTGAAGGTTACTTGGTGCCACTAGTTGAAGCCTCCTTTTGATAATCAGCAACACCTAGATTGTTTAGCATTTAATTACTAGGTGTGCTCATGTACTTTCATGCAATTACTATTTCAATCAACAAATCATATTATTCATTTTAGTGTGCTTCATGTGATACTTCAATCTAAGTCTACAATATTGTCATTTAATTTCATTTATCACCAAGTACATGCTTGCATAATCATCGTCTACTTATCATGCTTAACAATTCAAGTATTTTCAGTCATTGTGCATACTTCATTTGTTTCTTTTGATCAAGTATATGCTAATAGGTTCATTTATATTTTTTCCTAGTGATGCAAATAGTTTAATTTAAAAACATACTAATGCCCTAGTTCTAAATATAGACGAGTGATTAATTAATAATGCAATATGTTTTCAAAAAAATTTCTTTATCTGAGAAAATATGTTTATTAGATTAAGAAAAATATATGAATGCAAGTAAATGACTATGTTATTTAACTCAGTGAAATTCCTAGTCATGAATTTAAAATGTGATGTTGTTTTCAAAATGACGTCGATTAAAATTTACAGAGTATTTGAGTATGAAATTTTATATGAAAAACTAGATTTTAATATGAATATGCTCCAATTGACGGTTTGTGAAAATCATTTTTTGTTTAGAAGATACAGGCTGAGGGAGATTTATTTTCCTGAAAGTTTTGGCTGCGGACAAAAACAGGGGTGCAGTCTTTAAAAATTAATGGTGACCAAACTACTTGTGATATTGACTTGAAATTTAATATGCAGACTCTATATTGTGTGTAAAACTTAAATATAAAATTTTCGAATTTTCTGAAATGTCTAAGTTTAGTTTTAAAATCTGTTTTTAAAATGCAACACAAAATGACATATATAATTGCAGAGTGCATAACTTTTACAACACATGTTATTTTGACATGAAACAAAAACTAAAATCTTTCTAACACATTAAAGTATAACATATGTAAATTTCAGCTTAATCGGGTTCCATTTGATGCATCTGCTACAACCGAGCAGAGAGCTCAATTTACAAATCTCACCACAACATGCTCATTTCACTATAACAAGTGTAAATTCGTGGCAAATCAACTTTCATCAACATGTATGCTCAATTTCAGACATCACACATCTTATATCATGTTCATAAATCATAGATCTCAAGCTATATCATGCATTCATGCAATATATCAACAATAAGCATCATCATATTCAAGATTGGACATCAAACATGCTTATCTTCAACCCTAGTTCATCATTTGACTTGAAAATCGACAAGGGGACTCTTGATCCTACATGCAAGCTTTTAAACGTTTTTAAGAGGATCTAAAGAGGGTGAATATAGGTTACTTGAAGAGTTTATGTCAGGATCTAAGCTTCTCTTCCTCAAACTTCAAAAATAGCTCTTTCTAGCTCTTATTAGCTTTCTTCTTGCTTCCTACCTCTTGCACGCCTCTAGATCTACCACATAGCGCCATGGATCTTCAATTTTTAGCCTTGGTCGAATTTGGAAGCTTGGAATCTAGGGAAATAACTTGGATCAATGGGTAGAGGTAGGTGTGAGGGTAAGGTTTATGTGAAAATGATGGTTATTTGTTGAAGTATGAAGGTGTTGTTTGGTTATTTTTGTGGCTTCAACTTGAAGGTTCAACAATGGTGGTTTGAGAGAGTGAGAGGTTGAAGAAGATGGAATGATGGTGGTGAAGAGAGGGATGGTCGATCATAAGGGGAGGGAGAGGTGAGGTTGAGTGTAAAAATATATTTTGCATGATAAAATCCCATAATCTCATGATGGTGTCTAATTTTTCCTTCTCCAATTTTCCCTTCAATCATTTAGATGCCTAGGCATATTTTTCCTTCTAGAATACCTATTTTAGTAATTAGGCCATACACTTACAACACTAGAACAATTTAAATACTTGTATAAATTTCACATAATATATCATTAGGTTGGAATTTATATAATTCCCCTATCTTAATTAATATGGCCGAAAATTCTAGGGAAGGAATAAAAAATAATTTCCAAATTTGCTTCGGAAATAAGTCTTGAATATTTTCACAAATTAATATCTGAATGGAAATTAAATACGTAATATTCCTCCTATTATTTACAGAGGTGGCTGAAATTAATCGAAAAAATTAAAGAAATAAATTCTGGAATTCACGTCGGAATTGTTCTCGACAAGGTTGTAGAATTTGCTATACGCTCTCTGTACGGTCATGTGCCGCCTAGCGCCTGGGCGGTTTGCACGGGGAGTAGGCCGGGGCCTAGGCAAATAATAGATTTATTTTATTTTTATATTATATTTAAATATAAGAGATAAAAATATTACAACAAATATATTTTTTACAATCAGATATCCTAAAAAATGAACATATATTCAACATTTATAAGTTTAAATTGAAAAAAAATATTTGATGGAATTACAAAATTCTAACGATTCTCTTACCATAAGGGCGAGGAGACGAAAAGTCGACTAAGAAATTTGTGAGGGTTACTTTTTTGAAAACCCTTAAGCTTTACCATATTATTATTATTACTATTATTATTTTAATTTAAAAATTTTGAAAAAAATGGTGTATCCCGCACTAAAACTGCATAGACCGTCTAATGGCACAGTACAGGCTACATAACTGCACCGCGTAGCCCGCATAGGGCGCCTAGGCACCGCACAGGAACCAATTAATTTTTAAAACGTACAGATCACACGAACATGCAGTTTTCGGCACGGTTGGTGGCTGCCTAGCGCTTAGGCGTAGAGTGGGCTTAATTTGTTTTCTTCTATTGGGCCACATACTTGAATTTCCATTTGGGCTCAACATACTTGAGAGGGTAATTAAATAAATACATCCACTAGCCCATTACTTCATATGATTTAATACTTGGGCTTAAATTAATTTATGTAGCCCATAGATAATAAGATGGCCAAACTTAGTATAAATAATTAGGCTGATAAATATTAATCGTAGTTTAATTATTCGTCATGCTTATTAAATTAATTATTTAGCGTAGAATAGTGCGGGAAATGCGGGGTGTTACATTCTACCCCTCTTACAAAAATTTTCATCCTGAAAATTGAAATTGTCATTGGAATAGTTCCGGGTACTTATTCTTCATGTTTTATTCTAACTTCCACATTGCTTCTAACTTGTCGCGGTGTTTCCAAAGCACTTTAACCATCGGGATCTTCTTCGTACAAAGCTCTTGAACTTTCCGATCAATGATCGCTCCCGGCATCACTTAACACTGCAGATTCGGTTGCATGTTCACTTCGCGGTGGTGAATCATGTGTCTTGGATTGTGGATTTATTTTCGGGGATGATACATGGGAAAACGTTACAGACATCGTTCCTCTTAGGCGGTAGGGCTAGCGTGTAAGAAATGGGACCAACTGTCCCTAGTATCTTGAACGGTCCAGTGAATCTTAGTTTTAATTTCATATGCATTCCGAATCTCGTAACTCCCTTCGAGGGTGAATTTTTCGAAAAAACTTTTTCGCCTGCTTCGAACTTCAATTCGCTCCGCCAAGTGTTGGTATATGATTTCTGTTGATCTTAGGCTTCCTTGATTCTCGTTTTGATTTGTGGGACTAATTGAATCATTCTATCGTCGGCTTCTGGTCCTAGAGCTTTTCGCTGGCCTATGTCATCCCAATAAAGAGGTGACTTGCACTTCTTTCCGTATAGTGCTTCAAATGGTGCCATTTTGATGGTCGACTGGTAGCTCTTGTTATAGGCAAATTCGATAGTACTTGCTCCCCATTTACTCCTTGATCTAGCACTACGGCTCTTAGCATGTCTTCTAAAACTTGAATGGTCTTTTTTGATTGTCCATCGAACTGCGGGTGGTATGTGGTGCTAAAGTTCAGTCAAGTTCCAATCTCTCTTTGTAGACTGGTCCAGAATTTGGACGTGAATTTGGCATCTCTATCCGAGGTAATGGTCTCTGGTATTTCATGTAAATGGATTATTTCTTTCACATATCGATAAGAAATGAGCGCTTTATTCAATCTATCCATGATTACCCATATGCTTGTATTCTTTTTCTATGTTTTGGGTAACTTGGTCACGAAGTCCATCGTTATGTGTTCCCATTTCCATTTGTGAATTTCAAGCGGCTGCAACTTTCCGTATGGTCTCTGGTGTAGCATTTTCACTTGTTGGCAAGTTAGGCAGCTCTCGACGTATTCTGCTACGTCTCTCTTCATTCCTTCCTACTAGAATGATTGTTTTAAGTCTTGATACATCTTGTTTCCTCCCGAATGTGCAACATGCGGGGTATCATGTGCTTCCCTTAGGATTTCATTTTCTTAATCCTTCGTTCTCAGGGACACAAATTTGGTCCTTGAAGCATAATGCATTATCTGACTTCTCAGTGAAGTCTATTTCCATCCCTTGTCGGACTATTTCTCTGATCTTCTCGAGTCGCTCGATCTGAGGCTGAGCTTCTACGATCTTTGGTCTTAAATTCAGAATTGTCACCATCATTGCTAGGTTCATTTCCTTGTCAGTGCTTGGTGTGATAACTTCGTGATTCAATTTCTTGAATTCTCGGACTAGTTCTTCTTTCATATTTAAACGTGTTTTGCTTGCATAGCCCCTTTCGACTTAAGGCATCAACGACACGGTTAGCTTTTCCAGGATGATAATGAATGGTTAAGTTATAATCTTAGACTAGTTCTACCATCTCCCCAGTCTCTTGTTTAATTCTTTCTTCTCGAAGAAACACTTCAGACATTTGTGGTTAGTGGAAATTGCACATTTAACACCATATAAATGATGTCGTGCATGTACTACAACAACAAGTTCTAAGTCATGAGTTGGATAACTGAGTTCATGTGGCCTCAATTACCGTTAAGCATAGGCGATCACATTCCCACCTTGCATTATTACACACCCTAGACCACTCTTCGTTGTATTTGTGTAAACTTTGAAGTCCATTCCATCTTCTGGTAAGGCTAGTACAAGTGCGGTAGTCAGCAGTTCTTTTAGCTTTTGGAAGCTTTTCTCGCAAGCTTTGGTCCACTAGTACTTCGCACCTTACCTTAACAATTGAGTCATCGGCCTTGCCATCTTAAAAAATCCCTTGATAAAACATCGATAGAAGCTAGCCAATCCCAGGAAACTTCATATTTCATTCAGATTCTTGGGTGGTTTCCACTGTTGGATGGCTTGAATTTTAATCGGATCCACTATTATCCCTTCTCCGGAGATGATGTGTCCTAAGAACATTACTTCTCTTAGCCAAAAGCACACTTGCTAAACTTGGCGTATGGCTTCTCTGTTCTCAACGTCTCTAGAAAAATCTTGAGTTGCTCTCGATATTTTTCTCTCCAAGATGTCGTCTATGAATACTACAACAAATCAATCCAAATATGGGTGGGAGACTCTCCAAGATAGTAGCTAGCCAATCCTAGGAAATTTCGTATTTCATTCAGATTCTTGGGTTGTTTCCACTCTTGGATGGCTTGAATTTTAATCGTATCCACCCTTATCCCTTCTGCGGAGATGATGTGTCCTAAGAACATTACTTCTCTTAGCCAAAAGCACACTTGCTAAACTTGGCGTATGGCTTCTATGTTCTCAACATCTCTAGAAAAATCTTGAGTTGCTCTCGATGTTTTTGCTCTTCAAGATGTCGTCTATGAATACTATGGCAAATCGATCCAGATATGGGTGGGAGGCTCGGTTCATTGGGTCCATGAATACTGCGACAACATTCGTCAATCTTGATGGTGTTATAGTGAACTCGTAGTGTACGTATTTCGTAGAAAAGGTTGTTTTGGGAATGTCCTCTTCTCGCATCTTAAGTTGATGGTAGCCCGATTTGAGATTGATTTTTGGAAAAGACTTCCGCTCTTTTTGGTTGGTCAAGTAAATAATCTATTATAGTTAAAGGGTATTTGTTCTTCAAGGTCGACTTGTTGAGTTCTCGATAGTCGATGCACATGCGTAATGATCCATCTTTCTTCTTTATGAACAATACTGATGCTCCTCTGGGTGAGACACTGGGTCTTATGAATCCGTGATCTAGGAGTTCTTGATACAGTTATGGCTTCCAGGTTGTACTTCTATTGCAAATTCTTGTTGTCGATCGGGTGGCATTCCGTGTAGCTCTTCCTGAAATACGTCTTCAATCCTCGCACTATTGGTACGTTCCGAATGTCCTCATATATTCGTTCATCACTTTCTAACCAAACTAGATAGGCGTAGCTCTCTTCCTTTTGTATCTTCCGCAACGCACATAACGCTGATACTATGGGTATGCATCTTCTTCTACCTAGACCATCCCACAAAAATGCTGTGGTAGAAGTTATCTAGCTACATTCTATTACCGGTTGACACCCCTTGAATTTGGTGACTCTTCCGTTGGGATTCCTAAACAAAATTTTTGTTCCTTGCATTCAATTTCCGAGTATGATGTTGACATCGGTTAGTTCCATGACGTTCAGATCTTTGATCACGATCGTATCTGTTCCTAGCTCCACTTCCAAAGAAGTACAACTATGTATTATCGGATTGGTTTTCTTGTGGGGTTACAATATCAAATGCAATCTTGTTCTTTACACTATTCAGGTTTAGCAATTTTACACATGTTTTGTATATGAAAGAGTGTGAACCTCCGGTATCAAACAATATGATGACATGCATGTTTATGATCTTGTAAATACCTGTGAGGTTCTCAGGACTTTCCTTCTTGGGTCCTTGTGTCAAACAGAATGCTCTACTTTGTTGGTTTGCTTGAGGTGCTGGGTTCCTGGCTTGCATCTGCCTTGGTGTGTCCCTTCTTGGCAGAGGAGTCGTGTTTTGTCCATTCTCAACTTTTGTTCTTTGCTGATTCCGAGTGTTGTGGGCATAGTTAGCTCGGTTGTCCTGCCCACGGTGTCGACACTGAGCAGCAAAGTGTTCAACTTTTCTACATCGGTAACAGGTAGTGGCTCTTTCTGGGCATTCTCTTCCTAGGTGATTTCTTCCACACTGTCCACAAATGCTAGTCACAGGGTGAACGATTCTTGGAGTTTGAGGGGGCCTTTGGATCTCTCGATCTCTTGCCTGGTAGCATTGATTACTCTGCCACATCTTCTTATGCGGTTGGTTGTCTGACCTAAAGTCATGACGTCATTTTTGCACAAATCTGGGATTGTGGCTTTGCTGAGGTTGTTGACTGGATGAGGCTTGTGTATTCCCATACATAGGTAGTGTGGCTTCAATTTCCAAAGCTCGACTCAATGCAACTTTATAAGTCAGCCCTTCCAAACAAGCTAGGGCTGTTTGGATTTCCAGTCTCAGACCTGATTGAAACCTTTTGGATTTCTAACAATGTTATCCACCTAATCCGGTGCATAACGAGACAAAGCACAAAATTTTCGATCGTATTCCTTAACTCTATCAAGACCTTGTTTCAGATGTAGGAACTCATTTTCTTTTTCAAGACTGTAGGTCTCAGGGATATATTTCTCATACAATTCTGCCTTAAAGTCTTCCCATGTGAGGGCGGTAGCTTGCTCTTCTGTCAGTGTGCTTAGGTGGCTTTCCCACCAATAATCTGCTTAGGGGGCATGTAGATCATTTTCTCTGCTTCAGTGTATTCGAGAAATCGGAAGACTCGTTCCATTCCCCTTACCCAGAAAGAAACTTTTTCAGGGCTTTCAGAACAATCATGGCGCGAATATTTCTCCAATTTTCATCGGAGGTGGCGGTGGTGGTGGTACTTATCTTTCTCCACCTATCTCATTTAGCGGCATTACACGCAGTGGCATCCTAGAAAATTTTATATATTAATCTCAATATTAATCATAATTATACAAGTGGTCTTGTTCCGACCTCACGTTTAATCATCATAAAACACTTCCTGTCAATTTTCTAATCATTCATCTCAAGTGGTGTGCACAATCGTGCCATTCGTTTATCATATCACATATGCCATCGATCATGATATAATTCAATCATTTGATTCCATATTTTTCATAACATTGTATAACAATCCTGTGCTTCGCACTCCCTTTCGGGAACTAAATTTCTATTTCCACCCATCGAGACCCCGATTAGTCTAATGAAACACCTATCAAATCCTTGGTGTAAATTTTGTATCGCATAATACTCTGCACATGCATATTATTCATGCAGTGATTAGCGATTCTTGCTTCATTTATATGTACCCTTCGTTCTTTACGAAGAATCTCGCTAACTTATATACATATTCGAAGTAGGTAAAGTGTAGCGCTTTCCGGATTTTATTTGCTAATTATTGCTCTTGATGACAATATTCAATTTTAATTTGTCGTAATTTTATAACCATATGATTTATTGCTTGCTCATGACCTTAGGCATCAAGATTAAGCCCATCAAACCACGCGTCGTACAAACTGGCTTGCCCAGCTCAAATATAACCATTCACGGGTTGTAACATGGCTGACTAAAAGGTGGGTGGTTTTGGGCCAAAGTGACTAAACTTCTCAATTTCCCAAAACCCCCCAAACTTGTTCTCTTCGAACCACTTCAAACACCGAGGCTTATTCATTTCACACAACACTTTTTTTTTCTTTTCATCTTCTTTTTCATAATTTTTCAGTTGCACCATCATTCATTCATTTTGTCGGTGCCCTTTTTTTTTCTTTTTCAAACACTTGCACCAAAACTTTCGTTGGTGCCACATTTTCTAAGATTCAAATTAATCCTTTATTTCATATCTTTCATGCCTCAACATTTCCCATCAATACAAATCCAATCAATTCCCAACCCAACTCTCATCATCGTATTCACCCTCATACACTCTTTCCCCACAACTTGGTCCTAATCATATGAAAGAAGATTCACCAATAAAGCTCAATCACGGGGTTCAAAGATACAAAAGGCAAATTAATGATAACAACCACCTTATACTACCGGTGTGAAAGGTAGGACTAAGAATCGATGGCCTAAGATCATTTTTTAGTTACACACTCATGCCAATAGATAGAGAACGGATGCAAGTTCTAGATCTCGTACTCTCGATCTTGCCACTCACAAACAATATAGATATGACAATATCATGGCTCAAACCTCACAGCTTTTTGTCAAGTCCTATGCATTAACCACACACAAAACTCGGCAATTCAAAAGTTAAACTGAAGACATGCTTTGACAACTAGATTCCGCCCTATCATTGGTTAAGATACACATCCAACTTCACCAAGTAAATCACGATTCAAACCTCAAGTCTAGTTCGGGTTCATCACACACACACAAGCACACAACAACCTAAAAAAATTCTACATGCAACAAAACAACAACTGGCAAGAGAAACGATAGAATGCGTTACCCATCGGTAACCACGATCAAACCGCTCTCCAATGCCTTATTTGTACGTACTCAATAACAACACAAGCACCACCAAACTATTGAGCAAAAAACAAGCCAATAAAGCTCTCATTTCCACCGAACTTTCCACAAACCAATCAATCAAGACATATAAAGCATTATCCACCAGCAAGACCATTCAAATCCATCCATTAATCGAAACCACAAACCATGCATACTAGGAAGTATTCAATCATGTCAACTCATTAATGATTCTATCCACAATCACAATCATAAAATCCTCAACCAAATTCACTTCCAAAACCTCTTTCCACCATCATTCCACTATCCAAAATCTATACACATAAATCCTTTTTCCACTAGCTCCACCAAACATACCATCAAAACCAATGTTCAACAAACTCAAACCCATTAAAATATCCATACATATCATCAAGATGAGCATAGTCCAAAACATTCATCCAAGGTAGAATATCAATATGTACAACCAAATCGAATCGAATCCAATAAAAGGACAATATCCAACAACTGAACTAAACTAAAGCAAACTAGGATAGAGGAAGAGAGGAGAAGAATAAACCAAGGCACCGGATACCGGCACATCCCCCCCAAAACTTAGTCAAGTTAGACTAAGTTTGCAAAACAGTGGACGGTGCATCGTCACTCCTCTCGATCTTGTAGTTCCTCTTACAAACACAAAACCAAACAAACTAGACATATATTCAAAATCAAAAAAACTAAAAAAAAATTAATAAAAGAAAGTAAATTGGTTGGGTTGCCTCCCAACAAGCGCTTCCTTAACGTCGGTAGCTAGACGACCTCACCATTCTCATTCATTATCAAAAATCTTGTGGATTTTCAATGCACCTTTCTCCCTTAATCGGCATTTACTTGGAAGCAATTTGTCAAGAGAGATTTTCCTTGCACCCCTCTCATCCTTCAAAGAAGGGTTGCATGTCTCGACAAACTCGACTATAAAAGGTGGTTATTCCTTCTTTGATTTGATATCCAAGTCCTCATCCAAATGTATCCAAATTATATAAGTCTCTGATATGTGTGTAAAATGACCTATTTTTCGATGTGTGAGCGTGCATGTTTGTGGCCATTTTACCCTCATATCATATACTTTTGTTGTTCTTTTGTCTTGTTTTCGTGTTTTCGTGTTTGAAATGTTGTAGGACGTGTTTTGAGCATAATATGGCATATTTGGTGGAGTTTTGGAGGAAAACCGTCCGAATTTGAAGTCCGAGGAGGTTAGATTCGTCCGAGCGGAGAAAAAAGAGAGTTTTGGAGGCTTGGAGGAGTTGCTCGGCCGAGTGAAGCAGGCTCGGCCGAGCTGAGCCGGACAAAGGGCTCGCTCGGCCGAGCAGTGCAGGCTCGACCGAGCCATGCTGACAGAGAGCAGGCTCGGTCGAGCGGTTCTGGCTCGACCGAGCCAAAACGTGGTTCCCAGATGTGCTGTGGTTCCCAGGATGGCTCGACCGAGCCAGAATGGGTTTTTCAGCTTCTGCACGGGCGATCCGAGGCCCTGTTTGCTCGCCTATAAAGGGGGGAAAATCAGTTAATTGAAGAACTTTTGCCCAAAATTAGAATAACCGTCACGATACTTCTCCTTAGATTCATCTCAAATCATCTCCCCAACCAAAATCAAGGGGAATCAAGCCACATTCCATCCATTTGGTGAAGATTGAAGAAGGAAGAGAGGTAGATTGGATTCAAGGAAGACAACCGTAGAAGATCAATCGTTGACCTTGAAGTTTTGTAATGAATTCTTTCAATTCTCAATTTGTATTTTACTTAACTCAAGGTATGGAGAACTAATTTCATTAGTGAATGATGTATTACGGATATTGTGATGGATTGAATCAATTATGCTTGTTTACTTTCCTATGAGGGGTTGATTTGCACTTGAGCTTGTTTTTGCCTATTAGGTGTAGGAAATAGCCAGCCTTTAGGTAGTTGACGTGAACGTTGCAGCCAACACGTGGACGGAATCGTCGTGATAAGTGCATAATCTTATAGTTCTAGTACCAATCCATGTGTGGTGTTAGGATTGTAGGGCAATAATCGACAGTCGTTTGGGAGTGGATTAGGAGTTAATAACGTAGCTGTTTGCAACTCCTAGTGCCATCTACCGCAAGTGACTAGTGACATAAGAGTCTGTTGCTCAACCTCATAGAAATTAAAAGTTGTTTACAACATAACTTGGTTTAATTCGGATCAGTTGAAGTTTACAATCACTCACTATCTTCCAAAGTTGTTGGATTTGTTATCTTGATCTACCTATTCACTTGATTGGATTGTTTGCTTGGAGAAGTTCCAATTAGTTTACTAGTTGATTGTTTGCATTTAAGTTTTGTTTACAATTTGTCGCCTAGATAGATAAAAAAACAAACGACTATTGTGTTACCTAGCTATTAATATCTTTCAATGGAGTAGGTGATATCCACTAGGGCGAATGATAAAGAAACCGGATTGATAATTTTAACGTGATAATTGTGTGTGTTTCACATCAAGTTTTTGACGCCGTTGCTGGGGATATTTTAGTAGGTCTTGTGGAATTATTAAAAGTTGAAGTATGGTATGCTAGGTGTTTAAGGAAATGTGTGTGTGAATATTGTTACTAACATGTGTTTGTTAATTGTTCTTGTTTGTTTTGTTGAATTGTTTGTCTTGTAATTGGTAGGTGAGTACTAACTTTAGTTTGATTAGTTGTTAGTTGATTTATTCGTTGGTACTTTGAGAGGGTTGGACTTGTGTAGGTGTCAAATGGAGAATCAAAGAGGAGACGCCATGGAGAGATTGAATAATTTACAAAGGCAAGTGGAGGAGATGAAAGCAAAAATGCTGGAAAAACAAAGACCACGAAAGTCCCTTCGAAGCGTATATGAGAAGATGTTTGAATGTAATTACCAATGGCCGGAGGAGCAAAGGGATTATAATACGGTGAAGGTTGAGAAGAAGTATAGAGAAAGTGATATGTGGAGGAGCAAATTGGATCAAATGCAAGAACAATTAAACTTGTTGAGGAGGCCATGTAGAGATAGTGAGGTGGTGAATGAAAGAATGTTTGAGAAGTATGAGGGGAAACTCGAAGAGACTCCAACACAAGAATCAATCGTTGTCAAGCCATGGAATGAAACGGATCAAGAAGAGAGAGTTTCAAAGGACACAAAACTAATTCCGAGGATGAGTGGCAATGAGATTAATGAAGACATGGGGAATAAGAGTGCAAGCATTGTGATGAAATCCAAGGAAAGTGTGAGTGATGTTGAAGAGGAAAAGGCAATTGAAGATACAAAGATGAAGAGAGATGAAGTCAAAGAAGAGGAGATAGAAGTGGTGCAAGAGGAAGAACCACAAAACGAGGGTGAAGAGTTATCTCAAGAATATGAGGAGGACAAGGGCACAAACGAGTTGGTGCAATCTGTAGATAGTATGAAGAAAGGTGATAATGAGATGTCTTCACCCGAAGAAATGCAAGAAGTTCCCATTTTTGCACAACTTATGGAAGAAGAGTGTGAGGAAAAGATTATAACGGGAGAAATACGTGGAGAGATGGTGTTTGTTTTTCCTTCCCGGTTAATAGACAAGGTTGAAAAGGTAGTGGTGCTAACAAACAAGGTGAAAGAGGTTTATGAGTTGGTTGTTAAAGGAAATGGATCGAGGAAATATAATCCCGATGGTGTATTTGAAAGTTCATTGGTGATTGAGACATGGTTAGATGGTGTGTTAGATAGTTTGCTTGTGTTGAGAAAATTCCGAATAGTAATGAGGGAAAGTTTGGTTGGAGGTAGCTTAGGAAGAAGATCAATCGACGAGTTGCTTCCAAGCAATGCGCGATCGGTAGAGAAAGGTATACTCAAAATTCACAAGGTTTTTGACAATGGATGTCATGGTAAGGTCGTCTAGCTACCGACGTTAAGGAAGCGCTTGTTGGGAGGCAACCCAACCAATTTTCTTTCTTTTGTTTAAATTGCTTTTAGTTGATTTGATTTTGAATAAATGTTTAGTTTGTTGGTTTTGTGTTTGTTAGGAGAAACTACAAGTTCGAGAGGAGTGATTTCCTACCGTCAACTATTTTTGAAGCTTAGTCTAACTTGACTATGTTTGGGGGAATGTGCCGGTTGCCAGTTTTGGGGAATATTTGAAGGATCAAGAGGAGTGAGTGCGCACCGTTTACCTTTTTACAAACTTAGTCTCACTTGACTAAGTTTGGGGGGATTGGTCGGTATCAGATGCTCTTCTCGGGTTCTCTCTTCTCTCTCTCTCTATCCTTACCTTTATCTTTAGTTTAGTTTAGTTTAGTTTAGTTGAATTTGAATAATATTGATCATTCGATATGGTTGTAATATGATATTTATCTAATTTTGTTTGATTGTGGATTTTGGATGTTGAATGTGATTTGCTTCTACTTCTATTAAATGGTTGTGATGAATTTTTGGCAAGCTTGCATGAGATTTAATTCTTTCTATTCGGTTTTGGTGTGTGGATATGTACAATGGGTTGTATGAATGGTGGTGCTAGTGGATAAATGTTATAATTTTTCTTGAGATATTGTTTTGTGAAAAGATTGGTGGATATGAGAGCTTTATTGGCTTTATTATGCTCAATTGTTTGGTGGTGTTGTATTGATGTGTAGTAGGTGCAAATATGGAATGGAGAGCGGTTTGATCATGACTACCGATAGGTAACACCTTCTATCATTTCCCCTACCATTTAGTTTCAATTCAATTGTTCTTGGCATGTAGATTGTTAATTAGGATGTTGTGTGCTTGTGTGATGAACCCAAACGAGAATTGGAGATTTGACTCATGATTTACTTGGTAAGGCTTGAGATTTAATTTTACCAATGATAGGGCATAATCTAGTTGTTAAGGCGTGCTCGAATTGAACTTTTGAATTGTCGAGTTTTGTGCGAGGTTAATGCCTAGGACTTGACAAAAGCCGAGAGTTTTTTAGCCTTTTGTGAGTGGCAAGGTTGAGAGCACAAAATCTAGAACTTGAATATATTCTCTATCTATTTGGCATGAGTTTGGTAACTAAAAGATGATTTTAGGCCATCGATTCCTAGTCCTACCTTTCACTTCGGGAGTATAAGGTTGTGGATATCTTAATTTTGCCCTTCATACCTTTGATTCCCTTTATTGAGCTTAATGGTGATATTTCTTTTGAAATTATTAGGACAAATTTTGGGGGAATGAGTGTATGAGGGTGAATACGGAGATGAGAGTTGGGTTGGGAATTGTTTGAGTTGTGATTGTTGAGGCAATAAAGTATGATTGTAGGATTGATATGAATACTAGAAAAATGAGCACCAACAATAATTTTGGGTGCTAAGAAAGAATAAAAAAAAGAGAAAAAGAAAAAAAAAAGAGAAAAGCACCGTGAAAAAAATGAAGGTGCTAGAAGAGGAAAATGAGAAAAGAAAGAAAAGAAAAAAAATGTTGAGAGTCATTGATGAAAAAGCCTCAAGGTTAGAAGTGGATTGAAGAGAATAAGTTTGGGGGTTTTGGGATTTGGAAGAAATTCGTCACTTTAGCCCAAAACCACCTATCTTCTAGTAAGCCATGTTATAACCGAAAACAAAGAACTTTTTGATTTTAGGAGCTAACTCATTGTAAGTATAGTGGTGAGAATTGTTTCAAGCCTATGGAAATTGTGCTCGATATCTTGTGAATGAATGAATTCATCAAGCCCTAAACACGTAATGGAGTGCTCTCATTTGTTTATCCAGTCTTGATGAGTGGTTTAAGTCGTTAGCATTAACCGTGTCACAAAGTTAAGTGATAATCTCGTTCGATAAGAGCATGCCAAGATGATTATGATGAGCTATGAGGTTTGTTTGATGCGGTTTATTGATTGCCTTACTTTATTTTGATTGAGGATAATCAAAGGTTCAAGTTTAGGGGATTATGATATGTGTGTAAAATGACCTATTTTTCGATGTGTGAGCGTGCATGTTTTTGGCCATTTTACCCTCATATCATATACTTCCGTTGTTCTTTTGTCTTGTTTTTGTGTTTTTGTGTTTGAAATGTTGTAGGACATGTTTTGAGCATAATATGGCATATTTGGTGGAGTTTTGGAGGAAAATCGTCCGAGTTTGGAGTCCGAGGAGGTTAGGCTCGTCCGAGCGGAACGAAAGGAGGGTTTCGAAAGCTTGGAGGACTCGCTCGGCTGAGCGAAGCAGGCTCGGCCGAGTTGAGCCGGGCAGAGGGCTCGCTGGGCCGAGCAGTGCAGGCTCGACCGAGCCTGGCTGGCAGAGAGCAGGCTCGATCGAGCTGTTCTGGCTCGACCGAGCCAAAACGTGGTTCCCAGATGTGCTGTGGTTCCCAGGATGGCTCGGGCGAGCCATGGTTGGCTCGGGCGATCCGAGGCCCTGTTTGCTCGCCTATAAAAGGGGGAAAATCAGTTAATTGAAGAACTTTTGCTCAAAATTAGAATAACCGTCACGATACTACTCCTTAGATTCATCTCAAATCATCTCCCCAACCAAAATCAAGGGGAATCAAGCCACATTCCATCCATTTGGTGAAGATTGAAGAAGGAAGAGAGGTAGATTGGATTCAAGGAAGACAACCGTAGAAGATCAATCGTTGACCTTGAAGTTTTGTAATGAATTCTTTCAATTCTCAATTTGTATTGTACTTAACTCAAGGTATGGAGAACTAATTTCATTAGTGAGTGTTGTATTACGGATATTGTGATGGATTGAATCAATTATGCTTGTTTACTTTCCTATTAGGGGTTGATTTGCACTTGAGCTTGTTTTTGCCTATTAGGTGTAAGTAATAGCCAACCTTCAGGTAGTTGACGTGAACGTTGCAGCCAACACGCGCACGGAATCGTCGTGATAAGTGCATAATCTTATAGTTCTAGTACCAATCCATGTGCGGTGTTAGGATTGTAGGGCAATAATCGACGGTCGTTAGGGAGTGGATTAGGAGTTAATAACGTAGCTGTTTGCAACTCCTAGTGCCATCTACCGCTAGTTATCCGAAGCAAGTGACTAGCGACATAAGAGTCGGTTGCTCAACCTCATAGGAATTAAAACTTGTTTGCAACATAACTTGGTTTAATTCGGATCTATTGAAGTTTACAATCACTCACTATCTTCTAAAGTTGTTGGATTTGTTATCTTGATCTACCTATTCACTTGATTGGATTGTTTGCTTGGAGAAGTTGCAATTAGTTTACTAGTTGATTGTTAGCATTTAAGTTTTGTTTACAATTTGTCGCCTAGATAGATAAAAAAACAAACGACTATTGTGTTACCTAGCTATTAATATCTTTCAATGGAGTAGGTGATATCCACTAGGGCGAATGAGAAAGAAACCGGATTGATAATTTTAACGTGATAATTGTGTGTGTTTCACACGGCTACCGGTCTCGACTTGTTCCTTCTTTGGATTTATCTTTGACTCCTTAGCACCTCCTTCTCCGATCAAATCACAAGATCCATTCACTAATTCTTCTAGAATCAACTCCTTTTCCTTCATGTCTATCAATAATGAAGGAAAGTTATGCACCAAATCACCACTTAAACCCCCCCGACACAATTACCTCATCGTTTTGCTCTTCTTCAACTTGTTCTACCAAGGCCGAGACTTTTTGCAATTCCTCAAGTGAAGGTATCTCAAGAGCACCATTCTTCTTACTTTCAATAACTTGCAACTCCTCCTCGGTGCCTTCATCCTCTGCCTCTTTTTGAGGTAATTCTTTACCTTCTTTCTTTGATTCTTCTCCTTGCAACACCACTATCTTCTCTTCTTTGAGTTCTTCTTGCCAAGGTTTCTCATCTTGCTTTGTTTCACTCCTTGGCTTGGCAATGATCGATTCGTGCTTCGGAGTGTTGATATGTGTGTAATTTGCATGATTTTTGGGATGTGAATTGAATGAATTGGTGAGAATTTGGTACACAAATCACACACATATCTCTTCTTTTCTTGGTTTTTCTTCACTTGGTGTTTTGGAGTTGTTTTGTGTGTGCAGGATGTGAAAAAGGTGAAAAAAATGCGATTTTTTGGAGCTAAATTGAGGCCAAGGGCGAAGCAAATCCCGTTAGGGACACATACCTCCCGCTCGGGACAAGAAAAGCAGGAAATTGCCGAAAAGTCGAAGCCGGTCCCGCTCGGGACGGCTTGGTCCCGCTCGGGACCCTTGTTTGGGAGGCTCCAGTGCGTTCGGGATACGTCATTTAGGCATGAATTCGAGAGATGGTGTGAGAAGTCGTAGCAGATCCCACTCGGGACCATGTCGACCCGCTCGGGATCGATCGGGGTTTTCTGGCGATTAACTTTTCTCCTCCCGCTCGGAATGGAATTTTTCAAAGGATGATCCCGCTCGGGATGGAATAACTGAAGCTGCGGGTTTCACACCTATAAAAGGCCAAAGGATTTTACAAAGTAAGGGTTCAACATTTGAAAACCCTAGAGAGACTAAGGCACGAGTTGGCAGCATTTTTCACTTCCCAAAGCTGGAATTTGAAGGTGAAGGAAGGATTCGAAGCGAGATTGAAGATTCATCAACTAATCCTAAGCTTCCTTATTCTCCTTTTTTCTTCTATGTTCTACTTTGTGGTTTTGACGATTTCCATTGTAATTATGAGTAGCTAAACTCATCGTTTAGGATTTGGATGTGATTGGGATTGGTTTGAATATTGTTTGGATTTGAATAATTGAAGTTTCATAGGTTTGATTATTATTGTGAGTTTGATTTGTGTTCCTTTCATGATTGATCACCATGTGTTGGAAAGTATGCCTCAATGAATTAACTTGATAGGTTTGTGCATTAGAGGGGATTGCAATAATAATTAGGTATTTATTTCACTTAGAAGATAGGTGAATTGGTATCTAGGTCAATGTGTTTGTGTGCTTTTGGGAGTTAATTGAGATTAATACATCTAGACTTAGGTTGAGATTTCAGTTAGTCAACGGTTATTGCACCGGTACTAAGGGTTGTAACTAGAATTTGATGAACCGACCCATTCTATCTATTGAAATTGGTACGTAAGAGTGACAAGTCCAAACATATTCATAAACCACTCACAATCCATCCTATATTCCTCAACCGTTCTCTTTTGGAATTTACTTAGTTGAATTGAAGTTTATTTAATTGTTTTTAATCGATAATTGCATGTTAGGTAGTTGGAATTTGATATTCAAAGTTATTTTATCACGTCTAGATATTAGGTTTCAAAATCAGACTTTTACTTAAACAACGGGCGAATTGAGTCTTCGTGTTCGATAATTTTTACTTGATAAAAATACTTCAATCAAGTGTCCTCAAATATCTCCTCATTCACCTCACATTTTCTTTCCTTGACATCCTCACTTTTCCTATTTGAACTCCTTAACAACCTAAGTTGTTCTTGCATTAAATCCAATTGGCTTTTAAACCAATCATCTTCACTAGTCTCTTTTACAGATTTCTTTGCACGGTATTCTCTTGCATTGTCCGACCATTGGCAATCACCTTCCCACATGTTCTCATACACACTTCGGATCGTCCTTCGTGGCCTTTGTCTCTCTATCATTTTGGCCTTCATTTCCTCCATTTGTCTTTGCAAATTATACAATCTCTCCATGTTAATTCCACGATGATTCTCCATTTTACACCTACAACAATCCAACAAACTCAAAGTACCAACAAATACAAAAACAAACAACAACACACAAACAAAATTACAAACACCTAGCCTACAAGCTTCACTTTTCCCCCAATATCTAGCAACCTACTATTTGGATTCCCCGGCAACGGCGCCAAAAACTTGATGCGCAATAAAAACTCATACAAAACCTTATTGCACATTCAAGGTTTAATTATCAATCCAGGTCTTTCTTCCCTTCGCCTGCTAGATTACCAGGATACTATAGCAAAGTCTAATAGCTAGGCAAAATAGAATCGTTGAGTAATTTCTATCAATCTAGGCATTCAATTTAAACCTATGCTAACAACATATAACAAGCAATGAATTAAACCAAAGCATTCTATCGCAATCAATCAAACCAATTCTCTCCACACTTTGGTAAACTAAGACAAACAAATACTCAAATGAGGTAGATAGGATGTTGAAATAAACATAGATGTAGTCCAATTAGGTTAATCATTGATGTAAACACATTTTAATCCCTAGATGTCAATTCGCTCTAATATAGTCAATCCATTGTCACAGCGAATTAACTGTAGATGAAATTAGAAATCTCAAAATATCAAGTTATTGACCCCTAACTCACTCCTAAAAGCTCGCAAATTATGGACCTATGCACTTCCTCCGCACAGGGATTGGATCGAGATACAAATGAAGACATTCTATTCACGACACGCCTATCTGCTTGTTGGCTGCAATGATTGTGTCAAATATCACCTAGACTGGCTATTACCTACATCTAGATGAATAGGAACAAGCTCTAGCATGCTTCAATCACAAAGAGGGAGGTAAACAAACAATTATCTAACCTAATCTTCATACATCCTTGTTCAATCAACATCCAAATTGAATTAGAACAACATACCTCTCAATTGTAACAATACAAAGTTGAAATCAAATAAATCCATTATAATTGATAAGTAGAAAGTGAAATCTTCCCCAATTGGATTTGATTGGTCTTGATTTACCCCCTTGGATCTTCAATTCTTCTCCAATGATGATGGATTAGGTCCTTGATACCTTGGGTGAGCTTTTGGAAGGGATGGAAATGGGAATCGTAGAGAGAATTTAGGAAATTTCCCTTTAGATTTGACAAAAGTTCTCAAAATAACTGAATTTCCCCCTTTTATAACAAGTTGGCAGAGCCTCGGATCGCCTGATCAAAGTATGGCTTGCCTGGTCGAAGCTGGAAACCGCCAAATTGGTGGGAGACCCGCACTGGCTCGCCCAGTCAAAAATGGCTCGACCGAGCCTGCTCTCTGTTGGCAAGGCTCGGCCGAGCCTGCTCAGCTCGGCCGGTCGACACCTACAAACTCCAAACTCAGCTGGTCGTCCCCATCGATCATCGATCCAGAACGACTGAGTCTACCAAGAGGGGGAGTGTCCATCGACACAGCTGCGTCTCCCCTATCGGTCAATTTGTTTGTTGTGTCGCCCAGCTGCCCCCTTTGTCGACCTCCTGTGTCGATACAAAGGTATCTCCTATGGAATTTTCATCCTCCTCACCCCAAGAATCATCCTCGGGCATGCTAAGACCATCATACCTTGTACCAGACCTCAAGGAAATGGCTTTGACTTGTTCGCCTTGTCTAGATTGATTTCTGTGGTGCTGGGGAGCTGACTAGGCTTGTGTTGATTGCTCAAAGTGGTTGCTATCTGGCTCAATTGCATGTCAAGCATTTGGAGGTGCATTGTCATGTGTTGCAAGTGATTCACCATCCCCTTCACTTTAGTCTCCACTTTGCAAAATCAGTTGTCGGAGCTTTTGATGAACTTATCAAGGGTCTCCTCAAGCACGGACCTCTTCTTCTCCACAATCTCTCCCCCGGTTCCAACATTAAACCCCAGTAAAGGATTTTCAGCTGCATAAGGGTTAGAATAAGGAAAACCAGGATGGTTCTTAGCACTATAATTGTACCCTTGGTTGTTGCCAAGATAGTTGTTGTTGTAACCTCCATTGACATAATTCACTTCAACGGTATTGGAGGTGCTCGAACTGCTTCTTCAGTATATGTAATCAACCTCAACAGGAACGATGGCCATGTTTGGATCTGAAACTGCAGCTACTGAAGCCCTACCGGTCTCCAACTTCAAAAATTCTTCACGGAGCTTTTTCACCTCAGCTACCACATCGAACTCCGGAGTATTGGTGACTTTCTTCACTACTTTTTTCCTTTCAGTAGGCCATTGATGGATGTTCTGGGCCATGTCTGCAAGTAGCTGCATCCCTTCTTCTCCACTTTTCTTCATGAGAATTCCTCTAGCCGAAACATCCACCAACTCCTGCATATGAGGGTTCAGTCCCTCATAAAAATGTCAAACCTGCATCTCTAGATCAATCCCACGGCAAGGGCACATCCTTAACAGTTCCTTGTATCTCTTTGCAAAGAAAAGGGTCTTGTCATACTTCTGGCTGAAGTGAGTGATGTCGGGCTTCCTTTTCATAATGACACTGGGAGGGAAAAAATTTGTGAGAAATTATGCTCGTAGTTGCGCCCATGTGGCGATCCTGCTCTTGTCCAAGCTAGCAAACAATGACTAGGCCTCATCACTGGGAGAAAAAGAAAATTAGCGCATTTGGATGATGTCTTGGGGCACACCATTCTACTTCACCGTATCGCACATAATACACACTCATTTTGTGCATTTTGCTAACGTGAATCTGCTCACTTTTGATCTTAGATTAGACCACTATATGATATTTTCATGCATTATCCATATTCTTTAAAGAACTATTACGTTTGGGTTGGTTTGTGGTTGTTTATGCAGATTTCATGCACAATTGAGTTGTTTACAAGATTTGACCTAGTACCATGGGACCAATCAATGCTAACTTGCATCGGGAAAAGGAAGAAGTGAGAAAAAATCGAAGAAAAAGCTGAATTTCTGTTCGTGACGGAATCGGCGACCCAAAACACAAAATCAGCGATCGCCGAAAGTGTATTTGGGTTGCCGATTTTTCAATTTTGCCTGTTTTGTTACGGTGCAATTTTGGCGACCCCCATCACAATTTTGGCGATCGCCGAGCGGGTTTTTGGGTCGTCGAACGACTGATTTTGAGGAATTTTTGGTTCAAATCCCATATCTTTTCAAATCAAAGGGAGATAAGTATAAATAGAAGATCCCAAGTCTAAAAAATGTTCCTTTACACATATTTTCAAGATCGGAGAGCTAGAGAGAGCTGAAACGAAGCGAGACTTGAAGAGCAAGATTAAAGATTGAAGATCGAAGACCTCGGGTTTTTGGGTTTCCAAGTTTTTCAATTCTTTGACTCTTTACTCCTTCGTTTTTATGGAACTTAGCATGATTGGCTAAGTCTTTTGTGGATTCTAGGGTTTTGAAACTCATTGAATGTTTTACAATTATTTATTCGATTTGATTTTCCCGTTCCATTCGTATTCTAATTATTCCTGAGTTTTAATTAATTGCTTGATATTGGCCATTGATGGCAATTTGATTGGTATCTCTTTGAACCGGAAGGTCTAGGTTTGTCAATTAGATGCAGGACAGTTAGATTTAATAAATCGAATGTCCCGAAGGAATTTGAATTGTTGAAGGGTTTTTGAAATCTAAGGTTTTTATCAAGAGTAGAAGTCCTCCTGCGCATCCGGAACGAGTCATTAGGTCTTTTATTTCCACGTTATGGTTTAGAGTTCGGAAGAAACGTCTGATAACATAAATGAGAATAACTCATGCGTTTGGAAATTAAATTGGAATTGAATTGAATAAATACTGTTTGAATGTTCTTCGTAGAGGAAAACCCTGGAATCCTGTCTTCTCCATATTTCCTAAACTCATTCTTTTTTTAATTGCTGTTTTAAATCAATTACTTTTCAATATTGCCTAGCTTAAATAAACAAACTCTTTTATCGATTTGTCTAGATAGTAGTTAGGTGTCTATGTTTTAGTGCTTGATTATACTTTGAGCCTGCAATCCTTGAGATCGATAATATATTACTTGCCTCTGCATTGGTCTGTACACTTGCAGTTTTAGCGTGTTGAAAAATTCACTATCAAATGTTTGGCGTCGTTGCCGGGGATTGCATAAATTTATAATTGACACTAATTCTGATATTACACTATTTACTCTAGATGTTATTTTACGCATTTTTATTTTGTTTTCTGAGTTAATCACTTCTGGTATTCTATTTTAGGTAGTATATGCGAACCGGGTCAAAGGGTCCAGTACTTGAACCCATAGATCCGGAAATCGAATCCACCTATCGAAGGAACTCCACCAGAAGAAAGTTAGCATTCCCAATGGCCGACAATAATCAAGCAGTGCAGATAGCTAATTTGCAGAGGCAGCTGGAAGAGATGAATCTGAGACTCCAGCAACAGCAGCCTCCGGCTGCACCTCACCAGCCGACTATTGATGAGATGTATGAGCCGATGACTGACATGCATCGTCATGCAGATTTTGGGCTGAAGGTGGATACACCGAACTTTGAATTGAGAATCGGATTGATTCAGACCGCCCAGCAGAATCAGTTTGGGGGACTACCATCTGAGGATCCCCAAGTGCATATCCAGTCTTTCTTGCTGCTGTGCGACACGGTCAAGCAAAATCAGGTGCCGATAGACTACATCAGATTGCGCCTGTTCTCCTTCACATTGCGTGACAGAGCCCTCTCTTGGTATCTGTCTCTGAATTGCAGTGAGATCACTACATGGGAAGAATTTGGCAAGTTGTTTCTAGTCCAGATTTTCCCGCCCAGCAAGACCATCCAACTGCAGACTCAGATCTCACGTTCAGACAGTTTGCTGGGGAGTCACTATACGAGGCATGGGAGTGCTACAAGGATCTACTACGCGCTTGCTCTTGCCAAGGTTTTACTGAGAAGCAGCAGGTCTGCCACTTCTATAGAGGGCTGGACAAGGAGACTTAGAAGCATGTGAATGCTTCAGCTGGAGGGTCATTGACTGCTAGGCCACCACAGGAAGGGCTAAGCTTGCTGGAAGTCATGGTAAAAAGCGAGTATAACTGGCCTACACATAGGATGGAGCACAAGGTCGCAGTAGTTGATGACACTGGGGATTTAGCTGCTGAAATTAAGTTGATGAGGTAGGAAGTGGCTGCATCCGCAAAATCAGTGGAAATTCGACTCTCTAAATTGAAGAACAACATGCCACAATCTGGGTTTGAGCACGGGGGTGACATGCAAATGGAGGATGCTAATTATGTGAACTAGAGGAATTTCCAGAACAACAGGGGATATCCAGCGGGAAACATGACCTACCACCCCAACAACAAGAACCACCCAGCGGGAAACATGACCTACCAGCTGAGAATCGGGGAAATTAAACCGACTACCATCAGACTCCAGATGGCCGACAGGTCGGTGAACTACTCTAAAGGAGTAGTAGAGAATTTGCTGGTGAAGGTTGGGGAATTTATCCTCCCAGCTGACTTTGTGGTCCTAGACATGGAAGAGGATCGAAATATTCCACTCATTCTTAGGAGGCCGTTCATCAACACTGCTGATGCTCTTATCGATGTCAAGAAAGGAGAGCTTACTTTGAGGGTGAACGACGAGAAGATTACCTTCTCCATCTACAAGGCCATGGAGAGGCATGATTCCGACGACTGCTTTGAGGAGTGCGATATGGTCCAGGTTTTGTATCCCTTTGACTCTTCTATTATTTCTTCTGATTCTTTAGATTATGGGGTATAAAATTATGTTTATTCTTGTGATGAGCTATATGATGTCTATGATGAGCTGCTAGAGTCTGTTCTAGCATTAGATGGTGCAGGTGAGAAGAACAAGGTGGAAAGCGCCCATTTTCTGAAGTTAAGGAGCGAGGAGGAAGAGGAAGAAGCTCGCAAGAAGGCTGTGAGGCAGGAAGAAAAGAAAGAGCCACCAGTACTGGAACTGAAGCCTTTATCGTATCATCCCTGGTATGCCTACTTGGGGGCAAATGACACCTATCCGGTAATTGTATCTGCTACACTATCTTCTAGTCAATTAGATAGATTATTTAGAGTTTTAAGAGACCACCAATCTGCTTTTGGGTGGTCGTTATCTGACAGCCCTTCTATCTGTATGCACAGGATACTACTAAAAGATGGATACAAACCTAAGGTGCAGCCACAGCGAAGGTTGAATCCTATCATGCAGGAAGTTGTACGAAAAGAGGTACTGAAGCTACTGGATGTCGGTATGATCTATGCCATTTCAGATAATGAGTGGGTAAGCCCCACTCAAGTGGTGGCCAAAAAGGGAGGTACTACTGTCATCAAGAACGAGAGTGGCCAGGAGATCGCGCATAGGCCGGTTACTGGCTGGAGGATGTGCATTGACTACAGAGCACTTAACAGTGCTTCTCGTAAGGACCACTTTCCTCTCCCTTTTATTGATCAGATGCTAGATAGGTTTGTTGGGTATGAATTTCACTGCTTTTTAGATGGTTATTCTGGATATAACCAAATAGCGATAGCCCCCGAGGACCAGCATAAATCTGCCTTTACTTGTCCTTATGGTATTTTTGCATATAGACGGATGTCTTTTGGATTATATAATGCCCTTGCTACTTTTCAAAGATGCATGATGTGTATCTTTAGTGGACTCGTAGAGAATATTATGGAATTATTCATGGATGATTTTTCTGTGTTTTGTCATTCATTCGATAATTTCTTGGAAAACCGGATTACTGTCCTACAGCGCTGTCAAGAAACTAACTTGGTGTTGAATTGGGAAAAATGCAATTTTATGGTGTGAGAGGGCATTGTCCTCGGTCACAAAGCTTCTGCTGCAGGTTTGGAGGTGGATCGCGCCAAGATCGTGGCGATCTCAAAACTACAACCTCCTACAAATGAGAAGTCGGTGAGGAGCTTTCTGGGTCATGTAGGTTTCTACAGGAGGTTTATCAGGGAGTTTTCTAAAATCTCTAAACCTCTTAGTTCTTTGCTTATGAAAGATGCAAAATTTGTTTTTGATGAACAGTGTTTGCAGGCTTTTGAGAAGTTGAAGCTGGCCCTTACTACTGCTCCTGTTCTCATCTCACCGGACTGGTCAGAGCCCTTCGTCCTGATGTGCGATGCCAGTGATACTGCAGTTGGGGCTGCTCTGGGCTATACAAGGAACAAGATCTTCAGGGTCATACATTATGCCAGCAAGACTTTGGATGAAGCCCAGGTCAATTACACAACTACTAAGAAGGAATTACTGGCGGGGGTGTTCGCTTTCGATAAGTTTCGGGCTTATCTGGTTGGGGCGAAGACAGTGGTGTATACGGATCATGCTGCGATCCGATATCTGTTTGAGAATAAGGAAGCAAAGCAGTGACTGATCCGGTGGATCTTGCTACTACAGGAATTTGACAAGGAGATCAAAGACCACAAGGGGTGCGAGAATGTGGTAGCAGACCACTTGTCAAGGCTGCAGAATCCGTTGGAAGGAGATGAACCTCGGATTCGAATCACTGAGGTATTTCCAGACGAGCAGCTGCTCATAGCTGAAGAAGTAGATCCATGGTATATAGATCTTGTCAATTATCTGGTTGCAGGTGTTCTACAACCTGATCTGTCCTCACATCAGAAGAGGAAGTTCTTGCATGACTGCAAGTTTTACTACTGGGATAAGCCATTCCTCTACCGCTGCTGTGCTGATATGGTAATTAGGCGGTGCATCGGGATGCAAGAGCGCGAGCAGATAATGGGGGACTGTCATTTGTCCCCATATGGAGGCCACTGTGCGGCGAACAAGACAGCTATAAAAATCCTCACCAGCGGATTTTACCGCGACTGTCAAAAGTTCGTGGCCAGATGTGATAGATGCCAGAGGATGGGAAGTATCTCGAAGAAGGATGAGATGTCTCAGAAGTATAAATCGGGATTTGAAAGCTGCGGAGGATAAGAGGTGTCTTCAGCTGACTGAGATGGATGAACTTTGCACTGAGACCTATGAGAGTTTGAGGCTGTACAAAGAGCGCGCAAAGCGGTTCCATGATCGGTACATTCGCACCCGCGACTTTGTCCCTGGTGATCAGGTACTTGTCTTTAACTCTCGCCTTTGCCTATTTCCTGGTAAGCTGAAATCTCGATGGACTGGTCCATACTGCATTCAAAAGGTAAACTCTAATGGGACATTTGACTTACTTGGGTCCACTGGCATGAATTTTACAGTCAATTGTCAAAGAATTAAAAAATATTTTCATGTTGAATCCGTCTCTTTTGTTTGCCAGCTCCACCTAGCCGATCCATAAGATACATACTGCTGTGTCTAGCTACAGACGTTAAATAAAGCGCTTGTTGGGAGGCAACCCAACCTTTAATTGAGTTTAATTGCATTGTCTTGATCATTTTGGTGTTTTTCTACTCCATTTTTCCACACTTTACATTCACGTTTGGTTGTTGAGTTATTGGGTGCTGGTAGGGAGTTAGAAACGTGAGGAATTGCTAGAAGAAACAAAATCGGCGACCCATTTAAAAAATCAGCGATCGTCGATCGTGAATCCTGGGTCGCCAAGTTCGTCGTCAAACATTTCCAAGTTCGAAGCAAAATCGGCGACCAGAAAACAATATCGGTGATCGCCGATTTTGTTGGTTGGGTCGCCGAAATTGCAAATTTTGATTTTTGCTTCGGCACAAAATTGGCGATCCATTTACACTTTCGGCGATCGCCGAATCTGTAAACGGATCGCCGAATCCATTTTTCCCCGATTGTAGTTTCGAAGCATTTTTTTCCACCCAAAAATAATTTCAGCGATCGCAGAACGGGTTCCAGGCTGCCGAAATTGTAAAAATGATTGGTAAATAGGCTGAAACCCTTCTTCCCCCTTTTTCTTCAATTTCTTCTCCACAAACACACGCCCCTCACTAATTTATCTCTAAATATCCGACTCCATTACACCAAATCTCCCCAAATCCTTCCACACATTACCTACCCATCCTCATTAGAACACTTTCATCCGTTCACTTTTTCAAATTTCGTCCAAAAATGTCAAATCCCAAATTCTAGGGTTTACAATTGTTCTTCAATTTTTGCGTTAACATCATGGTAACCATCGTATTTCTCTTTAAATTTTCTCAATGTCATCATTATCTCTTGTTTTATTGCATTCATTTAATTCAATTCCGCTATTTATGTTCAATTTGTTGAATTAAGCGTTGTTTGTGTTGGGTTTTGATCTTAAATTGAATACATGTTAGCCTAACTCAATTATTATGCTATTAGTTGTTCAAATTGACATGATTATGTTTATGGTTATTTTAGGGCTTTGAGTTTGAGGGAAATTGATTACATTGTGGTTTATGGATTGACTTATTCATGTTAATCACCCTCCATTCATTTTAGAATTGTTAATTACATGCATTAGTTTAGTCTTTGTGGTTTTACTTGCATCTAGGATAGGGTTACTTGAAGCTAGGGGATGTGTGATTTGGTGGTGAGGTTATGTGTGTAGTATTTATTCTGTTGATTGGAGTTGAGAATGGAGTTGTGTTGGTAAACTTCGACTTAGTTGATTTTAGGGGATTAATTCTTGTAAGTTTAGTTTGTTTTGCATGTTTCCATTCGTCGTTTGCTGGTTCTGATTTGTGGTTTTGTTTTGCAGTATTTCAATGGCACCCCGACGTCGAACTGAACCAACTAGACCGAAAGCCTATGGGGTTCAACTCTGGGGGTTGGACTTACATGAAAAATTCAAAGCTTTGGTCGAGAGAGGGGTCGAAAGAACCCGGTATGCAGATCTGGATGCTTTGCAAGCACTGGGATTATATGATAATGTCAGGGAGCTCTTCTCTAACATTGGTTGGGGGTCCATTCTGGATCTCGAGGCCCCTACATACAAGCGCTTCACCTTAGAGATTATGAGCACCTTCGAGCTCACCACCGCTGGCCGGAATACACCGGAGGGGGCCACATTCCGGGCACTTAATGAAGACTACACTCTTACATCCAAACAGATTAACCGGATATTTGGCGTTCCCAACCTTGGAGTGTACAGAAAACCACGAGGATTCGAGGCCAAGGTTTTTTGGCCACACATCTGTTCCGACAATAGTCCAGCATGGGAATACGGCAAATGCAAAGCATCAAAGATCTGGAATCCAGTTTTTCGGATTATTCAACGCATCCTGGCGCACACCCTATTTTCCAGAAAGGACAACAACTCCATGAGGGATGTGGAGCTCATGATGATATTCTGCATGCTTCATCAGCAGTCTTTGAACTTTGCCCAGCTTTTTCTCCTACAATCCAGCGGGGCATCCTCAGCCAGCCGAGGACCGATCTGCATCGGGGGGCTCCGGACCCATCTTCTGATATCGATGGGTATTGACACTAAGGGACAGCAGGCAGAACCACTGACTAGGCTCACTTTCCAAAAGTTGGTAGACCTCCGCTTCATCCGGACTGGCCACCCCCCTTATATCTTTTGCCAACACACACCGCCCCACTTCCCGTTGCCAAATTCCGAGCTCAATAATGTAGGGATTTAACGCTACCGCAACAAATGGAAGTTGGATACTTTGGCCCACGTGGAGGCGATTCAGGCTGCAGTGGCTGAGAGAGAGAGAGGCATCAATGTCTTCATGCTGAGGACGAGACACATGACGAGGTCCATGAGGAGGACCATGATGAGAATGCAGGAGGCACTGAGCATGACACGGACCGGGAGCAGCCCGATGACCAGTCACGCTGCCTTGAGCTAGGAGGGACCTCCCGGGGGAATCGGGGCGAGTCCTCCACCTTCTATGAGCATCGCACACATCGTGTGGCGTTCGAGGAGCGACTGAGCCGCTTGGAGCAGCAGTGGGGAGACTGGAACACTCAGCTTCAGGCTCTATCAGCATCTCAGACCACCTTCTCCACTGAGCACCATTCTTTCGAGGAGGAGGAGCGGCGAGAGTGGACAACCCGGAGATCCTTCGAGGATCAGCAGCGAGAGCAGTGGGCAGTGCAACAACGTCATTTTGACCGGGAGCGGGAGCAATGGCGACGCCAGCAAGAAGCCGAAGATCAGATGCGCCAGTTCATGGCCCGTTTTCCACAGTACTACCCCCCACCGCAGTGAGACTACATTGAGGTTTCCACACATCTCCGTGATCTTTTTTTCCCCACAAACTTATTCTTTCCTTTGTATCCTATAAGTTAAGGGGAGGGGGATGTGATCGGTCGATGTGTGCCTTTTCTCTTCTCTATCTCTTCATATATCCCTAACTGCTCCTAGCTATATTTGATTCCCTAACTGTTCCTAGCTGTATTTGATTGTACTTGATGTACTTGTCTAGAACCAGTAAATCGTTGTATTCAGTTTATGTCATTTACTTTCTGTTAATTATTATTGGGTCAGTAATTGGGAGCTCTATTATTTTTATGGTATTTGGAATGTGATCAAATTGGTACTTGGGTGGTGGTTTATCTGCATTACTGATCAAGTTCATGTAGACAAATTTTTCTTTCTCGTGAAACGTACACTTATTATTTGCACATACATTCATGAAGTGTAGACCTTTGTGGAATTGATTTTGGCCTCTAGGACATGCTTATAACCTGTGAGAATTTGAGCCTGTGATTTGTTTGATTGAGGGAATGTCACTGTAATTGTACCTCTAGAACTTGCTCTGGTTTCTGACTCAAAACTGCAATAGGAATGTCAAGAACTTAGATATGATCTTAGGCCATCTTTACTTTAGCGTCATTAATCCAAACACTAACCTGCTACATTCTCCCTTGTTTAACCCGTGAGCCTATAAATCTTTTCTTTCTGAACCGGATGATAGGAGGTGTGGATGGAAGTGTACGGGTATCTATTGATGATAGGTGGTGAGATTAAATAGTTTTGCGGTAATATATTGTCCAGAAGCCTTGTGGTGGACAATAGAGTTGTACTTTATTTCTAGATATAAAAAAAAGGGGAGAAGAGGGTCATGAATAGTCCAATAAAACAAATGCACAAAGTGTGCAGAGTGTCATTGTTAAGTTTGAATCCTATTGAATTGTACTTATGGGATGCACAATTTTTCAGTTGAGTTGTGGTATATTGTATAAGTCAGACAATCAATAAAATGGTATGGGATGAGGAGTTAGTTGTGTGAATGAAGTTATGAGGATGAATATATTCAGTCACTTAGCCAAAATATTCCATACATTTTACCAATGTGTTTACATTAAAACCTAAAATGAAGACCTTTTTGATCTTTGTTCTAACATGCCCAAAGTCAGTAGAGAGTTTAGACAATGAGCAAGCCTATGGTAGGGAAAGTGTACAATTGACAATTTGAGAGTATACACTAGCCTTTCATACCATTCGAGCGTTTCTTATACTTGAGCATATCTTTTTAATGAAATTCTCCGTGTTCGACTGAGGAGTGGACGTAGATCTTTAATGATCAAACCACTATAAACCCTTGTGTCTTTACTGTTTTATTGTTTCTACTTGTTGGTTTAAAACCTAGCAACCTCAAGTTGCTAGATTATATCTCTGAAACAATCTAACACCTATCTCAAGCTAAACATTTGTGAAGAAACTAAGTGCAAGATAAGTTTACATTCCGCTGCATTTGTTAAGTTAGTCTTCCGCTGCTTATCGCGACTCTGATTTAGGACCTACAATACACAAATAAGATTATGATTCTTTTGAGTAGACATGGTAAGAATATTCAAAATTAAGGATATATATATATTTCCATTTTGAAAATAAAAAAAATCTTTATTATTTATAATAATATTTCTATATCAGATTAGATATGGATATCCAGATTTTGATACATACAATATTTCCTTATTAGAAAGATATTTTTTTTTCGTAATGAGGTATATATTTCATGTTTCCTTAGATAAAATGCATGATTGCTAAGAAAAAATGCACAATATTAAAGATAAAATGTTGTAAGTAGAGATATAGAGCATTTTATTTCGCAATGTAATGTTAATGCAGGATATTGCCCTTAAAATGAACAAAATCTTAGTTAAAATGAAGGCTTTAAAATTATCATTCATTGTATATAATTATTATATTGTCCTTTAATGCAGGACAATCGACCAAAACTGCACACAGAATTAAATACATCTTGAGCATTGAAATGACAAGATCAAAGACTGAGATTTATTCTCATTTCTCAAACTAAGGTTCAATCTCAAATGATCACTACTATATATATATATATATATATATATATATGGGAAAAAAGGGAAATATATCCCACTCTTTTACATATTAGGGAATTTTATCCCACTCTTTTGCTGTTGGAGAATTATATCCCACACTTTCATTCTGTTAGGGAATTTTGTCCCATGTCGCTGACTAAGCCGTTAAATGCCACGTGACATTGATGTGGCGCTGACTCACTGCCACATATTTGCCACGTGGCATTTTTAATTATTTTTTTAATATTAATTTAATTTTTTAAAATTTTTTATTTCACAATTAATATATATTTTTATATATTTCATTTTTATAATATTTCAATAATAATAATAATACGAAAATATTAATTTTATTAATTATTTATTATAAAAATAATAATATTTTAAATAAATAAAAAAATATTATTGATAAATTATTTCGTTTTTTATATTAATCTATAAAATAAAAAACGAAAATATTAATAAATATTTTTTAAAAATTTCGTTTTTCATAATTAATCTGTAACATTTTTATAAAAAATAAGCATTAATTATTTAATTATAATATTTTATAAAAAATGAAATATATAAAAAATATTGTATTAATTATTTAATATAAAAATAATAATTTAAATAAACATAAAAATATTATTGAAAAAAATAAGCATTAATTATTTAATTATAATATATTAAAAAACCTAATTCTCATTAAAATAGAAAATTAATACTAAATGAAAGTATTTATAAAACTAATAAATATTTTTGAGCAAGTGTTAGCTGTAGAAAAAATTATTGATGATAAAACTAAACAAAATTAGTTCTAGGCATTGAATGATTATTTACTTTATTTTTTAATATATTATAATGTAATATTAAATATATTTTCAATTTTATTCGTTTGTTTTTCAATAATATTTTAATTTTTAAGAAAAATAGTTAATGTTTACATATGCTATATATATATATATTAAAATATAATTAAAAAATATCAGTTAAAAACTATTAAAAATAAAATAAATAAATAAAAAACACGTTAATTATATAATAAAAATATAAAAAATATAAAAATATTATTTAAAAATTGGCATTTTTCAATTTTTAAATATTAATTAATTTAATTTTTAAATAATATTTTTATTCTTTTATAATTTTATATTATAATTAAGGTATTTTTTATTTATATATTTTATTTTTTAATAAATTTTAGCTGATATTTTTTAATAAGATTTTAATATATTATAATTAAATAATTAATGCTTATTTTTTCAATAATATTTTTATATTTATTCAAAGTATTATTTTTTTTATAAAAATTTTATAAAAAACGAAATTTTAAAAAATATATACTATTAATTATGAAATAAAAAATTTTAAAAAAAATTAATATTAAAAAAATAATTAAAAATGCCACATGGCAAATATGTGGCAGTGAGTCAGCGCCACATCAATGCCACGTGGCACTTAACGGCTTAGTCAGCAACTTGGGACAAAATTCCCTAACAGAATGAAAGTGTGGGATATAATTCCTTAACAGCAAAAAAAGTGGGATAAAATCCCCTAATATGTAAAAGAGTGGGATATATTTCCCTATTTCCCCTATATATATATATATATAAATATATAGGGTAGTGATCAGGTGAGAATAGGAGTTACTATGAGAAATAAGAATAGATCTCGCGCGTCCATCACATCAAATCGACGAACAGGATTCATTCTCAGCAAATTGAAAAATGCGGCATTTTTGCTCCAATATCCTGCAGTTTTAGCCTTTAAAGGCTAAAATTGTAAAAAACTCAAACACAAACAGCAACCTGCATTTTAAGCCCCGATTTACTTCATTTTTAGCCCAATTTACTTCATTTTTAGCCCGATTTACTTCATTTTTACATAATTACGAATTAAAAAAAATTAAACATCTTCTTCATCAAAGCAGCAACTCGAGCGTAGTCTCTATAAAACTCAATACCAACATCAACAGTTCTAAAAACTCTGCCCTTAAAATGCTTCATCTCTTCAACACACTTTGGAATAAATGAACCTATAAGATACCGAAATGCACAAAGTTAACACTAAAGATGCACAATATAATAGTAAAAATGAACGTCGATTTGAATACTCACTTTGGAATAAATGAACCTGTAAGATACAAAAATGCACAAAGTTAACACTAAAGATGCACAATATAATAGTAAAAATGAACGTCGATCTGAATAAATCAAATTTTTTTAAAGTATATTCATGCACAATAAACAAAGTCGGGACTGAACAGGAATGCGAAATCTAGAAACAAAGAAAAAAAATCTGATCGACAGAAGAAATATAAATCAAATCGAACGAAGAAGGAAGAATAAATCAAATCGCGCGAAGGAAGGAATAAAAAATCTAATGAGATACTATTTTAGATTTAAAAAAAAGCTTAAATTACAAAAATAACCTTAGTTTTGCAAAACTGTAGGATAATCGAGGAAAACTGCACACGGAGTGAAATAGATCACGAGTGTTGAAATCACAAAATCAAAGGTTCAGATTTATTCTCATTTCACATACAAAAAACTATTCTCATATGATCACTACTCTCTCTCTCTCTCTATATATATATATATAGGGAATGGATCAAATAAGAATAAATTCCCCCATGAGAAAAAATAATGAATATTATCATTGGATCTAAATGAATCAATGGATGATATGCAATCAAGCAACAAGTAAAATACATTCAAGCAATAAAATAATCAAGCAACAACTAAAGCACAATCAAACGACATTCTAATCAAACAACGAGGAAAACACAATCAAGCAATATTGTAAACATAATCAAGTAACGTTCTTAATTCTCACGGGAGACTATATATATACATATATATATATATATATATATATATATATATATACGCGTTATAATTGAAACCACATGTCAGATGTGAAAGATGACCAAATTTGGATCATTGCTTATTCAAATGAACGCGCATGATCATAACATTTTTTTTTTAAATTCGCTGCAGTAAAAGAGAAAAAAAATTGCATATAAGGATAATAATGTCTTTGTTCCCAAATTTAAATATTCCCACGTATCTAGATCCCAAATTAATTGGAATTAGTTGTCTTACAGTTTTAGAAATATTTACCTACCAACCACATTAATTTTTAAAATATAATCGAATTCGCTACATTATTAAGAGAAAAAATTTGCACTATTAAGAGGAAAAAATTGCATTACATGGGATTTTTTTTAAAACCAGAATTATATATCACGATTTTCACCTTTAATTTTTAGGGATTTGATTTCTAAAATACTACATTTCAAAATTAAATTATATTTGCTACCTAATTTAATGGGATTGGATCTATGAATTATTGTATTTTAAAATTAATTTCATTTTCTTAAGAAATTTCTAATTTTGCGCAATTTATTTTGTAATTTCGAATTATCTATCACGTAATGTAGCATTATCTATCACACAATGTTGCAATATTTTATGTGAAATAGTGCATTATATAGCTTGCAATATTTCACTATTCTAAAAATATTAACACAAAAATAACAATATTTAAACTTCGTCGAAAGTTGCAATATTAATATGAAATATATGAATTTAATTAATCAATTCATTGTAGTATCATAAATGATACCAAATGTCTTTCGCCAACGAGATGAGATCATCGTTCTTCTCATCCTTCACGGTGACATGAGGACACCACATAGCAATCCTTTTTGCTTTAATTTTCCCGTCTGGTAGTCCTTCCATGGACACTCTTAATGTTTTCTCCTCTAAAAACCGATTCACCATTTGCAAACATCAAGGTCCCTTTGGTAGCACTTGCATTTCTTGTATTCTCCTCATCATCAGTACTAGGAATCGGAATGCGCCTTTGCCACAACCTTTCAATGGTCTTCTCTATCACGAAGGGAGTTGCTGCTCCTGGTCTCTATTTTGGAATAGTAGATAGATTGATTCCCAGGGCACAAAGATATTGCTCGCTATGAGCTCTCACACTTGCAGTGAGGTTGGCTTGAAATCTTGCTAAGGTATCAACATCCATAGAGGTGGTAGCTTTTTTTTCCATGGAGGTCTTGTCAGCAACGTCCGTTTTAACATCTTTCTTCTCTATTGTAGGATTGGGTTGCTGATCAGCGGTCTGCATGGCTACCTCAAGGTCTGCTGTCTCCTCATTTGTTTGCATCTCAAGGTCAACATTTATTGTCTCTGCTGCCTTGTCATCTTCTTTAGCAGGACTCTGGCTGTCTTCCTGCACTAAGTCTCTTTCAACAATTATCGTAACCAACTGACTTCCTCCTTGTGCCACCAATGGTTAATTTTAAGACATTTTTCTCAACTACAGAGCTGCTACCACCTTGCACAGCAGCCTGTAGAACCATACTTCCTTGGTCAGCATGAGCTTTATAAGCAGCACTATCACTTCCCTCTTGTGCTGTGATGAGCTGATCAATCAAGATCGCAATACTCCTCTCTCCTTGCGCAAGAATCTGCTGCTCCAAAGATTCCTTGAATCTCCTGGGCAATAATTTGGCAAATCCCAGAATACTCCTCGCATTTGCATTTTGTTAAAATCAACATCGGACAGAGCATCATGATTTACAATCCATTCCTCGACATTTCTAACCTTACATTTGCACTTGGCAATTCGTGCCTTCTCAACATCTTTCTTGGTGATGAGTCCAAGTTCTTCTCCAGCCTCGACCTTGGCATTCCGCTCTTCAAATACTGCTTTGACTTGGTCAAAGTTGGGATTCCTTTTTATCTAAGAACATCTGTAGATGGGCCCTGTCAATTTCCTTTTGTGCCATTGCTTTCTTCATAGCTTTCTCCTGTTGCCTCTTTTTCCGTGCCACTTTCTCCTCGGTAGAGAAGTATAACTATCTCTGCATTTCATTGGAGAATTTTTTGACATGGTTCTCCTCTGTAGTTTTGGTAAATAAGGAATTGGTAGAGATGTATCTACAACCGAAACAGAGACCTGAACAGTTGATCCTTGGAAACGATCATGCTTTCCTTTCTTTGCTGCTTTTCTTTCATCATCTGCCTGCTTCCTCTTCCTCTGCTGAGGACTTTTCTGCGTTTGCATCCTCTTTGCAATAGTTGGCACAGGGGGCTAAGTGGATTCCAGCTGCTTGATTTCTTGCAAGCTTTATTATTATTCGAACAAAGCATTCTGTTCGGCCTTTCTCCCTTCTTCTGCTACTGCCTCTCAGTCAACGGAATTGCAGTCTGCAGGATGGCATCTCTTTGATACATCTCTTCCTCATTAGAGACTGGCTCTTGGGATCAACATTGTTCTTGCCTCTCGGAATGAGTGGCTCCTTGATGTTGGTGGGTGCTGGTGGTTTCTTGATTGGTGGTATGTAATCACTGGGCTGCAGATTCTCTCCACGACAGTGTTGCCTTTCGTATATGATCCCCTCGAGGAATTATCTTATCTTTAACCCAAACCATACATCCTGGGTGACTGTGTGCTCTGTCATGATGTTCTTATTCTTGTAAACCACTTGGTGTAGATGAACATCAATTCCCACAGATTTGATCATCAATTGCCATCATCACCGCAAACTTCTAAGCGCTTAACTCTGAAAGAGAGCCAACTTCTCTTACCAACATCATGATGACAATCTGTGCGAGGCTCTTCATAAGTTCGTCCAGCGACCTTAGTGGTGCAGCCACCTTCCATGGCTCGTTGAATGTATCTATCTTCCACAGGTGCCATCTCCTCTTCATCTCTACATCATCGGTTATTTTTTGGGTAGCTACATCCTCTCCTTGTACTCGCAAACCATACTTCTTTCCCGACACCTCTGGTCTTACTACAATATTCATCCCCAAAACACTTGTGGTGAAGAATCTTCCCCTCTTGTCAATTATGGCTCCAACGACGAATTCTGCAACTATGAGGGGCCTAAACTTGAGAGGTTCGACAAACAAGTACTTCAGAAGACCTTCTCGGTCGAGTCTGCTGATTAGTATATCACAGTAGTGCTTCCTGAATAGAGGCTCGTAGAGTATCATGTCCTTCTATACTTGAGCAGCCCTCATTTGTTCAACAGTGAGTTTGCCTGGTGCTTTACCATGAGCAATGGCCACCATTCAATATTAAGAGATTGATTCATCAATTTGCTCCTTCTTGGAGATCCGTGTGAACGTTGGTTGAAATTGTTCTGGTTCTCCGGGAATGTATGGTCTTCCTATGGATTTGACAGGGGGACTGGAACGGTTGGAGAGATCTGCCATTGATGATTTTTCTGAAACTTAAAGGAGGTCTATAGTCGAAGAAACTTGACGTCAGAAATATATGGAGCAATAATGTTTAAAAATCCCAGTCCAACTTCCTTTATACGATTGTGAGCAATCATTTTAGTGAGAGCGGTTGGATCGCATTTCTGATCTATATAGATCGATGGTTGAGCAGTTGTTGATAGTTCGCTTGACGTTCCATGATGACGGAAATTCGTGCGTGGCTGATGTGGCTTTTGCTTATTTGTTGCTGCCCTGAGCTATAATCGCATTTTATATTAATGTAGACTCTATTGCTGCTCCGTCAATCAGGTAATCCCATTTTTTGAGGAATTTGAAATCATTGTCTTTCTTTTGACTGCTAGGCCTATTTTAGCTTGAAAAAAGATATTTTTCTAAGACTTCCAATGTCAGCAATTTGTAGGCCAATGTTGAGAGCTTGGACTCAACATTCAATTTGTTATTTCAGAATACCATAGATACCAGTGGTTTACTGAGAGCTTGGACTCAATATTAGACTTATATGCTGCTGGGATCTTGGTGTTCCATAGAACTTTGGTATCTGCTGAGAGCTTGGACTCAGCATTTTTCTCAATGTCTTAAGGTCTTTGTTTCCCAGAGGCTTATAGGTATTGATAAGTTCGTATTTTCACTAACTTATCAATGTGTTTCTTTAGTATTTTTGTGTTTTTTAGAGCATTTTATGTACTTTTGCATGCATGATAGGGTTATTACACGTTAGAAGCTCGTGATGGTGTGTTTTGACATTTTTTCGATGAAAAAAGACTAAGGAAGAAATGAAGCCCGAGGAAGAAGTCTCGACTTCGATCGACATAGACCCGCGTCGATCGAAGTTGAGAGCAAGGTGCAGTCGGCATGAAAAGCTTCACTTCGATCGACGCTACCGTAAGTCGATCAAAGTCAATGGGAATGCAACGATCAAAGGGAGGGTCGAACCGAACGTCCACCTTGACTGACGTGAAGCCACGTCGGTCGACGCTGACCTGTATCTGGCGGATTTTCTTAGTTTTTAAGATAGATTTGTATCTTAACTCCTAGGCCTGACAGGATACATCCAAGACAACTATAAAAAGCCCTATCTAGGTCAAAAATTGTTGTGTTAGATTTCAGATTTTATTAGAGAAAACAACTTTAGCAGCAATTTAGTATTTGGAGTTTATTTTTTGCATTTGGATTGCATTGTGGCAACAACTAAAGATTATTCTGATTCGAGTTTTTCTTTATGCAAGACTATTTCAGGTTTTATCTTTTTATGTTAATTATGATTATGTCTTTGCATCGCTAAATTCTCTATAGATTCTAGGGTTTTGAATATGATGCCTATGTATGATTGAATTGAATTAATTGTCTTTCTTATTCGTAGTTTATGAAAACTAGGACTTGTTAGGATCTTGATTTACTGGCCATAAGTTATGATTAAATTAGTTGAAATTTAGAGACTCAAAAGGTAATAGATTTCAATGGAACATGGTTTTCATAATACAAACTGTTTTTCTTGTCTGAAAAGAGAGAATCGATTGTAGGAATAAATTTTTAGATCTCATTGGAGTTAATTATATTTTCTCGAGACTAAAAAGGTAGAGTAAAAAAATTAATCTACTTTGTGAATTGTCCTCAACAGAAATTCTTAATATTTCTCTGATGTTCCACTACAAAGAAGAATGAAAATTGGCAATTGATTAATTCAGGATTACATGTCTGGAAAATAGGTTGAAAGCCCTAGGATCTATGCATATTCGAATTTCAAAACCTTTCACAATTTTTTGCTTTATTTCAATTTTAGAATTTAAACCACCAACTTTCGTTTTCTATATTCCTAACCAATATTCTGAAAACGATTGATTTAGTACTTATGTTTTATTCGTTACTTCACTCCTCTGGGATTCGATAATTTTATTACATCACTATATCATTAGCTTAGCTAAATCGCTAGTCAAATAATTTTAGCGATTAGATTTTGGCACCGTTTCCGGAAAGTGAATAGATTAAGCCTTACTATTATTTTTGTGCTTGGAATTTTGATTTAGGTTGTAAATTTTGTAAGCTCAATTTGTTTTGTATTTCTTTTAAATTTTTAGTTCGACATCGATCGATGTCCAGGAGCATCGATCAAAGTCAACACAAATTTAACATTTTTCATTTTGCTTCGTAATTCCATTTTTTTGTTTTTCAGTTTAACCTCACTACCTCCTTTGCTGTACAGGTAGTGCATGAGTACAAGAGCTAAAGGGAAGGTGATGTCGTGCAAAATCACTAGTCAAGTAAAAATTATCAATCCAATGATCCTTCTAACTTCGCCCTACAGATTACTCTTTACTCGTATGGAATCTTATAGTTAGGCAAATTCAAGTCGTTGAGTTGTTTTATCACTAGGCAAAACATAAACTAAACTAAAGTGTAAACAAAGTAAAACACAATAACAATCATGTTTGAATAGAAATTCAATAATCAATCAATCAATATCCTCCGACAAAGTAGCAAGTTCAAACAATGAGATAAGAGTGAATGATGCTTGGAAATCCAATGTGCTCATAATAGAACAAACTATGATGCAAACTCAATTCAATTCTTATGTGATTGAGCAATCCACTCTATGTTAGCTAACCCCTTGTCACGGTGAGTTAACCGTAGATGACCTAGCAATCTCAAATAGTCACGTTATTGATTCATAGTTCACTCCTTCTAAAACGTAGATTTTAGCCCTATGACCTATTTTCGCACATGGATTGCATTTAGAATCATATGAATTCACACTATTCACGACGATTCCACCCGCGTGTTGGCTGCAGTGTTCACGTCAAAAACCACCTACGTTGGCTATTACCTACACCTAGGTGATTGGAGATGAGATCTAGTGTAATTCAAACTCACATAGAAAGGTACAAAACCACAATTGAGCTAGGTTTCACACATTTTCATTCCAAACAACATTCACAAGAAGTTTAGTTATCCATACCTTCCAATTTGTTCAATACAAGAGAAAATAAAATATAATCCATTACAAGTTTGAAAGGTGAATTGAATTCTTCCACAATTGTTGTCATTGCACTTGATCTACCCTGGATTCTCTCGAATCTTTACCAATTTGTTGTAGATCTTGCTCTTGATCCACTTGGATTGGAATGGAATGAGGATGGAAGATGGAATTCGGGAGAATTTCTAACTAGATTCTATGAAATTTTGGCAAAAGTTTCAAAAGTCTACAAAAGTCCCCTTTAAATTTCGAGTTTCCCCCTTTTATAGACGAGCAAACAGGGCCTCGGATCGCCCGAGCCAAGATCGGATCGTCCGGGACAACTTGAAAATATAAAATCTACCAAATTTTCCCTCTCCGGGTCATGCGAGATGGATTTGGCTTGACCGGGATTTGGCTCTGTTCTTCCAGGATTGGTTGAGCCAAATCAGGATCGGTCGAGCTCATCCTCTGTCCTGCCAGGATCGGTTGAGCCAAATCAGGATCGGTCGAGGTCGACCTCTATCTAGCTCAAGATCGGTCGAGCCAAATCTGGCCCGGCCAAGCCACTCTGGATCCTCACAGCTTTTCCCTCCAAAACTAAGCCGAAAATGTTGATTTATGCTCAAAACTCATCCTACACCTTCCGAAACACAAAAACATGAAAACACAACAAAAGAACAACAAAAACATATGATATGAGAGTAAAATGGCCACAAACATGCACGCTCACACATCGAAATGAAGGTCATTTTATGCACATATCATAATCCTTAAAACTTTAACCTTTGATTGTCCTCAATCAAAACAAATTAACGCAATCTTTTGACCTCATGAAAATACCTCATAGCTCATCTTCATTATCTTAGCATGTCATAATCAAACGAGATTATCACCTAACTTTGTGACACAGTTAATGCTAAGGACTTGAACCAGTCATCAAGTATTGATAAAGAAATGAAATCACTCCCTCACGTGTATAGGGACGATGAGAATCACTCAATCACAAGATATCGAGCTCAATTTCCAAAGGCTTGCATCCATTCTCACTACTATACTACAATGAGTTGGCTTCCATTATCAAGAAGGTCTTTGCTTTGGTTATAACATGGCTTACTAAAAGGTAGGTGGTTTTGGGCTATAGCTGCAAGTGTACAGACCACTGCAGAGGGCAAGTAATAATTTATCGAACTCAAGGACTGCAGGCTCGAAGTATAACCAAGCACTAAAACATAGATATAGCTGCAAGTGTACAGACCACTGCAGAGGGCAAGTAATAATTTATCGAACTCAAGGACTGCAGGCTCGAAGTATAACCAAGAACTAAAACGTAGATACCTTACTACTATCTAGGCGAATCAGAAAAGAGATTTGGTTTTTATTTAAACTAGCAATGATTTTAAAGCAACAATAAAATAAAGATCAATTAATAATTTTAGAAAGCTTGTGAGAAAATAGGATTCCAGGGCAATCCACTTTGAATATTAATCAAACAACTTTTCATGCAATTCAATCCCAATTTAATTCCCAAAGATGTGAGCAATCGCAAATATGTTATCAGGTGATCCTCTCGGACTCTAAACCATAACATGGAAATAAAAGATCAGAAGATTCCTCTCGGACATACAGAAGACTTTTACTCTTGATAAAAACCTTAGATTTCAAAACCCTTTAAAAGTTCAATTTCCTCTCGGACAATTGTTCTAATAAATCTAATTTATTTGCATCTTAATTGATAACCTAGACCTCTTGGTTCAAAAACTACCAATTCAAATCGCAATCAATAGCCAGTATCTCGCAATTAATGAAAATCCCAAATAAAATTAGAACATCAATGGAACAGGAACATTGAATTACATAAATTGTTGAATGAATAAATACAAAGCTTCAAACCCTAGAATCCATGAATAAACTTAGCCAATCATGCTAAGTTCTAGAAAAACAGAAAGATGAAGAGTCACAAAAAACAGAAAACATAAAAATCAAAAACCCGTAGAGTCTTCAATCTTCGAATCCTGGAGTGCTCTTCAAGTTCCCCTGCTTTTGCTCTCAATTCTATGCTTCTAATCTCAGAAAAATGGTGGAAGGAACGTATTTTGGTTCAGGGAGGTCCTATTTATAGATTGGGCTTTTCAAATCTCCAAAAAATATGATTGTTGGGCTTGAGATTCGTCAGAATACGTCAAAACTTGTACAACCGGCGAGTAGGAATGCACGATCGGCGATCGCAGGGCATGCAGGAAGGTCGCCGATCATGTTACGAGAGAAATAAAGAAAAAATTGCAGAACCGGCGACCCGGTTGCACAACCGGCGGTCACCGATTCTGCCACTAGACCGCCGTTAATTCCACCCGGACGCTGTTTTTACCACTTAAACGCCGGGTACTCCACGTGGGAAAAAACACAACCGGCGATCTAGTTGCGCAACCCACCAGGTCGCCGGATATTCCACCGGGTCGCCGGTTACGCAACCGGGTCGCCGGTTGCGTTATGATTTGCGCATCCTGACGGTTTTGGCCATAACTTTCGCTCCCGAACTCCGTTTGACCTGATTTCAGTTGCATTGGAAAGCTAACTCGAAGATCTATCTATTGGAATGCTATATTAGCTCGAATTCCATAAGTGGAGGAATTTGTGACTGTTTCTTTGAAAGTAAACTGCTTTCGGGACGGGTTTCCATTGAATTTTGGCCTAAAACATATTTGGGTGCAGTCTTTTCTCATTTCTTCCTCTTCCTGATGCAAACAAACATTGATTGGCTCCGCGGCACTCATTCAATCCTTGTAAACAGCTCAAATGTGCGTGAAATCTGCATAAACAACCACAAACCAGACCAAACGTAATAATTTCTAAAAGAAAATGGGTAATGTATGAAAACACCACGTAGCAGTCCAATCTAGGGTCAAAAGTGAGCAAATCCACATCAGTAAAATGCACAAAATGAGTGTTTATCAACCCCCAAACTTAAACTATTGTTCGTCCTCGAACAATGAGGAAAACAAATGAAAGAAAAAGATAAACACGAGGGGTGCATTTATTGATCAAAAATTGTTTCAGACACAAAAGGGGTTGTGATTCCCACACCAACAACTGCAACGATTATCAATTACATGCAATCAATCACAGTTTCAATCTCGACCTCTAGAAATTTGCTTCTCACAGGATAGTGTATCACTCAAATTTCGCTCAAATTGTAAGAAAGGCTAGTGTATACTCTCAAATTGTCAACTGTACAACTTTCCTACCATAGGCTTGCTCATTGTCTAAACTCTCTACTGACTTTGGGAATGCTAGAACAAAGATCACAAAGGTCTTTATTTTAGGTTCTAATGTAGGCACATTGGTGAAGGTATGGAATTTTTGGCTAAGTGACTAAACATATTCATCCTTATAACTCCATTCACACAAATTGTCTCCTCATCACATACCACATTTTTTTATTGACTGACTAACTCATATACTAATAATTCTCCCTTTTTTTTTTTTTTTTGAACAATAGGGCCCAGCCTTCTTTTGTTCATCAATTTAGAAATTTCTCATCCACTTGTAACAATTACACTTATTTCACCCAAATCTTATAGACAAGATACAGTTCACCTTTTTCATAGCACTCTCTCATAGACAAGACAAAACTATGATGTTCTCCTTAACTCATAGACCAAGAAAGGAGAAGTAACAGGCTCAAAGGGGTTATTCTAGAGATAAAATATCACAAGACTATATTGTCCATCACAAGGCTTTGGACTATGTACTAATCATAAAACTGCTTTCATATTAACACCTACCATCAACAGATACCCATATAACTCCATCCACACCTCTTATCATCCGGTTAAGAATAAAAAGGTTTATAGGCTCAACGGGTTTAGCAAAGGATTATGTAGTGGGTTAGTGTTTGGATTTTAATGAGGTTTATGAAACGATGGCCTAAGATCATTTCTAAGTTCATGACATTCCTCTTGCAGTTTTGAGACAGAAACCAGAGCAAGTTCTAGAGATAAAGTGCACAGTGACATACTCTCAATCAAACGAACACAGGCTCAAATTCTCACAGGCTAAGCATATCCTGGAGGCCAAAATCAATTCCGTAAAATTATGCACCTCATCAAGTCCTATGCAAGTCATCAATGCAGGTTTCACTAGAAAGAAACATTTGTCATCATTAACTTTGATCAACAATGCAAATACAACCCATACCAACCAATGCAAATTAAATTCCCGGTACAATAAAATGACAGCGTTTCCAAGTACAACCCAACCAGATACTTAAACTAAGATAAAAAAATAAACTAAGACATAAACAAATACACTGGTTCACTGATTCACATTAATATATCAAGTGCAGTCTCGAATCAAATAAAAAGATAAAAAGGTAGAAACACACATCGCTCGATCACATCCCCCTCCCCCAAACTTATTCGATACAACGAATAGAATAAGTTTGTGGGGAAAAAGATCACGGAGATGTGTGTGAGACCTCGATAAGCTCTCACTGCAGTCAAAGCCAGCAATTCTTCATGTTTCCATCTCTTTCCTGCACCCAATGAACTCAACAACCACAAGTGAACGTATAATGCGGGAAATGGTGTAAAACGACATAGAACGACATAATTAAAGAAATTAAAATGCAATTAAAAGTTGGGTTGCTCCCAACAAGCGCTTTATTTATTGTCTGTAGCTAGACATAGTAGAAGCTCCCCTATGGGTCAGTTAAATTAGTGTTTGGAATCTGATCAGAAGGATACATCACCTGAATTTGATCACACTCCTCGAAGTGCCCGTCACGGTCGTGTTTCTCCATGGCCTTGCAGACGGAGAATGTGACCTTCTGGTCGTTCACTCTTAAGCTCAGCTCTCCTCTCTTCACATCAATCAGAGCATCAGCAGTGTTCAGGAATGGTCTCCCAAGTATCAGTGGGATGTTCCTATCCTCCTCCATGTCCAACACCACAAAGTCAGCTGGGAAAATAAATTCCCCAACGTTAATCAGCAAATCCTCTACTACCCCTTTAGGGTAGTTCACCGACCTGTCAGCCATCTGAAGCCTAATAGTAGTCGGTTTGATATTCCCAATCCGGAGCTTCTTGAAGATAGAGAGGGGCATCAGATTGATGCTAGCCCCCGAGTCACAGAGGACCTTCTCAAAATTTGTCCCCCAATGGTACAAGGGACTGACAAGCATCCTGGATCAGCCCTTTTTACTGGCATCTTCTTCTGGACGATGGCGCTGCATTCTTCAAATAGGTTGACCGTCTCGAATGCTCCAAAGGGCTTCTTCTGGGTAACCATGTCCTTCAGAAACTTCATATACCCAGGAATCTCTTGTACGACTTCGATGAGAGGGAGATTAATATGAATCTTCTTCATGTGCTCTAAGAATCTCTTATACCTCTCATCCTTCTGCTTCTTGGCGAATCTCTGTGGAAAGGGAACAGGGATAGGACCAGCAGGTTTGGTACTATCTTCAGGACAAGTACCTTTGCTCGTTTGAACTTGTTCTTCTTCAGGAAGAACATCAGCAGGTTGTGCGACTTCAGGTTGCACAGGCGAGTTAGTGGGCATAGATGGCCCCTCATAGTCTCTACCACTGCGGGTAGTAATGGCATTGCAGTGATCTCTTGGGTTCACCACTGTAGTACTAGGGAACTGCCCAGGGGTATGCTGGTTACCAATCGCATTAGCGATTTGGGAAATTTGGGTGTCGATCTGCTTCAAATGCTTTCCCATCTCACCCATGCCAGTCTGCAGCTTAGAAATATCCCCCGTCATTTTATTTGTTTTAGCCTCAGATACTGCAATAAATTGAGTTAGGAGCTCCCTCATGCTCGGCTCCTTAGGCTCATCTGCTACTCAATGATTTGCGGCAAACCCAGGTGGAGGTTGCAGAGCATTGTTCGGATTCCCATAAGAAAAGTTGGGATGATTCCGATTGTTGGGATGATACACCATGTTCCCTGACGGATACTCTCGATTGTTGTTGAAGTTCCTCTGGTTCACATAGTTTACATCCTCCATTTGCATCTCATTCTCCTGCCCATAACCTTGCTGAGAGAGGTTATTTTCCAACTTAGCAATGCGGGTCTCCAGTAATTTAGTGGAAGCAGCCACTTCTTTCCTCATCAACTTGATCTCAGCAGCTATGTCTCCAGTGTCATCAACTGCTGCTATCCTGTGATCTCCCCTGTCTGCTGGCCAGTTGTACTCACTTTTCGCCATCATTTCCAGTAAAGCTAACCCTTCCTGTGGTGGTTTAGCAGTCAGTGACGCTCCAGCTGAAGCATTCACATGCTTCTGGGTCTCCCTGTCCAATCCTTTGTAGAAATGACACATCTGCTACTTCTCAGTAAAACAATGGCAAGGGCAGGAGCTCAAGAGATCCTTGAAGCGCTCCCAAGCCTCGTACAGTGACTCTCCAGAAAACTGCCTGAACTGTGAAATCTGAGTCTGTAACTGGATAGTTTTGCTGGGTGGGAAAAACTGGATCAAGAACAGCTTGCACAGCTCCTCCCACGTTGAGATCTCATTGCAGTTCAGCGTCATATACCACGATAGTGCTCTGTCGCGCAGTGTGAAAGAAAACAGGCGCAACCGGACATAGTCAATAGGCACCTGATTCTGCTTAACTGTATCGCACAGCAGAAGGAACCTCTGAATGTGTAGATGAGGATCCTCGGTTGGTAATCCCCCATACTGATTCTGTTGAGCTGTGTGTATCAGACCAGTCTTCAGCTCAAAGTTCGGTGTATCCACCTTCAGCCCAAAATCTGCATTACGATGCCTATCAGTCATCGGATCGTACATCTCATCGATGGTAGGTGGTCGAGGTACTTCAGGACCCTGACGCTCTTGGAGTCTTAGATTCATTTCTTGCAGCTGCCTCTGCAGCTCAACTATCTGTGCCGCCTGATCGTCAGCCATAGTGAACGCTAACTTTCTTCGCGCAGTGTTTCTTCGGCAGGTGGATTCGATCTCCGGATCTAAAGGTTCAGGAGGTGGACCCTTTGACCTGGTTCGCATATACTACCTGCAAGGAAACAGACAGTGAATGGCACGAAAAAGAAACAGAATTGAAAAATAAATGTGCGTAAAATAAAGCCTAGAGTAATTAGCGTAATATCAGGATTAGTGTCAATTATAAATCTTTGCAGTCCCCGGCAACGGCGCCAAAAACTTGATAGCGTCTCTCGCAACGCGCTATAGCTGCAAGTGTACAGACCACTGCAGAGGGCAAGTAATAATTTATCGAACTCAAGGACTGCAGGCTCGAAGTATAACCAAGCACTAAAACGTAGATACCTGACGTGCCCCTAGAAGTTCACCCTCTAAAGAGCTTGTCAAAGAATAAATTGTCAACCCGGTTCCTTCTCCGCTTCGCCTATTAGAGTACTAAAGTACCGAGTGAAGTTTGGTAGCTAGGTAAATTTCAAGTCGTTGAGTTTTGTCTAAAATCCTAAGAAAGCAATGTAAATCTAACTAACCAAACATAACATATCATCATCATCTCACCACAATAATTTCAATCAATATCAAATCAACGGTAAATCAAGACAACGAAGTACTCAATTAAAGAAAAGAGGATGTTGAATCAAGTTTGGATGCAATCCATTAGATCAATATTCGTTGTAAACACAATTTAATTTCTATGAGGATGAACTCTCACCCTACCCTAGTCGACCCCCAGTCACGGTAGACCGACCGTTGATGAAACTACCACCTCAAACAGTCACGTTATCGGCTATAGCTCACTCCAAAAGGAACGTGAATCATTGCCCTATGCCATCTACCCGCACATGGATTGGATAAAATAACACAAGGAAACATGCTATTCGCGACACTCATATCCGCGTAACGGCTGCAATACTCGTATCAATTATCACCTAAATTGGCTAATACCTACACTTAGGGATTGTAAAAAGGCTCTAGCATGCTCCAATCACACATAGAAAGGTAAACAAGCAAAAATCAATTCCAATTTCATGCATCCTCTCTCAATTCAACATCCAATAGAAGTTTAGCTCATCATAACCATCAATTGTGCAATTACAAAATAGGTATTGTTGAAAATCATTACAATTGAGAATAGAAAGAAGATTCTTCCCTAATTTGGTCTTGTGTCTTGATCTACCAAGCTTGATTCTTCAAATTTCCTCCAAGGAATGAAGTTGAAGCTCCTTGGTTGTGGGTGAGAAGAATGGCGGTTACGATCGTGAGAGAGAATTCTAATTTCTAATTATGAAAAATGACCAAATGTTCCTTCTAATTCTAATTCTCCCCCTTTTATAGACAAGAAAAATGACCCTCGGATTGCCCGGTCTAAAAATGGCTCGCCCGGGCGAAGTTAAAAACTGCCAAAAATGCTGAGAAACAGGACCGTTCGGCCGGTCCAAAACGCGCTCGGCCGAGCCCTGCCTTGAACCATGGCTCGGCCGAGCCTGCCACTGCTCGATCGAACGAGCTCTCTGAACCACGGCTCAGCCGAGCCTACCCACGCTCGGCCGAGTAAGCTCTCTGAAATGCAGCTCGGCCGAGCCTGCACATGCTCGGGCGAGCGACACCTCAAAACCTCCAACTTCGTGCGATTTTCCACCAAAACTCCACCGAAAATGCTCGATTATGCTCAAAACTGAACCTACACACATGAAACACACAAAACACGAAAACCAAACCAAAATACAACTAATCATGAAGAAAAACCTATGATACGGGTGTAAAATAACCAAAACAAGCACACAAACACACCAAAATATAGGTCAATTTACACACGTATCATAATCCCCCAAACTTAAACCTTTGATTATCCTCAATCAAAACAAAGAAAAGTTCTCAACCTACCTCATGTGATTCCTCATAGCTCATCAAAGTTATCTTAGCATGTTCAAGTAAAACGAGATCATCACCTAACTTTGTAACAAGGTTAATGCTAAGGACATGAACCACTCATCAAAAATGGATACAAGAAACGAAAGCACTCCCTCACGTGTTTAGGGATGATGAGATTCACACATTCACAAGATATCGAGCTTGATTTCCATAGGCTTGCATCCATTCTCACCACTATACTACAACGAGCTAGTTTCTAGAATCAAAAAGGTCTTTTTACGGGTTGTAAAGTGGCTAACTAAAAGGGTGGTGGTTTTGGGCCAAAGTGACTAAACTTCTCAATCTCCCAAAACCCCCAAACTTGTTCTTTTCGAACCACTTCAAACCCCGAGGCTTTCTCATTTCACAACACACTTTTTTTTTCTTTTCTTTTCTTTTCTCTTTTCTTTTCTTTTTCCTTATTTCTCAAATGCACCATCATTCGTTCATTTTGTCGGTGCCTCTTTTCCCAAACACTTGCACCCAAAATTTTGTAGGTGCTCATTTTTCTAGGATTCAAACCAATCCTTAATTCCACTCTCTCATGCCTCAACATTCCTCATCAATACAAATTCAATCAATTCCCAACCCAACTCTCATCACCGTATTCACCCTCATACACTCTTTCCCCCCAATATGGTCCTAATTATATCAAGGAAGATCCACCAAATAAGTTCAATCACGGGGGTCAAAGATATAAAAGGCAAAATAATGATAACAACCACCTTATACTCCCGGTGTGAAAGGTAGGACTAAGAAATGATGGCCTAAGATCATTTTCTAGTTACACACTCATGCCAATAGATAGAGAACGGATGCAAGTTCTAGATCTCGTACTCTCAATCTTGCCACTCACAATCAATAAAGATATGACAATATCATGGCTCAAACCTCACAGCTTTTTGTCAAGTCCTATGCATTAACCATATACAAAACTCGGCAATTCAAAAGTTAAACTTAAAACATGCTTTGAAAACTAGATTCCGCCCTATCATTGGTTAAGGTAGGCATCAAACTTCCCTAAGTAAATCATAATTAAATCTCAAGTTTAATTCGGGTTCATCACACACAAACACAAGCACACAACAATCCTAAAACAATCTACATTCCAAAACACAAATGCAATGAAAACTACACGGTAGAAGAACGATAGAAAGCGTTACCCATCAGTAGGCACGATCTCCGCTCTCCATTCCTTATTTGCACCTACTCAAAACAACACACCACCAAAAACTTGAGCATAAACTAGCCAATTAAGTTCTCATTTCCACCAACTTCCACAATCCAAGCATCCATTCAACAAAAATAAATCAATATACCCAAATTCCACCATTCATTCCAAACCACCATACATTCCACATACCAATGCCAAATAGAAAGAATTAAGCACAAGTAGACTTGTCCATAAAAGATCTATCCATTCAATCACCTCATCCAAAAATTCACAACAAATCCACAACCAAAGTAAGATAAGTAGATCATAATACAACCAAATCGAATTCCGAATCCATATTCAAATCAACTAAACTAAACTAGCTAAGGAAAACATAGTAGTAAAGATAAAGAGATAGAGAAGAATAAACCAAGGCACCGGCTACCTGCACATCCCCCGAAACTTAGTCAAGTGAGACTAAGTTTGCAAAAACGGTGGACGGTGCATCGTCACTCCTCTCGATCTTGTAGCTTCTCCTACAAACACAAAACCAAACAACTAATCATTTATTCAAAATAAAAGCAACTAAAAGAAATTAAACAAAAGAAACAAAATTGGTTGGGTTGCCTCCCAACAAGCGCTTCCTTAACGTCGGTAGCTAGACGACCTTACCGAATCATCCGTTGTCAAAAATCTTGTGAATTTTGTGTATACCTTTCTCTACCGATCGCATATTGCATGGAAGCGACTCATTGATTGATCTTCTTCCTACGCTACCTCCAACCAAACTCACACTCATTACTACTTGATATTTTCTCAACACAAGCATGCTATCTAACACCCCATCTAACCATGTCTCAATCACCAATGACCTTTCAAATACAACATCGGAATTATTACATCTCCTCAATCTGCCTTCTTTGAATAGTTGTGCAAAAATTGGAATTTCTTGAATTCCCTCGGGTGAAGGTATCTCATTATCACCGTTCTTCTTACAATCCTCATGTTGCACCAACTCGTTGGTGCTCTTATCCTCCTCATCTTCTTGAGGTAACACTTCACCCTCCTTTTGTGGTTCTTCCTCTTGCACCACTTCTATCTCCTTTTCTTTGACTTCATCACTCACACTTTCCTTAGATTTCATCACAAAGCTTGAATTCCTATCCCCCGTGCCTTCATTAATCACATTGCCACTCATCCTCGAAAAGAGTCTTGTGTCCTTTAAAACTCTCTCTTCTTGATCTGTTTCATTCCATGGCTTGACAACTGTTGATTCTTGCATTGGAGTCTCTTCAAGTTTCCCCTCATACTTCTCAAATGTTCTTTCATTCACCACCTCACTATCTCTACATGGCCTCTTCATGACTTCGGGAAAAGAAAAAGTGATTCTTTTTCCATCGAATTGAAAAGTTAGTTGACCATGTTTCATGTCAAACAAAGCTCCTCCAGTGGACAAAAACGGCCTTCCCAAAATAAGAGAAACATCCCCGTCATCTTCCATGTCAAGTATCACAAAATCAGCCGGAAATATAAAATCTCGCACTTTTACTAGCACATCCTCAACAATCCCTTTAGGATACAACAAGGACCTATCCGCCATTTGAAGTGTCATGGTGGTGGCTTTAATCTCCCCAATTTCCAATTTCTTGAACAAAGACAATGGCATTAGATTAATGCTAGCTCCGGAATCACACAAAGCACGAGTGACTTCAACTCCTCCAATCACACAAGAAATAGTGAAACTGCCTGGATCTTGCCTTTTGAATGGCATCTTCCTTTGAATCACTGCACTACATTCTTCAAATAGGTACACCGTCTCATATTCACCAATCCCAAACTTACTCTTTTGAGTAAACATCTCTTTCAACATCTTGACATGTCCCGGCATTTCTTGTATTACCTCTAGTAAAGGAAGATTTATATGAATCTTGCTCAAATGTTCAAGAAATCTAGCAAACTTCTTGTTCTTCCTACTCTTCTCAAATCGTTGAGGATAAGGCATGGAAGGAATTGCTTCTTTTTCAGTGGATTTCTTTACCGATGCATCTTGTTCTTTAGCATCTTGTTCTCTATCCGCTCAATCAAACTCCAAGCTTCATCCTCTTCCAATTCAAGGAACACTCCTCCCGAAGACGCATCCAACAATATTTTCATCTCAGACTCCAATCCACCATAGAATTGGCATATTTGTTGACTCTTGGAAAAACCATGGCTTGGGCATTTCCGTATGAGCTCTCGGAACCTATCCCATGTCTCATATAGAGGTTCATCGTATCTTTGTCCGAATGAGGTAATATATGCCCTTCTCTTCAAGGTTAGACTTGGTGGAAAAAATTTGAAAATGAACTTCTCCCTTAACTCTTCCCATGTGGCTATATTTGTCTTGTCTAGACACTCAAACCAATGCCTTGCCGAATCCCTCAATGAAAATGAGAATAATCGCAGCCGAATTAAGTCTTGAGGAACTTGATTGATCTTAATGGTATCCGTGATTTCCAAAAATCGGGATATATGCACATTCGGATCTTCGGTAGCATGTCCTCCAAATTGATTATTTTGAATCATTTGAACCAATTGAGGCTTGATTTCAAATTGCGTGGCATTTATTCCAAGTCGAAAACCACCGGTTAACGGCTCTACTTGAGGTCGAAAAAGATTTTGGAGTGGCCTACGAGGACTATTCCTCTCATTGAGCAATGCCTTCATCAATTCAATTTGTCTTTCCAACTCTCCAATCCTCATGGTATCTTCCCCCGGATTAGCCATTTCCAAATCAATCTCAATACTTCCTTGGTCTTGGTGTAGTTTCCTTTCCAAGAGCTCGCGAGCCTTGGACCTCGTTATCATACACACCTAAAATTCCACCAAAGAAACCAATCACACCACAACAACTTTTTCAAACAAAAGCAATTAACAACCTATCAACAAACAATAAGCAATATTATTTCTCACAGGCAAAAACACAAACACCTAGTCTACAAACTTCACTTTTCCCCCAATATCTAACAACCTACTATTTGAAGTCCCCGACAACTGCGCCAAAACTTGACGTGCCCCTAGAAGTTCACCCTCTAAAGAGCTTGTCAAAGAATAAATTGTCAACCCGGTTCCTTCTCCGCTTCGCCTATTAGAGTACTAAAGTACCGAGTGAAGTTTGGTAGCTAGGTAAATTTCAAGTCGTTGAGTTTTGTCTAAAATCCTAAGAAAGCAATGTAAATCTAACTAACCAAACATAACATATCATCATCATCTCACCACAATAATTTCAATCAATATCAAATCAACGGTAAATCAAGACAATGAAGTACTCAATTAAAGAAAAGAGGATGTTGAATCAAGTTTGGATGCAATCCATTAGATCAATATTCGTTGTAAACACAATTTAATTTCTATGAGGATGAACTCTCACCCTACCCTAGTCGACCCCCAGTCACGGTAGACCGACCGTTGATGAAACTACCACCTCAAACAGTCACGTTATCGGCTATAGCTCACTCCAAAAGGAACGTGAATCATTGCCCTATGCCATCTACCCGCACATGGATTGGATAAAATAACACAAGGAAACATGCTATTCGCGACACTCATATCCGCGTAACGGCTGCAATACTCGTATCAATCATCACCTAAATTGGCTAATACCTACACTTAGGGATTGTGAAAAGGCTCTAGCATGCTCCAATCACACATAGAAAGGTAAACAAGCAAAAATAAATTCCAATTTCATGCATCCTCTCTCAATTCAACATCCAATAGAAGTTTAGCTCATCATATCCATCAATTGTGCAATTACAAAATAGGTATTGTTGAAAATCATTACAATTGAGAATAGAAAGAAGATTCTTCCCTAATTTGGTCTTGTATCTTGATCTACCAAGCTTGATTCTTCAAATTTCCTCCAAGGAATGAAGTTGAAGCTCCTTGGTTGTGGGTGAGAAGAATGGCGGTTACGATCGTGAGAGAGAATTCTAATTTCTAATTATGAAAAATGACCAAAAGTTCCTTCTAATTCTAATTCTCCCCCTTTTATAGACAAGAAAAATGACACTCGGATCGCCCGGTCTAAAAATGGCTCGCCCGGCGAAGTTAAAAACTGCCAAAAATGCTGAGAAACAGGACCGCTCGGCCGGTCCAAAATGTGCTCGGCCGAGCCCTACCTTGAACCATGGCTCGGCCGAGCCTGCCACTGCTCGATCGAGCGAGCTCTCTGAACCACGGCTCGGTCGAGCCTGCCCACGCTCGGCCGAGCGAGCTCTCTGAAATGCAGCTCGGCCGAGCCTGCACATGCTCGGGCGAGCGACACCTCAAAACCTCCAACTTCGTGCGATTTTCCACCGAAACTCCACCGAAAATGCTCGATTATGCTCAAAACTGAACCTACACACATGAAACACACAAAACACGAAAACCAAACCAAAATACAACTAATCATGAAGAAAAACCTATGATACGGGTGTAAAATAACCAAAACAAGCACACAAACACACCAAAATATAGGTCAATTTACACACGTATCAATACCTTACTACTATCTAGGCGAATTAGAAAAGAGATTTGGTTTTTATTTAAACTAGCAATGATTTTAAAGCAACAATAAAATAAAGATCAATTAATGATTTTAGAAAGCTTGTGAGAAAATAGGATTCCAGGGCAATCCACTTTGAATATTAATCAAACAACTTTTCATGCAATTCAATCCCAATTTAATTCCCAAAGATGTGAGCAATCGCAAATATGTTATCAGGTGATCCTCTCGGACTCTAAACCGTAACATGGAAATAAAAGATCAGAAGATTCCTCTCGGACATACAGAAGACTTTTACTCTTGATAAAAACCTTAGATTTCAAAACCCTTTAAAAGTTCAATTTTCTCTCGGACAATTGTTCTAATAAATCTAATTTATTTGCATCTTAATTGATAACCTAGACCTCTCGGTTCAAAAACTACCAATTCAAATCGCAATCGATGGCCAGTATCTCGCAATTAATGAAAATCCTAAATAAAATTAGAACATCAATGGAACAGGAACATTGAATTACATAAATTGTTGAATGAATAAATACAAAGCTTCAAACCCTAGAATCCATGAATAAACATAGCCAATCATGCTAAGTTCTAGAAAAACAGAAAGATGAAGAGTCACAAAAACAGAAAACATAGAAATCAAAAACCCGTAGAGTCTTCAATCTTCGAATCCTGGAGTGCTCTTCAAGTTCCCCTGCTTTTGCTCTCAATTCAAAGCTTCTAATCTCAGAAAAATGGTGGAAGGAACGTATTTTGGTTCAGGGAGGTCCTATTTATAGATTGGGCATTTCAAATCTCCAAAAGATATGATTTTTGGGCTTGAGATTCGTCAGAATACGTCAAAACTTGTACAACCGGCGAGTAGGAATGCACGATCGGCGATCGCAGGGCATGCAGGAAGGTCGCCGATCATGTTACGAGAGAAATAAAGAAAAAATTGCAGAACCGGCGACCCGGTTGCACAACTGGCGGTCGCCGGTTCTGCCACTAGACCGCCGTTAATTCCACCCGGACGCCGTTTTTACCACTTAAACGTCGGGTACTCCACGTGGGAAAAAACACAACCGGCGATCTAGTTGCGCAACCCACCAGGTCGCCGGATATTCCACTGGGTCGCCGGTTACGCAACCGGGTCGCCGGTTGCGTTATGACTTGCGCGCCTGACGGTTTTGGCCATAACTTTCGCTCCCGAACTCCGATTGACCTGATTTCAGTTGCATTGGAAACCTAACTCGAAGATCTATCTATTGGCGTGCTCTATTAGCTCGAATTCTATGTGTGGAGGAATTTGTGACTGTTTCTTTGAACGTAAACTGCTTTCGGGACGGGTTTCCATTGAATTTTGGCCTAAAACATATTTAGGTGCAGTCTTTTCTCATTTCTTCCTCTTCCTGATGCAAACAAACATCGATTGGCTCCACGACACTCATTCAATCCTTGTAAACATCTCAAATGTGCGTGAAATATGCATAAACAACCACAAACCAGACCAAACGTAATAATTTCTAAAAGAAAATGGGTAATGTATGAAAACACCAAGTAGTAGTCCAATCTAGGGTCAAAAGTGAGCAAATCCACATCAGTAAATGCACAAAATGAGTGTTTATCAAGTTGTAATAGACTAGTTTGCTAGAAGTTCTCCCAGCAGACACCGAAGAATGCTATATGCTAGAAGACATGTGATAGCAGAATGCTAAGGAGTTAGCATTTGCTAACACCCAGCAGATTGCTAAAGAAGCTAGCACTCAGAAATCAAAGGAATCATGTGCTTAACTTTGCTGAGGCGTCTGCAGTCACATACTAGCAAAATCAATTTGCTAGAAAAAGCTTAACAATCAAAGGTCTAGCAGATGGCTCTGAGATTGGTTAGCAAGGTGAAATAACTATCAACGAATGCTAAACTCCCGTTCTGACAGAAGTACACAAGGAGGTCAAAGCTTTCCTGAAGTAGTTCGGAAAGTACTGTATGACGCCAAAAGCAACTGAAAAATTGAACCACTCTTGGGCGAATGAGCCGTTGTGTCTAACGGGTATGGAGATTCAAAGTTTGAATCTCCATGTATAAAAGACAAGTCCAAAAGTGAAAGACAACTACTGCTTCAATCACTGCCTACATTCGCAAACATCCTAAGTGAGAGATTTTTTTGACAAAGCGAACAAGTGAAAAGCAGTCAGTTGAGAGCACGAGATAAAGAGTATTCAAAGCCCTCAACAACCAGGAGTGTCTTCCATTGAATATCTGACACTTCTTTTTAGAGATTCCTTAACTTCGGTTGAGAATCTTAAATCATTGGGATACCTTCCATCCTAGGAAGAACCAACAGTCATTTCTGAAACGGATTGACTCTGACGGGCATTAGCCGCAAACCTGAAAAGTTTAGAAGCAAACTATAAAAGCTTCACGACAGCGTATGACAAGTTTCATGAAGGTTTAGCCCTTGACTTGGCTGTAGCTGTGGTCTGAGAAGAATGAAGTGACGGAGGATAGCTCTGCCGTGGCCGGTTCAAAAGTTCCACCTACGGCAAGTGTTCGACGATTCCTTGTATTTTGTACACTTTTCTAGTGGAATTCTTAGCAATTCGGCTAAGGAGTGGACGTAGATCTGTTTGGATCGAACCACTATAAATATTGTGTTCTTTTACTATTTTATTACTTACAGGCCTAAGTGGATTTGAAACCTAGCAACAGAGTATATATCTGTGAAGAAACCTTAATCCTACCTTAAGCTTAAACAATCTTTAAGATCATAAATGCAAGTGACATTTACTTATTCCGCTGCATTTCATGTTTCTGTTTGAACACGACAACTCTGATAGATCCAGACCAGCAAGTGGTATCAGAGCAGAAGGTTGAAAGACCGATTGCTTCTGAGTCGCTTTAAGACCAGATCTATCTTTTCCTTGTACTATTACTATTGTTTCTTGTCTGTCTAGCTAAGGAAATTACTTAAGGCGTGAACAAAATGTTGAACCACACACTTGGGAAGTATACAAAGGAGAATTTCAAGTCATGGAAGAAGCTTGCTCTTATACAGATTCAAAGCGTACATCCTGAAATGGCAGATGTGCTTGAGAGAGGTCCAATAAATACTATGAAAGCTAACACTTTTGTAGGACCTGCTGTTGATGGAGAAGAACCAAGACCCCAGATGGTTCCAAAGCCTTATGAAGAGTACACAACGGAAGACAAAAAGAGAGCCCAGTTGGAACATTTGGCAAAGAAGCTAATCATTGACTCTCTACCAAAGTTGATGGCTGATAAAGCGCTTGACTTTGACACTGCCAAAGAAATGTGGGATTATGTCTGCGAATCTTCCCAAGAAACAGACCAGATGAAGCGTAACAAGTTACAGGTAGCTGTTGACAAATATGAATCTTTCTCTATGATTGCATGTGAATCTATACAAGACATGGAAGAACGATTCAATACTATTATAGGAGAGCTTCGCAATCTGGGCAAAAAAATATGAAAATGGGAAGATGAACAACAAGATTATTTCTAAACTACGTCCAATGGATGATTGGTTTGCAAAGATGACGAGCTTGAGTGAGAAAGACCTCAGCAACATGTCTACATCCGAGGTATTTGCTCAACTTAAAACTCACGAGTATATCATACAAAAATCAAAAAAGAATGTAGCGGTTGTGGCACAAGGTTCATCAACACTCGCAGCTAACTCTAAGGATCTAGCGTACTTCGCTAAGAAGGACTTCAACAAGTACAAGATGAAGAAGCCCTTTCATAATCAAGAGAGATCTGCTCCAACACCACCAACAAAGGAGATTGTCTCAACCTCAGGTTCTCAACCTGTTGATTTGAAGATCAGTGAGCTGGAAGAGCAAATGAAGAAACTTCAGAAGTTGATGATGGAAGCTGAAGCTGAAAAAGAGGCCAAAGAAATCCAGCAACCATCATCATCTACCCGCTCAACAGAGTGAAAGCCTAGGACATGCTTTGAATGTGGTTCGCCAGATCACTTAAAGCATGAGTGTTCGAAAGTCAGCAAAGAAGAAAGAGAGCGTCTGAAGCAAAGATTCGAGAGACGTGCTGTTAAAGCAGTCACCAGGGTGCTGCTGACAAGGACAGAGGCTCATGATATCCCAGATACTGATGAGAAATATTACTTTTCCTCAGAAGAAGATGATGAAGAAGCCATGCTAGTGTTGATGGCCAATATTGTTGACGATCAGTTCGTTGATGCCCATACTGAACAGAATGCTGAATCGGCTCTAGCAGTCGATGATAATGAGGTACTATCTACATGCATTCCTAGTTTTGCAACTATTGAAGAATCAGAGGAATTCTCTTTAGATTTTGAGGAAGACTATCTCGCGAAGCTAAGTGTAGAATTCTAAAAAATGTATGAAATCAAGAATGCTATCATTGGGGAGAACACCTCACTAAATCTTGAAGTTTCAACTTTGACCGAGGAAGTCGAAAGACTAAGGTCTGAAAGTGAGGAATTTTCAAAACTTAAAGCTGATTACTCCGAATTGTCTGAGAAATTTCAAAATCTTGAAAAGGAAAATCTCGCTTTGAAAAGCAAACCCAAGGAAAATTGCATTTGTACATACACATCCAGCAAGACAGTTCTAAATGCCATTATTAGCCAACAGAGACATCATAATGATCGATCTGGGTTAGGGCTTGGATATTCTGAAAAAGCAAAGCCTTCTAAGCAGAAAATGATCTCATTTGTTTCTGCTGGAACGACTGCTGCTGAAAAATTCAAGGTAAAGGACACTGCTGAATCTTCAAATGCTAAGCCAATTGCTAAGCAGAAGAATGGACATCCGTAGAATGCGTCTGTTGGATCTCAACAGAGGTCTCCCTCAGAGACTGCTAAGTATTCGTCTACTAGATCTCAGCAGAGGCCTTAATCAGGATCTGCTAAGCATACATCTACTGGACCTCAGCATAAGAACCCAAGGATGAATGCTATGCACGAATCTGCTAAGCCTCAGTAGATGAACTAAATACCAAACATGTATCTTCTGGACCTCAGCAGAGGAATCCGAGAGCATATGTTAAACCATATTCAGCAATATCAAGGAATGCTGAGCGTTTTGTTTCCAACGCATGGACAGCAAACCCTGCCTTTCACAAGAGCAAGCAAGCTCATTACAATGCTGTAAGACCTATATATCAGCAGAACACACTACATAGGAGGAACACCTATGTAAGGCCTGAGCCCAATTCTTTCATGGGCAAGGAAGGCTAAGCACACCACTGCACCTAGATATAACAATGTTAAACAGACTAAACCTAAGGTCGAGAAAGTGGTGAAGGGTGAGATCAAGAAGAAAATAATGAAAATAACTATGATGTGGGTTCTAAAAGGAACTTTGATCCACGCTAATCCTGCAGGACCCGACGCTAAACGGGTACCTAAATCAACTTGATCAATTGTGTTGCAGGAACAGGATCCGAGTGCTAAGACTTCAAGCATATCAAATGAATGGATCATTGATAGCGGCTGCTCCGCACATATGACGGGGAATGAGGAACTATTCTCAGATATACAAAGATTCTTTAATGGCCCCAAAGTTAAGTTCTGAGATAATAGCGAAGGGAAAATTGTTGGAAGAGGATGCATCGAGCGTTATGGCTTAAGGATCATCAACGTAGCTCTCGTCTCTAACCTCAAATACAACTTACTGAGCATTAGCCAACTATGTGAAAATGGGTACTCTGTACCATTTGTCAATACTGGTTGTTCTATTGCTGACAATGTTACAGGAGAAGTGAAGCTAAGAGGCATCCGAAAGGGTGGCCTATATGTTGTTGATTGGCAAAGCGGTAAGCAACACTCGTGCTTCCTAGCATTGAACAAAGAGAAGACAACATGGCTATGGAACAAGAGGTTGAATCATCTGAATTTCAAAACTATTAACCATCTTGCCAAGAACAAACTTGTTGTAGGTTAGCCTGCTGAGACTTTCCGAAAGGAAGGTGTGTGCAAAGCTTGCCAACAAGGGAAGCAGACCAAAGCCTCGTTCAAATCAAACCCAGAGAAGGCTACATCAGGGAGGATCCTTGAGCTCTTGCACATGGATCTATTCGGACCAGTCACACCATCCACTGTAAGCAAGAAAGTTTATACGCTTGTGGTTGTTTATGACTTCTCCAGGTACACATGGGTTCGCTTGCTAAGGACCAAGGACGAAGTTAAGATCCTACTACCAGAGCTGATTCTTAAGGAACAAAATAGCAAAGAGGTCACGGTGAAGAGGATCAGATCAAATAATGGAACCGAATTTTGCAATGGAATCTTGATGGATTTTTGCGCAGAAGCCGGTATCAATCATGAGAAGTCCGCTGCTAGGACCCCCCAACAGAATGGGTTAGCAGAGCGAAGGAGTAGGACCTTGAAAGAAGCCGTACGGACCATGCTTGCTGACTCTGGCTTAAGTGGAAAATATTGGAGAGAAGCAGTGATGACCGCATGCTACACTCAGAATAGTTGCAGATTCAACAAAACTCCTTATGAAGTGTACAATGGTCGTAAGCCTTCGATCACTCATCTTCGTGCCTTCGGTTCGACATGTTATATCCATACCAATGGGAAGTTGAAACTTAACACTTTTTCGCCAAAATTTAATGAAGGTGTTTTTGTGGGATATGGACACCCTTCTCACAAAGGCTATCGAGTGTTAAATAAGACAACTCAAATTGTGGAAATAACATGCAATGTTATTTTTGATGAGTCTACTTTAGTGCACAGGATTATCAAAGATCAAAGGGATAGAAATCATGAGACAAATGATGTCCATGGTCAATCAATCATGAACTCTTTCGAAAATATGAGTATTGATCCGACTAGGTCTATGAATGATGCTAATCCAACAACTACGCACTCAGCAGGCGACCAGAATGCTGACTAGGCCAATGATGCTAATGATCATGCTGAGGCCACTTCACCAATTTATCTGAATGATAATTTGTATATTTCGGGAATTCTTGATGATCAAGACGATGTGGGCATTGCTGAAGATCTTGGCAAAGGTGTTGCTGAGACTCCCATCGCTGAGGAACCTGTTGCTGAGATTCCAGCTGCTGAAGTACCTGCCGAAGAGGTTCCTGTTCATGAAGATCCTGTAGCAGTAGTTCCGGTTGCTGAAGAAATTCCAGATAATGATGAACGAGCTGCTAACAATCCAGATGCTGAGCACCAAGCAAATGCCGAAGGGAATATTTTAGCAGATAACTATCAAGAAGGAGGAACAGATGCTGAAGTTCCAGCATGCATAAGACCTGCGTGGCTACGTGCTCATCCTCTAGAAGATGTTCTTGGAGATGTCAATGATCCCATTTTGACGAGACAAGGGAATGCAATGCTAGCTTGCTACATATCTCATGAAGAACCCAAGAAGGTTGAAGAAGCTCTACTAGATCCAGATTGGGTGAATGCTATGCAAGAGGAGCTTGCTGAGTACACACATAATAATGTGTGGGAACTAGTAGACAAGCCAGAGCATCAAAGTGTTATAGGCACTAAGTGGGTGTTCAAGAAAAAGAAGGACGAGACAGGCTTAGTAGTCAAAAATCAGGCACGTCTCGTAGCCAAGGGATACAGGCAATGTGAAGAAATAGATTATGATGAGACATTTGCTCTAGTAGCAAGGCTGGAGGCCATCAGATTATTTCTTGCGTATGCTGGATATCATGAATTTGATGTGATGCAAATGGATGTGAAAAGTGCATTTCTAAATGGTGAGCTCAAGGCGGAAGTTTATGTTGAGCAACCACCAGGTTTCGAGCAGGGTAATCAAGTCTATAGGCTCAGGAAAGCTTTGTACGGCTTGAAGCAGGCACCTAGAGCGTGGTATGGAACTCTATCTAAGTTCCTACTAGCTAATGGATTTAGGAAAGGGAGGATTGATCAGACTCTCTTTCGTATCGAAGATGGAGGAATTATTCTGCTAGTCTAAATATATGTCGACGACATAATTTTCGCATCGAAAAACCAAGGTTTATGTGATAAGTTTTCCAAGCATTTGACTAGCAACTTTTAAATGAGTATGATGGGAAAGATGTCATACTTGCTCGAATTGCAAGTCCAGCAGTCCAGCGAAGGAATCTTTATTCACCAGAAGAAATATGCTCGCGATATTATTGCTAAGTATTACCCAGAGAAGACAAAAAGTCTGCGGATTCATATAAGCACAACGTGTATAGCTGCTCTTGAAAAAGAAGGAGAAGATGTGAATCCTACTCTTTACAGAGGTATTATTTGTTCACTGCTATACCTCACCGCCAGCAGACCAGTCATATCATATGTCGTTGGATTATGCGCGAGATATCAAGCAAATCCCAAGAAGACACATCTCGACACTGCTAAGCGGATTGTGCGTTATCTAAAATGCATAGAAGGACTGGGGATTTGGTATCCAAGGTCCGATAGTCTAGCACTGAGTGGATATTCAGATTCAGACTTTGAAGGATGTAAAATCGACAGAAAAAGCACCAATGGCACTTGCCAATTTCTTAGTCACAAACTCATCAGTTGGTTTAGCAAGAAGCAACACTCTGTTGCTACATCGACTACAGAAGCAGAGTATGTAGCAGCTGCTAGTTGTTGTTCGCAAATTTTATGGATAAGGCAACAATTACTAGATTATGGGATTTCTCCTGAATGCGTGCCGATCTACTGTGACGACAACAGTGCAATGTGCATCACGATAAATCCAGTCCATCATTCAAGGACTAAGCACATTGATATTCGTCATCACTTCATCCGAGATCGTCAAGAAAAGAAGGACATTGATGTTCGATATATATGCACTGAAGATCAGATAGCTAACATCTTTACAAAACTACTAGCAGAAAGCAGATTCAATGAGTTATGCATTAAGTTAGGTCTTGTGGAATTGGATAATGCTGATGAATGAGATGCTATTCTCACTATCTATGGACTTCTTGGATTTCTGGAGAAAGTGATAAAATCACATATCTAATTATGTGTATGTGCTGCTAAGCATATTTAATGAGGAGAAGTCTGCTAAGCTCACAGGAGAGATGGAGATTTCGTGTCAAATGGTCAGCAGAGATGATGGATCTGCTAAGCATATGACCCAAGGCGAAGATCAATTATTCGTGAATCTTAACACTTTAATATGTTATTAATGTGTGGAGGAGTTATTCTAAATCTATTTGGTTGATCTGCTGAAGTTTATGAAGATTATGCTGACGCATGGAAAATGAAGAAGACAAGATCACCGCATGAAAAGAAAATATATTTTCATTAATGTACAAAGAGGAAAACATTAATTACATTAAAAAGGAGGGTTACAACCAATTCAGTAAGGAGGCAGAGGCTTAAAGGGATAGAAATCTCTTCCCTTAAGATTAGAGGGACCAAGAGTGAGGTCTTGGAACCTCTGCTCAAGCAGCCAACTTAGTTGCATCCCATAAGGGAGAGGCTGATTTGGATAATTTTGCACGCACCTCCGCACGCCCTGGAAGACGAAGGCCGTCCACTCTACCTCCACCCTATCATCAAAGACCATCATTGCCTTCCATATCTCCCGAGTAAAGGTCATATCATCGGGATCATTGCCGACGATCATGCCGCTGATAATGTGAAAAATGACCCTGTGTGGGGTTTGAAGGCCATATGCCGAAGGAGTGGGAGAGAATTCGAACAGAGGAGAGTCCCTCCATTTCTCCCATGTCGTCCACTCTGGAGCCGTATCCCTCCCAAGGTAGCCCATTACAGACAACGGTCCCCGGGGAAGGCCGAAGTCCGAATCAAAAGACTCAGGCGTCCACTTGATCAATTGATTCCGGAAGATGCCATAGATAGGATCCCCCTCAGAATCGCATGATCGGAGGAAGTGCCGCAAGTGAGTACTCTAAAAACTGTGAGGAGTGACGCAGACAAATTTCCCAAGGCCATTATGATGAATACTTGACATTACTGTCTCAGCCACCATGTAATTCGCCTCATACTCATAATACAGGCCAGAATCACAAAGGACTTGATTCCTTGGCACGTAAAGTGTGGAAGAAGGATTCATATTTTCAGAAGAGAGAGCTATATTCTTTAGAGCAAAGAGAAGAAAACAGAGAACAGAAACGCCAGAACTTATACCAAGATTGTACCAAGACGTGCTACTTATAAGTCCATTTGAATCCTGTTCACCAATTAATGGACGAGACGTATTCTTTTGGAGGATCACATCTGATCATCATTTCTCTCGAAATTCAAACAGTTGCACAGAGAGAGTAATCATTACATAAAGTATGAACAGAAGACGAAGAGTCAAGAATATTTTTTTTCCGAAAATATTGGATACAAAGATTTTCTATACTGTGGGATTTCTTAGCAGTCAGTAATCATTATTCGATGCTCGGGTTTCTCGCTGATGAGACCTCCCACTTATTGCTAAGTGTTTGACTGTTGAACATTGCCACTCAGACGCGGGATGATTTTGAATTTCAAGAGAGGTGCATTTATTGCGCGCAGACGGTGACGACGAATAAGGATGTGCCACGTCATCTATACTCGAGTTTGTGGGAATGTTAATATCCACACGACATGACACTTTATGTCCAGCCGTCGATTGCATTTGAAAAAGGAGTAACCCCAACCTTCGGATTTTTTACAATTCAACGGGCTGTCCAAAGTGTTGTGTCCACCATGTTTGAGAGAATGGTGATGGAGGCCTCGGACATAAGGAGGGAGATTGCCTAGGTCAAGATCGATGTTACTACAGTCAAGATCGATGTTTCTTCGGTATAGGCTATTGTCCAAGAAGTGAAGGAAGACGTAGCAGAACATAAGCAGCAGTTGGAACTTAAAGTTAATACCTTCTCCTCCACATTTTTAGATGCAATCAAAGAGGGGGAAACAAGGAGGATTGCTGAGGCTGGTGAGAGGAAGAAAGCAGAAGAAGCTCGAGCTGCTGCCAAAGAAGAGAAAAGAAGAGCTTCTGGAAGAGCTAAAACAGAAAGAAATGGAGCTGAAAATCAATATGCTTGAAGAAGAAAACGAGAGGATTGCTAAGGAACTTGAGATGGAGGCTGCTGAACGTGTAGCAAGTAAGGAATTTCTAGACAAATACGTGCAGCTAGCATCAAGCAAATTCGACGAATTTGACAAGTTAAAGAAGCTTGCTCCAGACTCATGATCATGTTTCCCTGGTATCTTATTTCTTCTTAGTCTATCATTTTTATTGTACCTGTAATGAACCAATCACATGAATGAAAATGGATCAGACTTAGACAATCTCTCATTGTCAATCTCTGATTTTTGCTGCGTGTTCTAGTTGAAATATACTATCTGTATATTCAACACATCTGCATTTTGATGACAATTATATTTTGAGTTTGGTAAAGTAAAAAGCTTGCTGATTTATTTGGGTGCTAGAATTTCTAGCATATTACCTTTGCTGCATTTACTTATATGGTTAAACGAGAAATATTTCCCAGCATTTATTGAGGGGGAATTCCATTATAATCAATCCTGCTAGAACTAAGATGGATAAACTCTGTGTTAGATTGAGATAAAGAGTATTCAAAACCTTCAACAACCGGGAGTTTCTTCCATTGAATATTTGACACTTCTTTTTAGAGATTCCTTAACTTCGGTTGAGAAGTAGTGGATGCTATTTGAGTGCAATGCAGAAGAAGTAGTCGGTGTGTGCGAACTCTTTTTGAAAACTGGGTTCTTTAAAGAGTCTCAGGAAATTGAAACATAGCCCGGGTGTGTAGTCTTCCTAGCCCTTGAAAATTGAAAAATTGTTAGGCTCAAACCTCAATTAGTTGTTGTTGGTCCTTAAATATCAGAGTCGTCGTGATAACAACTTAACACGAATTGCAGCGGAATAAGAAATTGTCACTTACACTTTATGTCTTCCCTTTTAAATATTAGTTAAGCTCTGAAATGGATTAAGTTTCTTCACAGTTATACACTAGCAGTATGATTGCTAGGTTTCAAATCACGTGTGTAATAAAACAGTAAAAGAACACAATGTTTATAGTGGTTCGATCCAAAAAGATCTACGTCTACTCCTTAGCCGATGTGCTAAGAATTCACAAAGTAAGTATACAGATTACAAGGATTCGCCTTTTACAGTTAAGTAGGCAGTGAGCTTCCGGCCTGGCTATTTGACAGCTATCCTTCGTTAATCTGAACTCCTCAGATGTTGGCTCGGCTGGGTCAAGGGCACACCTTCGAAACTCCTGCCTTGCCTGATTTGGAAGTTTTATAGTCACTTCCTGACTTTCCTTGAATGTGGCTAAGTGCCCGTCTGAGTCTAGACCTTTTCAGGTGTTCGACTGTTAGATTCTTTCTGAAAAGAAAGGAATCCCAATGATTGAGAACTCTTGAATACAATCAAGAATATCTTTAATGGAGTGTCAGTAAATCAATGAGCGACACTTCTGGTTGTTAAGAGCTTTTAATATTCTTTCACAAGGCTCTCAACTGACTACTTTTACTTTGTTCACTTTGTCAAAGGAATCTCTTGCTTGAGTGTTCGTGAGTGTCTGAAGTGAGAAAAGCAGTAGTCATTCTAACTTTTGGACCTGCCTTTTATAGATGGAGATTCAAATCTTGAATCTCCATATCCGTTAGACACAATGTCTCTTTTGTCCGAGAGTGATATGACTTGTTCAGATCCTTTTTGTATTGCAGTGTACCTTTCGAAGTACTTCGGGAAGGCTCCGTCCCTTTTTGTGTACTTTCTGTCAGACTAGTAGTGTGTCTCCAACCTTGACTTTCTCGTTCTGCTAGTGCTTCTTAGCAATCTGCCACCGAATATTTGTCACGCTAAAGGTTCCTGCGAGGATTCCTTGACATCCGTTCTGCTAGCATTTTCTTTGGTTTGCTGACCGTTAGCAAATGCTAAAGCCTTAGCATTCTGCAACCGCTTTTCTTCTAGCAAACGCTTCCCTTCGATATCTGCTGCTAGATCTTCTAGCACACTAAGCTATTACAACTCAATAAATGATCTATACAGGACATTACATGATATGCTAGACTTATCTAGAATTCAGCAAATGATCGACCAAATGCTAAGGTTTGATTCAACAAAACCTTTTACAAACAAATCCTAAGGGATATTTTAGGAATAATTTCCCAACAGTTGTTCCCCCCTACTTGGATGAATCCTCTTCTCATATGAGTTATGATTGAAGGATCTCAAAACTGATTCAGTTGATTTCTCGAAACTTATTTCTTCTCGAAACTGATTTCTTCACAACTAGAACATTTTTTTTCTAATTTTCTTAGGCAAATTTGGTTTCCTTTCGTTTTGATTCAGTTTGGGAACCGAGTTTTTGCTCTAACCTGATTCCCCGAACTAGAGTTCTTGCCCATTTGAGATACTCCTTGGCCTAACAACTTTACCTCGAAACTAGAATTTCCTCTGAAATAACGATTTTTAAGTTTTCAAGTTTCATAAGTAGATGCATTAATGCTTGAAACATTTTCCTCAAAACATATCCATGATGTTAGGAATATTGTTAGAAATATTATAACCCTTTGATTTCAATTATATGTATTTTGTTTTTGGTGCATCAAAGCATAGTCAATCCAGTTTCTAGCAACTTATTTTCGAGTCAAATTGTAAAATTCATGTATAGGATACACTTAAACAAGTTGTAATAGAACTAGAATAAAATGCAACGAAACAAAGAAGAATGTTGGACACGCCTAGAATAGTGCTTCAGGAATGAAGCAAGCATGCTACTGAATCACAGCAGGGCTGCTGAGATATCTACAGACTATCAACTGCCAGCAAATGCATAACAACAATGAAAACAATACAAAGTCGTGAAACAGAAGGATTCAAATCACAAGAAAACCTAACGAATCAGAGTGAAGGATAATCAACAGACATAAGGAAGGTTTCCAGATTCAAACTGAAAGATCTGTTCTGACAAAGATGGCTAAGATTAGGAGGAATGCCAATCAGAGACAATGGAGACAAGAATAGTTACTATCCTTCGCAGGAAAAGAAAGACGGAGATTGGCGAGCAGACACTCTGGGTCAAACAGATAAGATTCAAAATAGTCGTTTGAATTTTCACCTATAAATAGGTGTTATCAAAGTGAGGTTGAGAGGTTCGCAAAAAATCTACAACAGAGAAATCAGAAAAGATCATAATACTCTCTATCCCACGCGAACGAACATCCGAGCATATACTTGATCGAAACTTCACACAAGCTTACATATTCAAATCTCGAGACCTCTGAAGTACTAATTCTAAGGTTAACTTTGGGATTCTTTCTATCCTAGAAAGAATCTAGCAGTCAGCTTGCTCTTCAAGCGTGAATATCACGGGCCATTTGCAAACAAGAAAATGTTCTGGGAAGAACTATAAAACTCCTAAGGTCGACGTCCGAGGAGAAGGGAGGTTTGTCCTTACTCTAAGGAGTGTCAAAGTGAAGATTGAAGACCGAGGTGGTTGAAGGTGTGCGCTGACCAGATGGAGGAGCTGCTCAATGTTACAGATCAAGCCTGACTTTGCAATAAATCAATAGCACTATAAACCCCGTGTTCATTTACTGCTTTGATTTTGTTACATATTGCTTATTTTAAAACTCACCACACCAAGTGTTGAAGTATAATCTGCAATATACCTAACCAGTACTCGAACTTAAACACATTTGATAAACACTTGCTTAGTCGTGACTTTAGCAAGATAAGTGCAAGATATTATTAAAACTTCCTCTGCAAATATAGATACTCTGATCAGGGACCAATAAGTGGTATCAAAGCGTTTGGTCTTTACAGACTAGCTGCTTCTGAGTCGCTTAGGACCAGATCCATTATTCCTTACATATTTTTTGTGTTTCCTTTTAAAGCTTAGGATAAAGATAATGGCGAACAACACAAAGTTGGGAAAGTTCACTCCGGAAACCTACTCTACTTGGAAAAAGAGGTCGCTGATCATGTTGATGAATATACATCCCGAGATTAAGCAAGTGATCAAGCAGGGACCAATCAAGACTCAAAAGGTGAAAACTCAGATCGGCGAGGTCGTTCAAGGACCAGATGAGATGGTGGACAAGCCGTACATGGAGTGGACTACGTAAGATTTAGTTCGTGCTCAACTGGACTACGTAGTCATGGATTTGATCTTGAACTCTCTATCAGGATCTCGGATGGGTGAAGCCTTGGAATTCAAAAATGCCAAAGAAATGTTGGATTTTCTTGGCACCCTGAGCAAAGAGACTGATCAAATGAAGAGGAACAAGCTACAAAAGTGCGTAGATAGATACCAGTTGCTCCAGATGCTTCGTGGAGAAACAATAAAAGACATTTAAGCTAGATTCCATCGTAGCCGAATTGAAGAAGTTGGGATGAATGTACGAACTTTCTAACATAATTTAAATATTCTTCCTCAAATGCTAAAAAATGACTGGTTTGTCATAGTGACAAGCCTGAAGGAGAAAGATTTATCAACCATAAGTACAAAAGATGTATTCACTCAACTTCAGGCAAAAGGATGAGACATCATAAAGATCATCAAGAGTGAAGCTTAACCCCCTAAGGATGCATCATATTTTGTAAAGAGATATACACATAAGTGAAAAACAAAGAAGTCGTTCCATTCAGAATGACCAGCTCACTCTAGTCCAGCAAAGGAGATTGCATCAACCAGTAAATCTCAAGCTAAAGAAAAGATTATAGATGCTGCTGGTGAAACCTAAAGGCAAAAATGAAGAACCTCAACAAAGCAAATCAGGAGACATCCGGACAGCCAAAAAGATGCCAAGAATGTGCTATGAGTGCAACTCCCCCGACCATCTAAAGCTCGAGTGTCCTTGAATAGAACTAGATTAAAGGGAGCAGTTAAGAAAGCTCTTCGAGAAGCTCGCATCAAAAGCTATCATCAAAGCTCTGCTGACAAGTACAAAAATACCAGACATCCCAGATCACGACGTCGAAGGCTACTCATCAGAAGATGAAGAGGATGTCCTCATGGTATTTATGTTCAACATCAATGAAGATGCTGACGTTGATGAAGAGCAGATAATAGAAACAACCCTAGATGTCACGAGAAATCAGGTAACAAATTATGTTATGTCTTCTGCTTCTACATAAGAAAATTTTCATTATACTGTTTATTCATGATTCTCAGAATCATGAAATTTAACTGCAGAGCTTCTCTTGAAAGAAATTTCAAAATTTCATGCATTAAAAGACATTTTAATTCAAGAAAACTCCTCGCTGAAATCTCAGCTTTCTATTTTGACCAGTGAGATTGAAAAATCTAGGTCAGTAGACAAGGAACTTTTGAAACTCAAAACTGAATTATCTTCTCTAAGTTTAAATAATTATTGTTTAAAATAAGAGAATGAAGTTTTGAAAAGCAAAAACTCCGTGCATAATCCTTGTCAATGTAAATTTTCTAAAACAACGAGAGACTTAGATGAGATTTTAAGTGTTCAAAGGAGCACGAATAATCTTGTTGGAATCGGTTTTGAGAAAGGAGAATGCAACAATGTTGAATCAGCTCAATCAACAAAAATTATCTTTATCCCAGCAACCGGGAATGTTCAGCAAACTGCTAGGCAAGACAAAGAGGACTACGCTAAATCTGCAACGGTTGCTCTGGAAAAATGCTAGTAGACTACAAATCCCCAGCTAACTACTCAGTTGAGACTAAAAGCCACATTTGCTGAGAAGAAGTCCACAAAGTTAACGTTTGTAACCTCAGCAGATTGTTCCATCTGCTAGGAAGGTTCATCCACAACCTAGCAGGGCTAAGCAATCTGTTAAGACTGTAAGGAAGCCAACATACACTCCAAGTACGAGGAACACCTACTTGAGGCCAGATTCTAAACCATTGTTTTTTCAAAACACTATTAGGGCTCAGCTCACTACTACACATTTCCATACTAATTCAATGCAATACATCAATAGGAAGGGAAAGGTAGTGAAACATGATGATAAGAAAATTCTAAAGGTCACAAAAGTCTGAATTCTTAAGGGGATAATCCAGAGAACTAATCTTGCAGGACCCGCAGTTGATCGGGTACCTAAAAAGTAATTTCTTTATTTTGTGAGAACATGGTCGAGCAAGAAGAACATCAAAGAAATTAAAAGAGTGGATCCTAAAGAGCGGATGCTCAGGTCACATGACGGGAGATGAAGCCATATTCACCGATCTTTGAAAGATCAAAGGGCTTTTAGTTTCCTTTGATGACAACTCAAAGGCTAGAGTAATCGAAAGAGGGAGCATTGAGCGAAATTGAATGCGCATCATCAATATGGCCCTCGTCGATAGCCTCAAGCACAATATATTGTGCATCAGTTAGCTAAGTGAAATGGATATATTGTTTCCTTCTTTGATACAGGTTGCGAGATTGCTGACAAGACCATTGGAGACGTAAAGCTTAGAGGAATTAGGAAAGAAAGACTCTACGTTGTACATTAGGAAACTGGTCATCAAGCTTCATGCTTCATAGCATTCAACAAAGAAGAAACCAACTGGCTATAGCACAAAAGGCTAACGCACGTAAGAAACTTCAGGACCATCAATTATATAGAAAGAAATAACATTTTTATAGGACTGCCCAAAGAGACCTTCAAGAAGGAAGGAGTTTGCAGAGCTTGCCAACAAGGGAAACAAGCAAAGGCGTCCTTCAAATCTAACCCAGAAAAAGGCCACATCAAACAAAATCCATGAGCTGCTGCACGTGGATTTATTTGGCCCCATGACTCCACCCATTGTAGGTAACAAACACTATACATTGGTTGTTATTGATGACTATTCAAGGTACACGTTGGTTGGACTGCTTAAGAGCAAAGATGAAATCAAGATAGTCCTGCCGGAGCTGATACTTCGAATACAAAATGAAAAAGAGCTCACGGTGAAGAGAATATGGTCCGACAAAGGGTACAAAATTCCAAAACAGAGCAAAAATGAAGTTCTGCACCGATGTTGGGATGGGACATGACAAGTCCACTGCAAGAACACCTTAGCAAAACGGCTTGGCAGAATGAAGGAACACGACTTTAAAGGAGGTCGTGCGAACAATGATTTCTGATACAGATCTAGGATAGAGATATTGGGGAGAAGCAGTAATGAATGCATGTTATATGTAGAACCGAAAAGGCTTAAATTTTAGATTTAACAAGACTCCCTATGAAATCTGTCATGGTCGTCAGCCTTCCTTAGCTAATCTTCGTGCTTTCGGTTCACCATGTTATATTCATAATAATGGGAAGTCAATTAAGTACTTTCTCTCCGACATCTGATGAAGAAGTGTTCCTAGGATATGGACAACCATCTCACAAAGGGTATAGAGTGCTTAACAAGACCACCAAACTTGTGGAAATAACATGCAATGTTATTTTTTATAAACCTACTTTAGTGCGCAGGACTATTAGAGATCAGAAAGATGTGATTCATGAAACCAATAATGTCAATGATCAATCGGGCTCGAATATTTTTGAAGCTGAACCAATTTCTCCGACTAGGATAACGAATGAATCTTCATCTATGATGGAGACCTCGGGTGGTCAACAAGAAGTTGAGATGATCAGTGATGCAACAGCTGAAGAAAATCATGAACGAGCTGCTGACGGAAGAAACATCATTCAAGCAAATGCAAATTCAGCAAACGACAACCCAACTAGTGTAGCTGAAAGTCTAAGTAATCTACAACTTGTTGACGTGCCAGTTTCAGAAAGCTAAATCGGAGCATCCAACAGTCAAACCATTCCAGTCTTGGAGCTGCGAAGACAAAAATTGTTGCTGAGAGATCATTCTTCAGAAGAAATACTAGGAGATCTTGCTGATCCAATTCAAACCAGACACAGCACAATGCCAGCCTTCTATATATCTATGGAGGAGCCAATAAAAATGGCCAATGCACTCAAATATGCTAAATGGATTAACGCAATGCAGAAAGAACTGTCAGAATTCTTCAAAAATAATGTATGGGATCTCGTAGATCGACCAATGCATCAATTTGTAATAGGCACCAAATGGGTATTCAATAACAAGTATGATGAGAATGGAATCGCCGTTCGCAACAAAGCAAGGCTTGTAGCTAAATGATACGCTCAGTGTGAAGAAATTGACTTCGATGAAACTTTTTCTCCAGTAGCCCGACTGGAAGCAATTAAGTTATTCCTTGCATATGCTGCACACCATTGTTTCACTGTATTTTAGATGGACGTCAAGGGTGCGTTCTTGAATTGTGAGCTAAAGGAGGAAGTCTACGTGGAGCAACCTCCAAGTTTTGAGCAAGGAAATAATGTGTACGGATTGAAAAAAGCTTTGTATGGTCTGAAGCAAGCCCCAAAAGCTTGGTACGAGACGCTATCACAGTTTCTGCTGATAAATGGATTCAGGAAGGGGTAGATCAATCGAACACTCTTCTTGATCAAGGATGCTGAAGACATACTGCTCGTCCAAATCTATGTGGATGATATTATATTTGGATCTAAGAGTCTAATCCTGTGTGAAAAATTTGCTCAGCTTACGCAGACTAACATTCAGATGAGCACGATGGGGAAGATGTCATATTTCTTAGGCCCAAAGATTTTGAAATCCAGCAATGGGATCTTCATTCACCAGAAGAAGTACACCAAGGATCTCATTAGCAAATTTTGTCTAGAAATGATAAAGACATTACGTGGAAAGTATTGCAAATCTGTGGATCCAATAGCATACAAAAGTATTATTGGCTCATCACTATACCTAACGGCCAGCAGGCCAGATATTTCATATTATGTAGGCGTATGTGTTAGATATCAAGCGAATTCGAAGAAATCACACATGGAGAGGACAAACTCTTTAGGAATTTGGTATCCAAGAGCAGATGCTCTTACACTCGGTGGATATTCAGACTCGGACTTCGGAGGATGCCGAATAGATTAGAAGAGTATGAGTGGGACATGCCAATTCCTTGGACACAAGTTGATAAGTTGTTTTAGTAAAAAGCAACACTCCGTAGCAACGTCCACAACAGAAGCTGAATGTGTGGCTGCTGCGAGCTGTTGTACATAGGTGCTGTGGATCAAGCAACAACTTCAAGATTATGAAGTCAGCACCGGATGCATCCCAATATACTGCGCCAACAATAGTGCAATTTGCATCTCAAAGAATCCAGTGCTTCATTCAAGGACGAAGCATGTTAATATCAGACATCATGTCATCCGAGACCACATTTAAAAGAACGATATTTTTGTTGATTACATCAGGACAGAAGATCAACTGACATATTCACCAAACCTCTAGCGGAATGCAGATTTTAGGAGCTTTGTCTCAAGCTTGGTTTACTGGAGTTAGATGAGGTTGTGGAAGAATGAGTCCGAGCTCTCATTCTGTTCTTGGATTTCTTGGATTTCTCGAGATGATGCGGAATAGAGTGTGTCCAAGCTCACACTCTCCAGCAAATTGCAAAGATTTATAGTTGAATTGCAAAGTCCCAGCTATCAGGAGATTCTATAACCAAATACTGAATGTTATTTTTCAGTAGACATCATAGAGATTGCTGAGTCCCAGCTCTGATCAAATGAAGAAGACTGCAGAATCAATCTTAGAAAGTTAATCGGATACAAGAGAATCAAAATTGGGATATCGCAACCGATGAAAAGTTCTAAATCCCATTAATGGAATGAATTACTGTGGTGACGGTCAATATTCATTATCATTTCCAAAGATTTTTCTCAAGGTTCAAGACGATTCAGTTCTGGAAATGGTATCACAAATGGTCACGTGGAAAGTATTGCCAAAACTGTCGGTTCCCAAGGCAGACGATTTGATTGATCAAACAAATCTCAAGGACGGGTGTGCCTATTTTAAGGGAAGTTTCTTTTGCTTAGGAAAGCATTTTCAAACCCTCTGAAACCACATCCAATTCATGTCTTCAATTCCCCCCGATTAAATCCTTTGCAAAAAAAAAAGAGATGTCATCCTTTACCCTCTCACAAAAATACCTTCAAGATGGCTTCAAGCAACATAACTTAGAAGTCTCCAAATTGAGAGGAAGATTTGTAATCTTAACAGAGATCATATCTAAGAAGATTCTCTTAATTTTTGGTTCACCTCTGATAATGGGTTTTCTGATATTAGAACCGAAAGAAGATAAAATGTTCATTCCATCAAGCGGGCCTGAAAATGGATAATCCTCAGTCACATGGTTTGGGAATTCCTTTGGGTAAGGATTCCCAAATTAATTTCTTCCCATCTCTTCTTCCAGGATTACAAAAGCTCGAAAAATGGGTGATACAATCATCACCAGGAAGGTTTAGATTGCAGCCTAGAATCGACAAACAAGGAACGAACGCTAACACGACTAGAACAGATACGATGGGAAATCAAATGCCTATTACACGACCCTAAGAGAATTGTAGGCAAGAACGCAAACAAGCCCCTGCGACTCAAAAAGCAACTTGGCTCACAACGAAGGATATAGCGAAGACGACACAAATGGCTGCAGAATTGCATTTGATAAGTCAATTTTCGAATTCTAGGGCTACGAGAATTTGTGAGCTTTCAGAATAATTAAGGACAGAATCTCACAATTTTATTAAAAATTGAAAACTAAATAAAATTGTTTATTACAATGCCTATATATATGCAACCCAAAACTCTAATCTAATAAGGAAATCAAATCTAAAAAATCATATCAAATCTATTAAGATATACAACAAGTATATCTCAATCATATCAAATCTATTAAGACACTAAATATATTAATTTTCAAAAATTACATATTAATTTTTGAAAATCAAATACTAAAAAAAAAATTAAATAAAGTAAATAATAAAATTCAAAAATTAAATTAATTGAAAACTAAAACTCGAAAATTAATCTTTAATTGATCTTCAATGAATCCTCTAATTTTGGCCCACCGGGATCTCCATCATTCCCCTCCTCTTTAAAAGGATTTCTCATAAAATCCTCTCGTGCGATCCACTCACATTCCCTTACTAGAAAAAAACTTCACACCACACAATTTTTTTCTTCGCTCCAGCTAGCTTCGGTCTAGGATCCACTTCGTTCTGCATCTTAACATGGTCTTCTTGAACCTGATTTGGAGTAAAAGGAACAAGACAAAATCGTTTGCTATTATACTCAAATGAGTATTTATTTGTGAACCCCTCATGTTGCGCCTTTCTATCAAATTGCTATGGACAACCCAACAAAAGATGGCTAGCTTGCATCACGACTACGTCACAAAGAACCTAATCCACATATTTTGCAATGCTGAACGGAATATTATCTTACTTCGTCGCCTTAGTCGTCCCACTGTCATTTAACAACTACAAATGATAAGGTTTTGGATGTTTGAGCATAAGTAAGCCTAAATTCTCAGCTATGGTTAAACTCGTTGCATTTGTACAACTCCCATCATCGATGATGACACTACAAACCTTACCCTTAACCTGAATACGTGTGTAGAAGATGTTCTCATGCTGCTCGGTATCATCGGCTAGATGCAGTGCCTTTAAGAGTCTCCGAACCAAAAATGATGACAGTGCAGCAAGCGCAACTATCTCCTCTTCTTCTCCCTCGGGGACCTCCAATGCTGGTATATTGGGATCAGTCTCATCCTCAGTTTCCACCTTGTTATTTTCTCGAAGGATCATAGCCCTACTGTTGGGGCACTCACCAGCAATATGCCCCAAACCTTGACATTTGAAACACCGATGATCATGATTCTGAGTATCAGGAGTAACAAATTTACATTGATTATTGGAACCTGGCTGGGGTGCAACAAATAGTTTGTTCTCAATTCGTGGCTGCTCATCCTCTTTCCATGGAGATCGTTTGGGTGTGGAACTACTACCAGGCTGGTATTCTTTCTAGCCCGTAGGATTCTGCCCAACTCTACTATCCCTCCTCTTGAGCTTTCCTTCCACCTTAATCGCCATATGCACCATTTTCTCCAGCTCAACATAATGCTGCAACTCTACAATTTCTCGAATCTCCCAATTCAAACCAGCCAGAAACCTAGCAATCTTCGCCTCTCCATCCTCCACTACATTGGCTCGAATCATAGCAACCTCTATCTCCTTATAGTACTCATTCACGCTCCGACTACCCTATCTCAGACTCTGCAGCTTGTTGTATAACTCTCGGTAGTAGTGATTCTGCACAAAGCACCTCCTTATGAAAGCCTTCATCTCATCCCATGTATCTATCGACCTCTCCCTATTCCTCCGCCGACTACTCACTAACTAATCCCACCACACTAGAGCGTAGTCAGAAAACTCCACTTCAACGAACTTTACCTTCTTCAAATCAGAATAGTTATGGCAGTCAAACATCATCTCCACTTTTCTCTCCCACTCTAGATACGCATCGGGGTTATTCTTGCCTTGAAAAGACAAAATGTTCATCTTGATTGTCTCTAAATTGTTATCACATGAGTCCTCTGCGTCAAAATTATCGACGTCCTCCTCATACTGAGTACTTCGTCTCATATTCGAGCCTCTACCAACTCTATCTCCACATCCTCATTTTACAATACTCCCATGACTGCCAGTAGAATCTCTTCGAGTTCGTTGAGCAACAAAAGCCTCGAGAACATCAATTCGTTGATGCATTACCTCCATCTCACTCCTGAACATCGTAGTCAATTCATATTTGAAACCCTTCATCATGCACTCGAGCTGGTCAACAATAGTATTATCATCTCCGTTGCCCAACAGCTTCACTTGATTGCTTTTATCTTAACTTGATTGTTTTTTGTCATACATGCAAGAAAGGCTAGATAAAAGAAACAAGGACCTCCCCACCTCACCTATGCTCGTGTATCGCTCAAAATGATAATCGCTCACACTCGTGTATCACTCAAGTGAATATGCCTTTTTCAATTCACCCTATTGAGCTCACCCACTCTTGCCTTTTATCACTCAAATTCTCCGTCTGAAAAGCTCAAGATCCTAAAATCCCCAAGTGCAGAAAAAAATTCAAAACCGAAAAAATTAAATGAATCGAAATTACAAAAAAGGTTACACAGAAATTAGACGAGAAGACTCAAAATGACTCAAGAAACCTAACGGACACAACTAAAATTAACAAATTTTCGGCCCAAAAAAATCCAAATTTTGAAAAATTTGGCCCAAAAAGTTTAACTTTTCCGAGGACAACCAGAAGACCCCCGGGAACCTAGAAATCAAACTAAAAAGTAACAAAAAGGACAAAAAAATTTAGGGTTCGAAGTCAAAGTCCCTTTCTATATATATATTTTTTCCTCTGCAGGCGAATAAAACATACGAATTATTCCAGGCAATACACAAGACACGAAAGGTAATGATATGATATGGATTGAGATTTTTGTGAGAAGCACGGAAAGATTTGATATAGATATGGATGGGAATATATGATATGGATATGGATGAAAAGATATGATATGCCTAACCAAATATGACTAGATACGACTCACTAAACCCCTAAGATTTTCGACTCCAACAAGATGACACGATCAAAATAAGAAACCCCAAAATCAACAATAGGCGAACACGAAACAAGAATAATTAAATAATCAAAAATTTTTTAGGCTAAAAAATTAAAATAAAGGAAAAGAAAGGACACGACTCGTGGCTCTAAATACAATAATGATACGATCCATGCCTGGAAGGTTTAGATTGCAGCCCATAATCGACGAACAAGGAATGCACGCTGAAATGACTCAAATGGATACGATGGAAAATTCAATGCCTATGACTCGACCCTTAGAGAACCGTAGGCAAGAATGCGAATGAGCCCCTACGACTCAAAAAGCAACTCGACTCACAACGAAGGATATAGCGAAGATGCCACAAATGGCTGGAGAATTTCGTTTGAAAAGTCAATTTTTGAATTTTAGGGCTACTAGAATTCGTAAGCTTTCAGAATAATTAAGGACAATTTCGCAAATTTTATCAAAAACTGAAAACTAAGTAAAATTTTCTAATACAAGGCCTATATATAGGTGACCCAAAACCCTAATCTAATAAGAAAATCAAATCAAAAAAGCTTATCAAATCTATTAATATATACAACATGTATATCTCAATATCTTTGACCAAGACTAGACACTATATATATTAATTTTTGAAAACTACATATTAATTTTCAATAATAAAATACTAAAAAATTGAAAATTAAATAAAGTAAATACTAAATTTTGAAAATTAAATTAATTCAAAACTAAAACTCGAAAATCAATCTTCTAGTGATTTTCAATGAATCCTCTAATTTCAACCCACCGTGATCTCAATCATTCCCTTCCTCTTTAAAAGGATTTGTCCTCAAATCCTCATGCCCAATCCACTCACATTGCCTTACTAGAAAAGAACTTATCACCACATAGTTTTCTTTGTTCTCTCCAGCCAACTTCGGTCTAGGATCCACTTCCTATTGCATCTTCACATGGTCTTCTTGAACCTGATTTGGAGTAAGAGGAACAAGACAAAATCATTTGGTATTATAGTCAAATGAGTCTTTATTTGTGAACCCCTCATGTTGCACCTTTCTATCAAATTGCCATGGACGACCCAACACAACATGGCTAGCTTGCATTGGATTTACGTGACGAAGAATCAAATTCCACATATTTTGAAATGTTGAACGGAACATTAACTTGCTTTGTCACCTTAACCGTTCCACTGTCATTTGACCACTGCAAACGATAAGGCTTTGGATGTTTGAGCATAAGTAAGCCTTCTTTCTCCACCATGGTTAAACTTGTTGCATTTGTACAACTCCCACTATCTATGATGACATTGCAAACCTTATCATTAACTTGACAACGTGTGCCGAAGATGTTCTCACGCAGTTCGGTATCATCGACTAGATGTTGTGCCTGTAAGACATCCAATGCTGGTATATTACGATCAGTCTCATCCTTAGTTTCCACATCGCCATTTTCTCGTTTTATCATAGCCCTACTGTTCGGGCACTCACCAACAATATGCCCCAAACCTTGACATTTTAAACACCGGCAATCACGAATCCAAATATCCGGAGTAACAAATCTATATTGATTGCTGGAACCTGGCTAGGGTGCAACAAATGGTTTCTTCTCAACTCATGATTGCTCGTCCTCTTTCCATGGAGATTGATTGGGCGTGGAACTACTACCAGGTGGGTATTCTCTCCAGCCCGTAGGATTCTGCCCAACTCTACAACCCCTCCTCTTGAGCTGTCCTTCCACCTTAATCTCCATGTGCACCATTACCTCCAGCTCAACATAATGTTGCAACTCTACATAATCTTAAATCTCCCAATTTAACCGAGCTAGAAACCTAGTCATCGTCACCTCTCTATCCTCCACTACAAAGGCTCGAATCACAGCGACCTCTATCTCCTTATAGTACTCATCCAAGCTCCGACTACCCTATCTCAGACTCTGCAACTTGTTGTACAGCTCTCGGTAGTGATTCGGCTAAAAGCACCTCCTCATGACAGCCTTCATCTCATCCCATGTATCTATCGGCCTCTCCCTATTCCTCCGCCGACTACTCACTAACTGATCCCACCACACTAGTGCGTAGTCAGAAAACTCCACTACAGCCAACTTAACCATCTTCAAATCAGAATAGTTACGGCAGTCAAACATCATCTCCACTTTTCTCTCCCATTCTAGATACGTTTCAGGGTCATTCTTGCCTTGAAAAGACAAAATGTTTATCTTGATTGTCCTTAAATTGTTATTACATGAGTCCTCCTTGTCAAAATTATCGACGTACTCCTCATACTGAGGACTTTGTCACTTATTCGAGCCTCTACAACCTCGACCTCCACGTCCTCATTTTACAACACTTCCTTGACTGCTAGTAGAATCTTGTCGAGTCCGTTGAGCAATAGAAGCCTAGAGAACATCAATTTGTTGCTCATGAAAAAAAGTTGGAAAATCTCACCTCAAAATGGAGTTTTCGGCCAATTTCGGCGAACCAGCGGCAGGGGTGACGATCAACTGGTTCTAAAATAATTCCTAAGTCATAAGGAACACGAATATATAGTTTATTTCTAGATCAAACTTTATTTATAATCTAAAATCGTAAAGTTACCCACCTCTACACAGTAAACATCGGGGAGCTATAATTCTCTTATTTCTAAACGTATTTTGGCCTGTAAGTGCTCCGTGGAAAGCTCTCGATGAGTAATTTCTTTCGTCTTTTATGATCGTTGCCTGATTCTGACTGTGCCAGCGGGAAAAATGGAGAAGACAGCAGAGCCGCTGGAGGGTGGCCCAATCATGAGTTGAGAAGTGGCATCAATATATGATGATACATGGCACAATATTGATGGTCGATTTTTCTTTGTTCCACAAATGCTCGTTTAAGTAATAAATACCATTATTCAACCTTCACGGATTTATAAATCATTATACATTGTCCAAATTAAAATATGGACATACCTAAAAATGCTCTAGATAATAATCTCTATACAACGGTACAATTTCACAATTTTCTTAAATAGGGATTTTAGTCCCTAACAATATCACTCAAATCATGACCAAATATTCTATGGACCTTGGATTCTCGATCCGATCATTTCTCGTAATTCCACAAATTAATATCTAGAAATCTAATGCTCGGTTTAAGAAACAAAGCATCTGAGTGCAAGTTAGAATTAAAACTTTTCAAATAAACACTACAAACCTTAATTCAACATGCCCGATTTCTAATGTAAATACACTTAGGCATAATTTTACATAAAATGAAAATACATGCAACGACGTGGATCAAACCGAAGTATCGAGAAATTTAATTTAATTGCGCCATAAATCCCATATATAATTTCTAATTAATCCATAATTAAGTTATAATTAACTTAATTAAAAATTGGGCTATTACAAATTTGGAGCAGTTCGAAGAAGAATTAGATCATTGTAAATAGTAGGTTTTTATTTTGCAAAGTGTAAAACTTGTAAATCAATGATTTCAATAAAACAATATGCTCATTTCGATGACAATACTCTGTTGTCTCAAAATAATAACTACCTAAACAAAATGCTAGATCATTACACTCCTTGTGTAAATAGAATCCTATCCAAAAATACTTATGATTTTCCTTGGTTAAAAATTCTAAGATATGAAGGAAAATCAGCAAATAGGAATTTCAAAAGTGTCTCTCCCAAAGGCCTTTTTTGGAAGCAAAATGCTTAATGATTGAAAAGACAAATTTTAAATCAAGAAAAAATTTCTGCTGATTACTGAGTCCAAGCTCTCAGTAAAATCTTAATGAATACTGAGTCCGAGATCTCAGTAAAGAATCTTTGAACTTTAAAGATTCAAGGATTAAGGAAGAGTCTGGATTTAATGTTGAATCCAAGCCTTCAGCAGATAACCGGTGAATGCTGAGTTCAAGCTCTCAGCAATATGACATTGTTTGCTATATTCGGCTTAGCAGACAAAACCGAAAAGAAGGCTACTGAGTCCAAACTCTGAGTAGACTACCATAGACTTTTAAGTACAAGTTCTTAGCAAGGTCTAGATTGGCTATTGAGTCCAAGCTCTCAGCATGTTTCTATTGTCTATAATATTCTAAGATATTAGTAGAATTAAAGTTCACTGTTGAGTCCAAGCTCTCAATAGATCTCTATTACCAATGATATCTTAGTGGAATAAAAGTTCATTGCTTAGTCCAAGCTCTCATCAAAGTGTATTTGTAAATAGCTGACTCCAAGCACTCAGCAAGAACTTATTGGACGCTAAGTCCAAGCTCTCAGCAAAATGCCTTATGTTTGTTACATCTGGACTAGCACATAGAAAAGAGCTAATGATTTAAAATTTCTCGAAATGCGGGATTATCTTATTAATGGAGCAGCTATGGAGTCTACATTAATTGAAATAGTGACTACTGCATAGGGCGGCGAAGAAAAGAAAGCCACGTCAGCCACGCGCAACCTTCCATCATTGTGGGACGTAAGGCGAACCATCGTATACTTCCCAACCGTCAATCTGTCCAAATCAGAAAGGAGATCCAACCACTAACATAAAGCTGGTTGCCCACAATCGTATAATGGCAGTTGGAAAATTATCAATGGAAGAACCCTGAAACCGTTCTAATCCCCCTGCCGAATCATTCGAAAGGTCATGCATTCCTAGAGAACCTGAACAATTTCAGCCAACGTTCACAGGTGTGTTCAAGAAAGAGCGAATTGATGAGTCAATCCCTTATAGTCGTATGATGGTTATTGTTCACGGCAGAGCACAAGCCAATCACACTATTGAACAAAGAAATGCGGCTCAAGTGCGAAAAGACAGGATACTCTATGATCCACTATTTAGAAAAAACTTTCTTGACAGGATTATCGACAACTTTGATCGAGATCAAGAAGGATTTTCTGAAATATTTGTTTACCGAACTGCTCAAGTTCCGGCCTCATAGAATTGCAGAGTTCTTTGCCAGAGCCGTTACAGACAAAAGTGCAAAACTCTTCACTACAAGTGTGGCAGAAAAGTATGGTTTGCGAGTGGATGGAGAGGACGTCCCCACCTACAAAGTAAATAATGATGAAGAAATGCAGAAGCGATTGCGTAGGTTGAAGACAGATAGATTCACAAAGCCATGGAAGGTGGCTAAACCGTTCAGATCGTTGGAAGAACCCATGAAGAGTCTCGCGCAAATTGTGATAAGGATGCTGGTAGGCTAAGTTGACTCTCTATCAGTACTTAGTGCAAAAAAGTTTGTTGTGATGATGGAAATTCATGATCAAGTCTATGGGAATTGGGCAAAGTTTATCTACACCAAGTGGCTGGCGTACGTCTACAAAAACAAGAATATCAAGATAGAGCATACGTTCACCCAGGATGTGGGGTTTGGACACAAGAAAAGTCACTTTCTTGAGGGCATCATACCCTAGGGGAAGTGGTGCCGTGGAGAAGATTTGTTGCCCAATGACTACATGCCACCCACCAAGAAGCAACCAGCACCAACAAACTTTAGGCAACCAATTGTTCCGAGATACAAGAGCAATTTCAACCCCAATGATCTACTTTGTGACGAAGAAGAGTCTTACCAAGGAGATGCCATTTTACAGACTGCTATTCCACTGATTGAGGAGGAAATTGAAGCAGAAAGAAAGAAGGCAGAACAGGATGCCATATTTAAATAGTTTGAAAGCCTGCAAGATATCACACAACTGGAAATCCCATGCGAACTGTAGTAAAGAAAAGGCGAACGCATAGGATTCCCCAGCAGAGGAAAAGGAAGCCAGCAGATGATTAAGGGCAAGCTGCGAAGAAAGGAAAAAATAATTGTTTCAAAGGATCAACTGTTCAGGTTCCTATCCCGGTAGTAGACACATCTCTACAAATTCCTGACATTGCCAAGAATACAGAGAAGATCCCTGTTGAGCCAGCCTCCAAAGAAACAAAGAGAAAGCTCAAATTTCTGCAAAGAGGCAGGAATTGCAGAAGAGGCGACAGGAGAAAACTTTGAAGAAGGCACGAGAACAGAAGGAATTTGACAAGGCAAAGATGCAGATGCTTTTGAATCAAAAGGATGCCAAATTTGAGCAAGTCTAAGCTGCATATGAGGAGCCCAATGACAAGGTCAAGGATGAAGAACAACCAGGACGCATCACCAAGAAGGATGTTGAGAGTCGCGGATCGCTAAAGGCAAAACAAAGGTCAGTAATGCCGAAGAAAGGGTTGTAAATCCAGATGCTCTATCAGATGCTGAATTTGACAAAATGCAAAGAAATCGAGCATTCAGGGATTTGCAAGATGTGGTGCCAAGAAGATCTGATGAATTGATGACGCAGCAGACTCCTGGGCAAGGAGAAAGGGATGTTGCTACTATGACTGTTAAGTCCGTCACTGCGCAAGAGGGAAGTGATGGTGATGATGTTAACACTGGAAGTGTCATTCTACAGGCTCCTATGAAAGGACGTAGAAGTACTGTAAGAAATAATGTGGAATAAACTGTTGTGCAAGGTTGTAGAAGCTCTTTAATTGAGCAAATATCTGATGATCAACAATTTTCTTTGCAAGGAGGAAGCCAAGGTGTTACAATTTTGGCAGAAGAGGACTTGGCGCAGGAGGATAGCCGAACCCCTGTTGTAAGTAAGAAGACAAGGCAACAAAGACAGAGAATGCTGACCTTGAAATGATAACAAATGAGGGTATAACAAATCTAGAGGTAGTCGATCAAACAGATGATCAGCAATCTGAACCAACAGCAGAAATCGAAGTTGCTGAGGGTGGAGAGGCAGTGAAGGACAATGTGGAGAAAGAAGCCACTACCTCACTTGATGCTGAGACCCAAGCGAGATTGTAGGTCAACCTTACCGCAAGCATGAGAGCACACAACGAGCAATATCTTCAAGCTTTGGGAGTGGATCGATCTACTATTCTGGAATGGAGATTAGGAGCAGAAACTCCCTTCGTGTTGGACAAGACCATTGAAATGTTGTGGCAGAGATGTATTCCGATTCCTACCTCTCCCGAAGAGTCAGGTATCTCATTCAGTGACATTCCGAGTGATGACGATGTTGAGACTACAGGAAATGCAGAAGCTGCCCAGAGGGTCTTGATGCTTGCAGATGGCGAATATATTTTCAAAACAAAAACATTGAGAGTGCCCATGGAAGGACCACCTAATAGGAGGTTTAAAGCAAAGAGGATTACCAAGTGGTGCCCTCCTGTCATGGTGAAGGATGAGAAGAACGATGAACTCATCTCGTGGGCAAAAGACTTTTGTGTTTTTATTGAAGCCCAAGTTGCTGTTGAGATTGAGATCATATATCCCGATGAATTGTTTGATGGGTCTTCCTATCTTGAATGGTTGATAATATAGTTCAAGAGGTGGAGATTTTTCGACTACACCACCCACGAACTTCATTATGAAGACCGCATAATCATGATGGCACGGATGGGTCTAAACTACTGGAGAAGTGAAGAATAATGGGCGGATGACTGGATGGATAAAACATCTAAGCAGCAGTACACTGAGAAGCATGTAGCTGCCAGGCTGCAGGAGATCAAGGCTCACAGAGCAATCACAGGAGATCGCTCATTACCAGCCTCTAAGTACGACATTCCTGATTCACCCCCGTTCACTCAAAAGTTCAAGTCACCAACAACTAGAAGGCAAATGGATACTTCTATTGAGTTGCACACAATACTAGCAGAGGAAGAAGTTGCTCGAAAAAAATGGAGGATCACAGGAAGATGATGGAGTTTATGAAGCGGATACTCACTACGCTGGCCAATATCCATCTCAAGTGGATAGATTTAGGCCTCCCACTCCAGTAACTACTGAAGAAGAACATGTTTAGGAGAATGAACCCATTATAGAAGAAGATGTTAATCCGACTGCTAATTCATCTCAGGTATGACCTCCACTGCGAACATACCTACCATTTCGAATCAAATAGTGACATATGAGGAATCCCCAGTTATGACAATTTAGCCATTGAGATCCAGTACTTATAATAGGGACCTCTAGCAATTTATCCATGCCATGGTAGGAAGAAGAAATAGAAGCGTGTGACATGTTCGTGCATGTTGCTCTATAATTGTGTGTGAATGTGCTATATACATTGATATTTATCGAGCAATACCCTTGATATTTTGAGGGGGAACATTTAGGAATCATACCGAGTCTAAGGGAGTTGACATGCTGGGAATAGAATTAATAGGAATATTTTGTAATCTCAATAATCAGCTTTCCCGCGATCAGTTAGTTAGAATTAAGGCTTTGATCTCACCAAAAAGGGGAAATTTGTTAGGAATATTGTTAGAAATAATATAACCCTTTGGTCTCAATTATATATATTTTGGTTTTGGTGCATCAAAGGTTAGTCTATCTAGTTTCTAGCAACTTATTATCGAGTCAAATTGTAAAAGTCCTATATAGGATACACTTACTCGAGTTATAATAGAACTAGAATAAAAGATCGAAGAATGCTGAAGGAATCGACTTACTTGAAGATTACTGAAGATGCTAGTAAAAGGCTAGCAAGCACAGAAGAATGTTGGACAAGCCTAAAAGAATGCTGAATGAATGAAGCAAGCATGCTACTGAATCTCAGCATAGCTGCTGAGATGTCAGCAGACTATCAACTGCCAGCAAACTCATAACAACAATCAAAATAATACGAATTTCTGAAATAGAAGGATGCAAATCAAAAGGAAACATGAAGAATCAGAGAAAAGGATAATAAAAAAACACATGGAAGGTGATGTCGTGCAAAAACACTAGTCAAGATAAAATTATCAATCCAACGATCCTTCTAACTTCACCCTACAGATTACTCTTTACTCGTATGGAATCTTATAGTTAGGAAAATTCTAAAGTTAAACTTAAGACATGCTTTGAAAACTAGATTCGGCCCTATCATTGATTGAGGTAAACATCAAACATCACCAAGTAAATCATGATTAAATCACAAACCTCGTTTGGGTTCATAACAAACACACAAGCTCACAACAACCTAAAAACAATCTACATTCAATGAAACAATTGGCAAGAGAAACGATAGAATGCGTTACCCATCGGTAGCCACGATCGAACCGCTTCTCCAATGCCTTATTTATACCTACTCAAGATCAACAGAAACACCACCAAACTATTGAGCATAAAACAAACTAATAAAGCTCTCATTTCCACCAAATTTTGCACAAACCAATAATCAACAAAGATAAGACAATATCCTCTAGCTCCACCATACAAATCATACCAATAATCCAAACCACAAACCATGCCAAATAGGAAGTATTAAATCATGCAAGCTCGCTAATAACTTCATCAAAACATAACATTCAACCATAAAGCTCAAAATCCAAATCCACATCACAACATCCAAATCCAAAGTGAATCAAATATCATCATAATACAACCATATCGAAGGTAGAATCATCATTCAAACAAACTAAACTAAAAATCACGATAAACTATGATAAAGTGATAGAGGAGAAGAATGAACCAAGGCACCGACTACCGGCGCTTCCCCCCAAACTTTGTCAAGTGAGACTAAGTTTGCCAAAAGGTAGGCGGTGCATCATCACTCCACCCTATCCTTCCAACGTCCCTACAAAAAACTCAAACAAACTAAATCACTAAGAAGATAAGAAGGTAAGACAGGAGAAGAGTAAACCGAAACTGGCAACCAGCACATTTCCCCCCAAACTTAGTCAAGAGAGACTAAGCTTATATAATTGCCGATGGTATTCAATCACTCTTCATACTCCAAACGCTCCCCCAAACACTTGTCAAATTAAGTGATCAATCAAACAAACAAGAATCATTATTAACACTATCTAGGAAAGAATTTAAAACAAATGAAAGAAAAACGGTTGGGTTGCTTCCCAACAAGCACTTCCTTAACGTCGGTAGCTAGACGACCTCACCATTCTCATCCATTATAAAAAATCTTGTGGATTTTTAATACACCTTTCTCCCTTAATCGGCATTTAGTTGGAAGCAACTTGTCAAGGGAGATCTTTCTTGCTCCCCTCTCATCCTTCCAAGGACATTTGAATGTATTGACAAACTATAATGGCGAATGTGGTTCTTGTGCCTTCAATGTTTTCTCCAAGGTATCATCTAGACTTCTATTCATCATAAAATCCACCACACATTCTCTTCCGAGCTTATCATCTATGTCAAAGATAAGAACATGCACCTCCATTGGCTCCACAAGCTCTTCTTCACACTCCTCTTCAAAAGCTGCACCGAGGCCAGAGATTTTTGCATTTCCTCATGTGAAGGTATCTTAATCACACCATTCTTCTCATTTTCAATGACTTGTAACTCCTCCTTAATGCCTTCATCGTCTTCATCCTTCTTGGAGTAAGACTTCTCTTTCCTTCCTTGGTTCCTTTTCTTGAACCTCCACTATTTCCGTATCTTGAAATCTTAATTCTTTAAGCACCATTACCGCATCCTCACATTCACCTTCCACAATTCCATCAATCTCCTCACAATTTCCTTCAAGACCTATGTCCGTGTCAATTGGATGCTCTTCCACATGAGGCTTCTCACTCACCTTCTTCAATATTTTGGATAATTGCATTTTTAATTCCAAAAGGCTTCCCTCGAGCTTATCCTGTCACCTCTCCGAAGCTTCCCGAGATGATCTCGCTTCTCTAACTCTTTCATGATCACGGCTACCCCATTCATCACAATGAACTCTTGTCATGGATGGATCCCGAGTATGGTTCTCATAAAGTCTACATGGAGAGTAGCCATTAGATTGGGGATAGTTCATGTTGTTCCAGAGGTCACAATTGACCCATTTATCTCCATATCTTTCATTTCTACACTCTTCTTCTTCATATCCCAAATTCAACTTCACCTTCCGATCATGTCTCCTCTCTTCCATCCATGGGTAGCTCTCTTCAAATACCAATAGGATTGGCCTGCTCGGTCGTTGTCTCTCCAACATCTTTGCTCTCATCTCATCCAATTCCCTTTTGATATTGTTAAGCCTCTCCGAGTGAGTTCCTCGATGATTCTCCATTTGACACCTAAAAAAGTCCAACAACCTCAAAGTAACACAAAATAGTAATTAACAAATAACTTTCTACAAAACATAATTACAAACACCTAACATACAATATCCATACTTTCAACAATATCCATAAACCTACAGATTACTCTTTACTCGTGTGGAATCTTATAGTTAGGCAAATTCAACTCGTTGAGTTGTTTTATCACTAGGCAAAACATAAACTAAACTTAAGCGTAAACAAAGTAAATCACAATGACAATCATGTTTGGAAGTTCAATCAATGAGATAAGAGTGAATGATGCTTGGAAATCCATTGTGCTCCAAATAAAACAAAATATGATGCAAACTCAATTTAATTCCTATGTGATTGAGCAATCCACTCTAAGGTAGCTAACCCCATGTCACGGTGAGTTAACCGTAGATGACCAAGCAATCTCAAACAGTCACATTATAAATTTCTAGTTCACTCCTTCTAGCACGTAGATTCTAGACCTATGACCTATTTCTGCACTTGGTTTGGATTTAGAATCATATGAATTCACACTATTCACGATAATTCCACCAGCGTGTTGGCTGCAGTGTTCACGTCAAAAACCACCTATGTCACCTACACCTAGGTGATTGGAGATGAGATCTAGTGTGATTCAAACTCACATAGAAAGGTAAACAACCACAATTTAACTAGGTTTCACACATTTTCATTCCAAACAACATTCATAAGAGGTTTAGTTATCAATACCTTCCAATTTGTTCAATACAAGAGAAAATGAAAGATAATCCATTACAAGTTTGAAAGGTGAATTGAATTCTTCCCCAATTGTTGTCCTTGCACTAGATCTACCCTTGATTCTCTCTAATCTTCACCAATTTTTTGTAGATCTTGCTCTTGATGCATTTGGTTTGGGATGGAATGAGGATGGAAGATGGAATTTGGGAGAATTTCTAACTAGATTCTATGAAATTTTGGCAAAATTTCTAATAATTTCTAAAAATCTCAAAATTCCCCCTTTTATAGGTGAGCAAACAAGGCCTCGGATCGCCCGGGCCAAAAATTGGCTCGCCCGAGACAGCTTGAAAACTGAAAAACTGCCAAAATTCCCGCTCTGGCTCGGCCGAGCCAGATTGGCTTGACCGAACCTGCCCTCAGATCGATGTAGCTCAGCCGCGCTAAGCTCGGTTCGGCTGAGCCTGCTCTCTGCTTGACATGGCTCGGGCGATCCAGCCTAGGATTGGTCGGGCCTGCTCTCTAAAATCCGGCCTGCTCCTCTTCTTTGCTCTGCTCAGTCGAGCATGTCTTCCCTTGACTCCTGGCTCGGGCGATATTCCTCCAAAACTAGGCCAAAAATGCTGCTTTAAGCTCAAAACTCCCCGTACACCATCCAAAAGACAAAAACACGAAAACACAACATAAGATCAACAAAAACATATGATATGAGAGTAAAATGGCCACAAACATGCACGCTCACACATCTAAATGAAGGTCATTTTACGCACATATAAAAAGATTTCCTGATTCAAACTTAAAAATCCGTCCTGACAAAGACGGCTAAGATTAGGAGGAACACCAATCAGAGACAAAGGAGACCTGAAGAGTCACTGTGCTTCGCAGGAAAATAAGGACGGAGATTAGCTAGCACACACTCTGTGTCTAACGGATAAGATTCAAACCAACCATTTGAATCTTCACCAATAAATAAGTGTTATCAAAGCGAGGTTGAGAGGTGATGGGTTTTCTATACTGAAAGCATTTATTATAATTAGTATACAACGATTTATTTCTCCTATCTGTCAAACAATCGTATATGTATGTAACAATGTTATCCTCTTGTCTCATCGACAGCAACGATCATACGGCGTGTTATAGATCGCAGAAGATAGTATGATCACTTGACCTAGTGAGACATAAACCCGATCACAGCCGAGACAGCGTATGAGGATACGTCTGTCCGGATGGCTACGGCATCATCGGAATAAGTTGTCTGTCTTGGTTACTTGACATGCTGGTACACAAGGGTGGCGTATTGATGGACCACAGTGAGATGTATTCGACTGTCTGACATCAGCGAATACAAGATCTCGATATTGATTGAGTCCAAACCCAGCGAAGGTTCAGGGGTTTGCACGGGTTGACTGTTGCTTTGAATTGCCATGGTGGAGAGCCTGAGTAACGTGCTCGTATATCCGCATCTTAGGGAACAACAATTCGTGTAGTACCGCCTGAGACTGGGTTTAGGTAACCATATCTGAGTAATAGGATGGGGACATTCCCTGAGGAGCTCAATGACATTCATCGTGCCAAAGTCCTGAAGGCTGATTAAGTTCAGGCACGAGTGATAAGGATTGAGTGGTACTACTCAAGAATAATAAGATATTAATTAATTGTAGATAGAGCTTTTCAGAAGCTCCAATTAATTAATGAATGTCCGGTAACCTTAAATATGGGGATTCTCAATTAATGCAGCCCGTTCTCATAATGTGGTAATAAAGGGGTAGGTCAGTATTAATTCTGTGGTGAAAAAGAATTAATATTAATTCATTAATTGTGTCCTGGGTTGTGGACATGGGAATTAATTAATTTATAGGCCTACTTTATTATTTGCATTAGGTCCCAGGACTTGCCCAATTAAATATGCTGAAAAAAGGCCCAGTAGCCCATTAGGGATAAAACACTGGGTTTATAAATAGACCACTCTCTCTGGAAACCCTAGCAACCTTGAACATAATTCAAATCAGTCAAAACCCTAGGACAGAGAGAGTATTGGGCGGCGCCTGTAGTGGGGAGAGGAAGAGTTTTCTGCTCCGGCTTACAACACAGATCTGAACAACATTGGGACACAAACCTGAAGATCTGATCTGGAGAACAAGATCTTCTTTTCTTTCTCTTTGTGTTTTTCGATTTCATCTAGAAATTAGATCTCTAATTTATGTTTCCGCAGATTTAATCGAATCGCGTGGTTGAATTAAAGTTGGATATTCAAACGCAAAAGATCGGATCAGACTCTACCGAATTACGGTAATCTCTCAATCCACGAATCAAATTAAATTCATAGGAGCATGCTAGGTTTTATTGTGAATTTTGATTGTGTACAATATCCATAAATCGATCTGATTCAGTTGGATTTTGTGATTCGGTTCACTAGAAATCCCTACAATTGGTATCATAGAAAGGTTTTGATTTATGGCTCTATTGTGCACAATAATTTCAAATATGCATGTATGAACTTATTTTGTTTTTTGGATGGTTTTTGTTCCTCGTGGCAACCCATATGATTCAGCCCGCGGTGGTTTATCCGTGTAGGGCAGAATTAATTTTGTAAAATCACGAGAAAATCTGTGATTAGTGTAGATTTGAAACATTGTAATGGAATAGATTATTCTGTAATTTTGTAATTTCATATCTTTAATCTGGACGGGTCGAGGACGAAGAATGAAGACGGAGCTGCGGCGGCAGCAGGCGATGGCGCACGCAAAAGGCGCGGTGGTGGCAGGCGATGGCGGCGGGCGCGCAGCGCAGGCGCGGGTCGTGCGTGGCGGACGATGGCCATGACCGCGCGAGTGCGCGATGCGCGCTGCACTAGGAGAGCGCGGCGGCGGTGACGGTCGGCAGCGGGGCTGCGGCGCCGGCGGTGGCGGTGGCTGTCGTCGGCGGCTGCTGTCCCTGTCCCTGCGGCGGTGGCTTGTGTTTTGGTGGTTTGTAAAATCCTGTGTAAACCCTAGGGTTTGCATTAGGGTTAGGGCAAATCATCAGATCACAAAGGCCTAAAGCCCTAGAAGATTTGAAAAGATTTAGATTTATCCAATAAATTCAAATTCAAATTGTAATAGATAGGATTGTATTTTTCCTATTTTGTGGGGCCACGAGGAATTTTTCTTTGCCTTAATTGTCCTCGTATGATATGTGTTTTATTTATGTGCGCAATTAAGCTTGTGTAGATAATAGGAAAAGCATGATTTATCGCTTTTATTATTTACAACTTTCCAAGCATGCTTATGTGATTATTTTCGTTTGTTGGATTATATTTTGGGAATTTTTGGGCTTGTTTAATTACATGCAAAAATTTGGAAAATATAATAACAAAGAAAATATATGTGCGCATATAAGAAACTTTTTAAAAGAAAAATACTAAGCTGATTTTTTAATTAAAATCAATAAATCTCCACAAAGCGGTCCTAGGCTGTAAGTGTATCTCTCGTTCTAGTAAATGTCTACGAGTGTAGCGTGCTAGTTCATAGAAGTGCATGGGTACGGTTGTTGGGATTTCTAGACAAACAAGTTAAATCATGTGAATAGTGGGAGGGTTTTACCTAAACGTCTACGAGTGTAGCTTACGTAGATCTCTTTCACAAGTATTCTATGATTAATTTACATTATAGATTACAAAAGCTTTAAGGGTTGTGCGGTATGGTCACGTGCCATGCTAAACTATTTCTTTTGGCTGGAGTTAAATTTGTGGTTATCGGCTTAGAAGCATCTTAGAATATAATGCAAGAATTGCATCCCTGTTCTTGAGAGATGGTTTGGTCTAAGGTTTTTACTAATTATTAATTTCTAGTGTCAAAAGGTTCCTGACATGGTAGTGAAATTAAATGAATTGGGGCTTAAAACACGAAGTTCTGGTTGAGGGTGACATCGTAAACGTCACAAGTGTAGCTTGCGGTGGGAACTCTTGGGCAATTAGTGGAAAACATTTGTATTTGATTTATTAAAAGGTTTTCAATGCATTTGTTTTCAAAGTTCTACATGTATGTTCTTATTTAAGATTTTTATAGTTTCGGATATGTCTATGTCTAGTGTTATCAATATTCTCGCACAAAATTCTCTAACTGGTCAAAACTTCATGGAATGGAAACGCAACCTTGAATACATCCTGATGACGGAAGAACACATGTTTGTTCTACAAGTACTTTGTCCTATAAGTGCCTACTACTGAATCCTCACTATAGGAAGTAGAGTATTACAACGAGTGAGAGAGCACGTAGTTTCCATGACTTACCTCATGGATGAGCTAACTGTGCATAGTGGAGGTATCGACGTTGAGGCTAAAGTCGATATCATACTGAACTCTCTACCCAAATCCTTTGAGAGTTTCAGACTGATTGTTGTCATGAACAAGGAGTATACTCTTAAAGAGTTGCTCAATGACTTGATGGCAGCGGAATCGGTTATGAATCCTTAGAAGGTTGCCTTAGCTACTTCTAGTAATCACTCTGCTGTATCAAAAGGTATTAGGCCGAAAAGAGCTATTAAGAATAAGGCTGGAAAGGTAACTGCGAAGGACGTAGGAGCTGTTAATAAGCCTATGGCAGAAACTTCGAGGGACAAGTGTTTTCAGGTATGGTAAGAAAGAACATTGGAGGAAAGATTGTCAGGCCCACAAGGCTAGACAGGGAATGCCATTTGCATGTATAACTGAAGCATGATTAGAGTGCGGCGTTGCTCTTCCAAGAGCTGTAAGCGCTGACTTGTTGATCATGTTGTTATACTTTGCAGGAGACCAGGCAGACAAGGCTGGTGAGTGATGGTAAGAAGATACCAAGTTGGATGAAGGCAACGTTTTATGACGAAGCTTCATGGAGTTTTCTTTTCTTTATGTTTTGATAAACTAAGTACGTTTAAGAGTTTTTGTTTTGTGGGCCGTGGTTTATCGGCAGGACAAAATTTATAAACTTTTTTTGGATATTTGTTATTTATGATTTCAGTCATTGCTGATAACAATGTTATCCATTATAAGATGTTGATTTACACTCTTTATGTTACTTCGATAAAACGTGTCCTTAAGTATTGCATGTAATTCATCCGTAATTGATAATCCTAAAAAGAGAAAACTTACTTCTTTTGATGAGGATCTTACATATCTCTGGCACTTGAGACTGGGTCACATCAGCTTAAAGCGGATTCAGAGACTTGCAGATGACGGTACATTGGACTAAGTCCGGGCTGTACCTTATCAGGTCTGTGAGTCCTGCATTGAGGGCAAGATGTCAACTAGGCCTTTTAAGGCCAGTCAGTCTCGAGCAGAGGAAGTGTTGGAATTGATCCATTCTGACTAATGTGGACCGATGTCCACATAAGCTCGTGGAGGGTACGAGTACTTCGTCACTTTCATTGACGATTACTCAAGGTACGGATACATTTACCTACATCGCTACAAGTCTGAATGCTTTGAGAAATTCCCAGAGTTCAAGGCTGAGGTAGAAAAGAAGGTCGGAAAAACTATCAAGTCACTGCAATCTGACCGTGGTGGCGAATACCTTGTTAACGAGTTCCTGCAGTATTTGTCAGATAACAGGATTACATCCCAGTGGACTGCACCGGGTACTCCCCAGCAAAATGGTGTGGCTGAAAGAAGAAATAAGACTCTTCTAGAGATGGTAAGATCAATGATGAGTTATGCAAACTTACCAATTTCGTTTTGGGGCTACGCATTGGAAACAACAGCTTACGTGTTAAATGTGGTGCCTTCTAAATCAGTTCCTAAGATGCCTTCTGAGCTCTTCCTTGGTCGCAAATCGAGTTTTTGCAAGTTTAGTGTATGGGGCTGCCCAGCACACGTTCTGTCGAAGGAACCTGATAAGTTAGAAATTAGGTCAAAAGTAATGTTGTTCATAGGGTATCCCAGGCAAACGAAAGGTGGTTACTTTTACTCTCATGAGAGTCAGAGAGTCGTTGTTAGCACCAACGCTAAATTCTTGGAGGACGAGTATGTGAGTAATCACAAGTCAAGGAGTGATATCGTTCTTCAAGAAATTGAAACGAGAATGTGATTCCACGGGAAGGGGAACGTGTAGGTGTGGATGTACCTGTGAGAGGTACAACACCACATACATGTTCTTCAGTGCAAGGTGCAGAACCACAAGTTACTGCACCTACTACTGACACGACACTGATGCCTTGTCGTAGTGGGATACGTTGATGACATACTCCTATTTGGAAACAACGAGAGAATGATGTCGGAAATCAAGGTTTGGTTATCCGAATAGTTCAAAATAAGGATTGGGAGAAGCTGGCTACATTCTTGGGATTAAGATCTTATGAGATCGTAAGAGTAGAATGTTGAGCTTATCCCAGGCATCCTATGTGGACACTGTGATAGCTCGGTTCAGCATGCAACTTGCCAAGAAAGGCTTGCTACCTTTTAGACATGGCGTTCATCTTTCTAGTGGGTAGTATCGTGAGACACAACGGGAGAAAGATGAGATGAGTCTTGTACCATACGCTTCAGTGGTGGGTAGCCTCATCTATGTGATGTTGTGTACTAGGCTAGATATCTGTTATGCCGTTGGCATGGTAGCAAGATATCAGTCTAACCTTGGGCAGGCGCATTGGACTACGGTAAAGCACATCCTCAAGTACTTGAAGAGAACTAGGAATTATTGCCTAGTTTATCAAAGTGAGGATTTGTGCCCTGTGGGTTATACAGACTCGGATTTCCAAGGGGATTAGGATGAGAAGAAATCGACCTCAGGATATGTGTTTACCATGGGAGGTGGAGCTGTATCTTGGAGGAGCTCAAAGCAGAAATGCATTGCTGACTCCACCATGGAGGCGGAGTATGTCGCCGCCTACGATGCCTCGAAAGAGGGGGTATGGCTCAGGAACTACCTTTTAGAGTTGGGTGTGATTCCGAGTTTGCCGAGGAGCATCACAATTTATTGTGAAAACTCTAGGGCAGTGGCTAACTCAAAGGAGCCGCGGTCTCACAGGGCAAGGAAACGCATAGAGAGAAAGTACTATATCATACGAGAAATTATATCGAGAAGTGATGTGCTGATCAAGAAGATTGACACTAAGGACAACCTTGCTGATCCATTTACAAAGAGCTTGCCGCAGAAAGTTTATGAAAGACATATTCGTGAGCTGGGTCTGAGGTGGATACCGACCACTGACAATGGTTAAAGAGATAGCAAGCTAGATAGACGGACTGTATACTCTGTAATAGCTTAGTTATGCTTTGAGTATAAGTGGGAGATTGATGGGTTTTGTAAACTGAAAGTATTTATTATAATGAGTATACAACGGTTTATTTCTCCAATCTATCAAACAATCTTACATGTATGTAACAATGTTATCCTCTTGTCTCACCGATAGAGACGATCATACGGTGTGTTATAGATTGCAGAAGACAGTATGATCACTTGACCCAGTGAGACATAAACCTGATCACAGCCGAGACAACGTATGAGGATACGTCTGTCCGGATGGCTGCGGCATCATCGGAATAAGTAGTCTGTCTTGGTTACTTGACATGCTGGTACGCAAGGGTGGCGTATTGATGGACCACAGTGAGATGTAGTCGAATATCTGACATCAGCAAATACAAGATCTCGATATTGACCAAACCTAAACGAAGGTTCAGGGGTTTGCACGGGTTGACTGTTGCTTTGACTTGCCATGGTGGAGAGCCTGAGTAACGTGCTCGTATATTCGCATCTTGGATAACAGCAGTTCGTATAGTACCGCCCGAGACAGGGTTTAGGTAACCATATCTGAGTAATATGATGGGGACATTCCCTGAGGAGCTCAATGACATTCATCGTGCCAAAGTCCTGCAGGCTGATTAAGTTCCGGCACGAGTGATAAGGTGTAATACACCAAATCTTTTTATTATAATTAGTATCTTAATTATTATTAATTTAAATTTTAATTAAGATATTTGCTTGAGATTATTTTAAGTTTTCCAAGTTGTCCAACTCGGAGCTCGAAGCGCCTAGCACAAAGCAAGTTCAATCAATTAATAAAATAATTAAAGAGATGAATAAATCTAGAAATAGAATGTTCTAGATTTAGTGTTAAAACAAATAAATATAAACTGTTAATTGGCAAAAGATATTTTGATAATAAATTAATTGTATAACAATAATTATAAAAAAAAAATAGGGTGGAGGGTCGTGAGATGTGGTGGGCAAATTCACCACACACCAATTCCTCACCCATTTCATCTCTCCCCGACATCTCGTTCTCTCTCTCCCTGTCGCATTCCTCTCTATCTCTCTCAACTCTCGACGTCTCTTTGCCCATTTCTTTCTCTTGTGTTCTTCTCCATCTTTTCCCATCAAAGGTAAATATTTATGCTATTTTATTTTATTTCTTTGTTCATGGATATATGGGAAGAATAATTAGAGAAATGTTATTGGAGTGTAATTAGTTTTTCATGTGTATGGGCGTCAATGTCTAATTTGAGATAGGGTTTCAGATTTGTTTCAACTTCTTCTTTCCTGCCTGTTGCTCAACTGCTTCATTTGGTTTCATGAGAGGCGTGTTTGAGTCGTTTTCAGAAATGGATGGTGTTGTTTTGTTGATTCAATTGGAGGTTATTTTATTCTGCCCTTATTGATTAAATATTTTGTTAGGGTTGTGTAGAAATCATAATTGTTTGTGTAATTTTGAGTTTTTGGCTGAAAACAGACCACTTCTTTATGCTGAAGTTTGGGGATTTTTGAGTGGTTTTTTGGTTTATGACTTCTGAACGAGAATTGTAGGATTTTGTCTTAGCTTTCATTTGAGATTGGATTCATATTAATTGGAGTTGTGTGGAGGAAGCTATGCCCAAATGTTATAAAGCTGCCAGATTTGGAAATTTAATTTCTTAGTCTCTGAAAATCGGCTTTTTCAGCCTTTTAATGTAGAAATTTCGAGCATGTGTCTCTATTGAAATTATGGGTAATTGAATTAGGTTTCTAAAATGCTAAGAATCGATGCATTCCGAGTTGTAACGAAAAAGTTATGTATATTTTACTAAATGCTGCCAATATTTCCTGCGAGAATATGAATATTTATTTTAGAGTTCAACTTGTTTGATTTCTTCCTTGATAAAATATGGAATCAAAACTTATATATTTGTTGGCATTGATTCTTTTGAATACATGTTGTTGGGATTGATAAATTCGAGTAGGTGGTTCTTTATTATGTTGATTGCCTAAGATATATCTTCAGGAATTTTTATTTATGTTATTTATTGAAGATTAATTCCTTAAGGTGAAGAATATTGTCATGAATATTTAAAGTTTAATTGTTCAATCCAATATACTTAACCAAACTTAAGTTCAAGAATAACAAAAAACAAAAGACTAAATTAAATATTTCTAAGTGCTAGGATCGGCGCCACGAGAGCTCTGAGGTGGACAGCAACTTGGTGAAAGGTTTATTGTGACTTCTATCAGGTGGGGTTTTACTATATCTGTAAGTGTAGTGGTTACATGACTATATTCATTGTTGTGTCGTGTGTCATGCATGTGAATGCCAATGGCCCGAAAGGGTTCATGATCCATTAGTGATCACTATAGACGCCCACAAGGGGTGGGCCCGCAAGGGGTTTGGTCCATTAGTGACCGAGACTAGTCTCCTATAGAGGTAACTTTTAGTTACCGAACTACAGATGTAACTTATAGTTACATAAATTTACAGAATTCATTATGTATGATCTATTACACAATTGATTATAGTTGTTTACATTGTATTTCCCCACTGAGTATGTTCCATGCTCACACCCTATTATTATTTTTCAGGTTGAGGAGTCGTGCGGTGGAGCAAGCGGAATGGCCACTACGATCTCCAAGAATTAAAAATCAGCTTTTGCAAACTTACATCCTAATATATTTTTGTCATCTTAGATTATTATATGCATCATGTCTTCACCTGTGAACTATGGTTTGTTTTGTTAGTCTTTTGCTAGATTTACATAGTCACGGGTTAGGCCTCTATAGATAGAATGTGCATATATATAATATATGGTTAGGCAAGGTTATTACAATATAAACTTTTATATTTGAATGTGCTTGAGTTTGAATTATTCAAAGTCTAATAGTCTCTTAGTTTCCGCTTTCTCACTTGTTTTTCGAATGATAGGAATTAAATAATTATTATTTAACAGGAAATTATTTTGACGTATATAAATACAACATGTAAAATTTTTCTTAAATTTATATTTTTATTTATTATTGATAGAAAATTTATTCATTTACTTTTAATTGAATACACATGAGCTTGTTGAGATATTTCATAAATTAATTAAAAATGATAGAAATAAGTAAATTATATGTTAGTAGCGCTCTTAATTTAGTTAGAAATTTGGGGCGTTACAGATTGGTATCAGAGTAAGGTTTACGTTCCTGTAGACTTGCAAATATTTGAAAGTAAGTATTATGATATTGGTGTCACTTTATGTTTATTTTGAATTTGGGAGATTATGTGGCCTAAGACCGCTGCTCTACGCCGACTCTGAGGTAATATTTATATTAAGTCATTTATGTTTTAAAGAGAATGTCAATTAAAAGTCTTATGGTGAGCATGCAAAAATATTAAGGTGTCAGGAAAATGAAAGTTTGTTTTTTTATTTGAAGTATTATATAAAGGATCATTTTGTTCACAATGAACAAATTATGATTATGAAGTAAAGATCTTATTTGTCCTTACACGATTTTACCTGAAGTTTTCCATGATCAAGCAATAGACAAGTTTTAATTATTGTTATTATTTATGTTTGATGATTTTTTTTATAAAACTATTAAATTAAGTATTTCACTTAGTTTAAATCAGTCCTCGAAATATAACTTATGGGATTTAGACTGAATGACCTAATACATAGTGGGACGATGGCTCGACGACGTGGTCTTGGAGATGATGGAATACCAACTGATAATGGGTCCGATTTTGCTCGTGACTTTATGCAAACTCTTCAAGGACTTATGCAACAAGCAACACAAGCAGGAGGCACAAATGAGGCACAACCTCAAGAGAAGACTTTTGGAGTTATTGAGCAATTCCGAAAGATGGGACCTCCAAGATTGAAGGGTAATGAAGGTCCTGAATACACTGAAGAGTGGATTCGAGAACTCGAGGGAATATTCGAACTTATGGCATGCACCGAAGAACAAAAGGTTTCGTGTGCAATCTTTCAATTTGCTGAGGAAGCGAGTTACTGGTGGGAATCACACACTCGTGTTATAACGTCTGAGCAACGTCAAGCTATGAAATGGAAGGACTTCAAGGATCTCGTCATGAAACTCTACTTTCCACGATCCTTTAAAACAGAAAAAGAGACTGAATTCTTGAATCTCAAACAAGGAAGTATGACTGTGATTGATTACGAACGAAAATTTAACCAACTATCGCGATATGCTCCATACTTAGTTGACACTAAAGAAAAGAAAGCACGGCGATTTGAGGGAGGACTACGTCCTGAAATTGCTGGAATCTTGGCAGGATTAATGTTGCCAACTTATGGAGAAGTGATCGAGCGTGCCCAAGCCATATCAAATGGGTTGCAACTGGAGGTCAAAGATCAAAAACCATATAAATCATTTGGGAAGAGAAAATGGGAAGAACGTGGAAAGGGAAAAAGTCTTCCACCGAATAAAAGGTGGCAACCAACTTCTGGTTCGTCTGTGATGGGAGGAAATACCAACAGACCACCGTGTCCAAAGTGTAAAAAGATACATGGAGGTGAATGCAGGCAAGGCATGAAGGTTTGCTACTCATGTGGCGACCCAGGGCACATAAGCTATGACTGCCCTAGAAAGAAGAGAGAATAAGAGAGGAAGAATCAGGAAACTGAGAAGAGGGTGAAGCCTAGGTTCTTTGCCATGACTGAGGAGGAGGAGGACAACCATCAAGATGGAGTCAATACGATGTCAGGTATGCTCCAAGTATCAAATGTTCCTGCTTTGGTCTTGTTTGATTCAGGAGCTACTCATTCTTTTATATCTGCAAACTTCTGTTCAAAGCTTAGTGGTGTTTGCTTTGATGATTGTGATGCATTAGAAATTAGTTTGCCCTCAGGAAAGAACATTGTAGCTAAATCGATGGCAAGGAACATAGTGATAGATATAAATGAAAAACAAATCAAAGTCGATCTCCATATTTTAGAAATGCGAGATTTTGATGTAATCCTTGGAATGGATTGGATGGAAAAGAATCATGCTATAATAAAATGTCATGAACGAGAGGTGGAGTTCAATTACCCTGGAGAACCAAAACTAATTTTTTGTGTTGCAAAGGCAAAAACTACACCAAAGATCATAAGTGCAATGAAAACAATAAAGATGTTGACGAAAGAAGAATGCCAAGGATTCATTGTTAGCATGACGGAAGCCGTAGCAAATGAAACAAAACTATTAGAAGTGTCAGTGGTAAAGGATTATGCCGATGTGTTTCCCGAAGAGCTACCTGGAATTCCTCCCGATCGACAAATAGAGTTTGCAATTGATTTGGTGCCAGGAGCAACACCTATATCGAAAGCACCATACAGAATAGCTCCAAAGAAGTTGCAAGAACTCAAAATTCAACTTCAAGAGTTGCTTGACATTGGTTTCATTCGACCAAGTGTGTCACCCTGGGGAGCACCTGTATTATTTGTTAAGAAGAAAGATGGCTCCTTACGCATGTGTGTTGATTATAGAGAGTTGAATCGACTGACAATCAAGAACAAATATCCATTGCCGAGAATCGAAGATTTGTTCGACCAATTGAAGGGAGCTAGGGTGTTTTCCAAGATTGACTTGAGATCTGGATATCACCAACTTAAGATCAAAGAGAGTGATATTCCGAAGACTGCTTTTAGAACACGGTATGGGCACTATGAATTCACAGTCGTAGACTCTCCAATGCTCCAGGCGTCTTCATGGATTTGATGAATCGTGTGTTCCATTCATATCTTGATCGGTTCGTGATTGTTTTCATTGATGACATTCTAATTTACTCGAAGAACAAGGAACAAAATTTTGAACATCTGAAGATTATTTTCGAGACCTTGAGAAAAGAGAAGTTGTACGCAAAGTTTAAAAAGTGAGTTTTGATTAGATAGAGTTGCATTTCTCGGGCATGTAGTAACCGCTAATGGCATAGAGGTTGATCCGACCAAGGTAGAGGCTGTTAACAACTGGAGGACTCCAACAAATGCGAAGGAGGTTCGGAGTTTCCTAGGATTGGCAGGATACTATAGGAGGTTCATAGTAGGTTTTTTGAAGATTGCTGGACCTTTAACAAAGTTAACACGTAAGAGTGAGAGATTTATTTGGAGTGATCAGTGTGAGAAAAGTTTCCAAGAGCTAAAGCATCGACTTGTGTCGGCTCCAGTGTTGACCATACCTAATGGGACAGAAGGCTTTGTTATCTATAGTGATGCCTCAAAGCAAGGTTTAGGATGTGTGTTGATGCAGCATGGCAAGGTTGTAGCCTATGCATCGAGATAATTAAAGCCCCATGAACAGAACTATCCAACACATGACCTAGAGCTAGCAGCAGTAGTTCATGCTTTGAAAATATGGCGACATTATCTATATGGAAGCAAAGTTGAAATATACACCGACCATAAAAGCTTAAAATATTTCTTCACTCAGAAGGAGTTGAACCTTCGGCAAAGAAGATGGTTGGAACTAGTCAAGGACTACGATTGCACGATACATTACCACCCTGGAAAGGCAAATGTGGTGGCTGATGCATTGAGTAGAAAAAGCTATCTTGAAGCACTCCCCACGAAGCAGGAGCAGTTAGTAAGAGAATTTGAAAGATTAAATTTAGAAGTGGTGACTCCACAGAACACCACAGTGAGAGTCTTAGCAACACTCGTTGTTCGACCATTGCTACGTGATCGGATTCGCGAAGCTCAAGGTGATGATCCCTTTTTATGTAAAATGAAGGCAAGGGCGCTTAGTGGTTCTATCCAAGGATTCACTGTAGCAAGTGATGGGACACTTCTTTTTGAAGGAAGGTTATGTGTACCCAAGAATGAAGAGTTGCGACGGGAGATACTTGAAGAAGCACATAGTACTCCATATTCTGTGCACCCCGGAGGAATCAAAATGTACAAAGATTTGAAACTAGTCTATTGGTGGCGAAACATGAAGAGATCTATAGGGGATTTTGTAGGAAGGTGTATTACATGTCAACAAGTAAAAGCTGAGCATCAACGGCCTTCTGGATTACTTAATCCACTTGATATTCCCGAGTGGAAATGGGAACATATTGCGATGGACTTTGTGGTTGGACTACCTCGTACAGTCAAGGGCCATCATGCAATTTGGGTAATTATTGACAGGCTAACAAAATCAGCTCACTTTCTTCCAATGAAGATGACATTCAGCTTGGATCGATTAGCTCAACTTTACATTGATGAGATTGTAAAACTTCATGGAGTTCCAGTATCAATTGTATCTGATCGTGATACAAGGTTTACGTCTAGATTTTGGAGAAGTCTTCAGGAAGCTTTAGGCACAAAACTGAATTTTAGCACAGCGTACCATCCACAAACAGATGGTCAGTCGGAACGAACAATCCAAATCTTAGAAGATATGCTTCGTGCTTGTGTGCTCGACCTAGGGGGAAGTTGGGAGAATCATTTACCATTAGTGGAATTTGCCTATAACAACAGCTACCAGGCTACAATAATAATGGCACCTTATGAAGCACTGTACGGAAGAAAGTGTAGATCGCCAATTCATTGGGATGAGGTTGGCGAGCGGCGTATTCTAGGTCCTGAGATTATTGAGCGGACTGTTGGAGTGATTTCTAAGATTAGGGAAAGAATCAAAGCAGCTCAAGATCAACAAAGGTCTTATGCCGATCCAAAGCGAAAGGATATACACTTTGCAGTAGGAGATAAAGTGTTCTTGAAGATAGCACCAATGAAAGGTGTAACTAGATTTGGCAAGAAGGGAAAATTGCAGCCTCGCTATGTGGGACCGTTCGAAGTACTTGAAAGGATTGGTAACGTGGCTTATCGATTAGCTTTACCTCCAAACATAGCCGGAGTTCATGACGTTTTCCATGTGTCGTCACTTAGGAAATATATTTCAGATCCTACGCACGTGATTTCTCATGAAAACCTTCAATTTTCTCAAGATCTTACTTATGAGGAGTCTCCAATAGCTATCTTGGATCAAAAAGTTCATAACCTTAGAAATCGAGATGTGACGTTTGTCAAAGTACAATGGAGTAGGCACGGACCCGAGGAGGCCACTTGGGAGAAGGAGGATGAATTTCTTGCACGTTATCCCCACTTTAAGGACTTACAAGGTTAATTTTGAGGACAAAATTTTTTTAAGGAGGGTAGAATGTAATACCCCAAATCTTTTTATTATAATTAGTATCTTAATTATTATTAATTTAAATTTTAATTAAGATATTTGCTTGAGATTATTTTAAGTTTTGCAGGTTGTCCAACTCGGAGCTCGAAGCGCCTAGCACAAAGTAAGTTCAATCAATTAATAAAATAATTAAAGAGATGAATAAATCTAGAAATAGAATGTTCTAGATTTAGTGTTAAAACAAATAAATATAAACTGTTAATTGGCAAAAGATATTTTGATAATAAATTAATTGTATAACAATAATTATAAAAAAAAAAATAGGGTGGAGGGTCGTGAGATGTGGTGGGCAAATTCACCACACACCAATTCCTCACCCATTTCATCTCTCCCCGACATCTCGTTCTCTCTCTCCCTCTCGCATTCCTCTCTATCTCTCTCAACTCTCGACGTCTCTTTGCCCATTTCTTTCTATTGTGTTCTTCTCCATCTTTTCCCATCAAAGGTAAATATTTATGCTATTTTATTTGATTTCTTTGTTCATGGATATATGGGAGGAATAATTAGAGCAATGTTATTGGAGTGTAATTAGTTTTTCATGTGTATGGGCGTCAATGTCTAATTTGAGATAGGGTTTCAGATTTGTTTCAACTTCTTCTTTCCTGCCTGTTGCTCAACTGCTTCATTTGGTTTCATGAGAGGCGTGTTTGAGTCGTTTTCAGAAATGGATGGTGTTGTTTTGTTGATTCAATTGGAGGTTATTTTATTCTGCCCTTATTGATTAAATATTTTGTTAGGGTTGTGTAGAAATCATAATTGTTTGTGTTATTTTGAGTTTTTGGCTGAAAACAGACCACTTCTTTATGCTGAAGTTTTGGGATTTTTGAGTGGTTTTTTGGTTTATGACTTCTGAACGAGAATTTTAGGATTTTGTCTTAGCTTTCATTTGAGATTGGATTCATATTAATTGGAGTTGTGTGGAGGAAGCTATGCCCAAATGTTAGAAAGCTGCCAGATTTGGAAATTTAATTTCTTAGTCTCTGAAAATCGGCTTTTTCAGCCTTTTAATGTAGGAATTTCGAGCATGTGTCTTTATTGAAATTATGGGTAATTGAATTAGGTTTCTAAAATGCTAAGAATCGATGCATTCCGAGTTGTAACGAAAAAGTTATGTATATTTTACTAAATGCTCCCAATATTTCCTGCGAGAATATGAATATTTATTTTAAGAGTTCAACTTGTTTGATTTCTTCCTTGATAAAATATGGGATCAAAACTTATATATTTGTTGGCATTGATTCTTTTGAATACATGCTGTTGGGATTGATAAATTCGAGTAGTTGGTTCTTTATTATGTTGATTGCCTAAGATATATCTTCTGGAATTTTTATTTATGTTATTTATTGAAGATTAATTCCTTAAGGTGAAGAATATTGTCATGAATATTTAAAGTTTAATTGTTCAATCCAATATACTTAACCAAACTCAAGTTCAAGAATAACAAACAACAAAATACTAAATTAAATATTTCTAAGTGCTAGGATCGGCGCAACGAGAGCTCTGAGGTGGACAGCAACTTGGTGAAAGGTTTATTGTGACTTCTATCAGGTGGGGTTTTACTATATCTATAAGTGTAGTGGTTACATGACTATATTCATTGTTGTGTCGTGTGTCATGCATGTGAATGCCAATGGCCCGAAAGGGTTCATGATCCATTAGTGATCACTATAGACGCCCACAAGGGTTGGGCCCGCAAGGGGTTTGGTCCATTAGTGACCGAGACTAGTCTCCTTTAGAGGTAACTTTTAGTTACCGAACTACAGATGTAACTTATAGTTACATAAATTTACAGAATTCATTATGTATGATCTATTACACAATTGATTATAGTTGCTTACAGTGTATTTCCCCACTGAGTATGTTCCATGCTCACACCCTATTATTATTTTTCAGGTTGAGGAGTCGTGCGGTGGAGCAAGCGGAATGGCCACTGCGATCTCCAAGAATTAAAAATCAGCTTTTGCAAACTTACATCCTAATATATTTTTGTCATCTTAGATTATTATATGCATCATGTCTTCACCTGTGAACTATGGTTTATTTTGTTAGTCTTTTGCTAGATTTACATAGTCACGGGTTAGGCCTCTATAGATAGAATGTGCATATATATAATATATGGTTAGGCAAGGTAATTACAATATAAACTTTTATATTTGAATGTGCTTGAGTTTGAATTATTCAAAGTCTAATAGTCTCTTAGTTTCCGCTTTCTCATTTGTTTTTCGAATGATAGGAATTAAATAATTATTATTTAACTGGAAATTATTTTGACGTATATAAATACAACATGTCAAATTTTTCTTAAATTTATATTTTTATTTATTATTGATAGAAAATTTATTCATTTACTTTTAATTGAATACACATGAGCTTGTTGAGATATTTCATAAATTAATTAAAAATGATAGAAATAAGTAAATTATATGTTAGTAGCGCTCTTAATTTAGTTAGAAATTTGGGGCGTTACATAAGGATTGAGTGGTACTACTCAGGAATAATAAGATATTAATTAATTGTAGATAGAGCTTGTGAGAAGCTCCAATTAATTAATTAATGTCCGGTAACCTTAAATATGGGGATTCATAATTAATACAGCCCGTTCTCATAACGTGGTAATAAAGGGGTAAGTCAGTATTAATTCTATGGTTAAAAAGAATTAATATTAATTAATTAATTGTGTTCTGGGTTGTGGACATGGGAATTAATTATTTATAGACCCACTTTATTATTTGCATTAGGTCCCAGGACTGGCCCAATTAAATATGCTGAAAAAAGGCCCAGTAGCCCATTAGGGATAAAACCCTGGGTCAATAAATAAACTACTCTCTCTGGAAACCCTAGCAACCTTGAACACAATTCAAATCAGTGAAAACCCTAGGACAAAGAGTAGTGGGTGGCGCCTGTAGTGGGGAGAAGAAGAGTTTTTCTGCTCCGGCCTACAACACAGATCTGTGGAGTCCTCACTAGTAGCAGATCTGAACATCATTGGGACACAACCCTAAAGATCTGATCTGGGGAACAAGATCTTCTTTTCTTTATGTTTGTGTTTTTCGATTTTATCTAGAAATTAGATCTCTAATTTTTGTTTCCGTAGATTTAATCGAATCGCCTGGTTGAATTAAAATTGGATATTCAAACACGAAAGATCGGATCAGACTCTACAGAATTACAGTAATCTCTCAATCCACGAATCGAATTAAATTGATAGGAGCATGCTAGGTTTTATTGTGAATTTTGATTGTGTACAATATCCATAAATCGATCCGGTTTAGTTGGATTCTTTTATTCGATTCACTAGAAATCCCTACAAAAGGTTCGCAAAAATTCTTCAACAGAGAAATCAGAAAAGATCTTAATACTCTCAATCCCACGTGAACTCACATCCGAGCATATACATGATCAAAGCTTCACACAAGCTTAGTATTCCTTCAAAGGTTAACTTTGGGATTCTTTCTATCCTAGAAAGAATCTAGTAGTCACCTTGCGTTGCAAGCGTGATTATCATTGGCCATTGTCAAACAAGGAAAATGTAACGACTTTAAACTGAAAATGTAAATATGCATAGACCATGATTCCATGTAAAATAAACAACAACAAGATATCTTCTTGCCACAGAATAATCACGCAATCACTTAGTAAATAGCAAACAAAGGTAAGAAGCACACTCGGGTTATAGAAATCTTCACGATTACTATCCTATATGTAAAACTTATGTCTCGCATTACACAAAGTCTTATAACCTTCAAAAAGTGCCTAGCAAGTTTCCACTCTACTTGATCAACATTCTCGTACCATGAATACTATTCGTATGCTTGACACAATAGTCGAATGAGAATGATTCAAAACTGGGTTATTCATTAAGTCATGCCTCAGCATATGCCTATGAAGAATACATGAATGCTTTTGGTATCCTCGACCTATCTCCTTACGGTCTCAATAGGTGAGATATCTCTACTCACTTCTGTGCTCAAGAGATCAAACATTCCAAAACTATAAAAAAACTCAGATTCAAGTGAAACAACACTTTAATATATATTCAAGATCCAACAAAGACTCGACAACTCAAGTTTAGTGCGGTTTAGCATATGATCAAATAGCAAACAAAATAAAACTTAAGAGCATTCACAATCTAGTGATATTAACTACAAACGCAAAACAAAATTATAAAACTCGTTTGTGATGATCCACAAATGACTGAGCTTCTGGATTCTACTCCGCGCACTCCTTCTCTGCTCATGTGTGTTCTTTGATATTGTGTTGTACCCCTTTTGAGATTTTCATCCCCCTCCTTTCACTTCCTCCGTCGATCACTTCTCATGGGCATGGATTCTTCCACGTTTTGGCATCTTTTTCACCCTTCTAACAACATTCTCGCTCGTTACTCGACACGTGTCCCTTCCAGCATACAAGATCTAAAAAGTGTTTGATCTTTGTCTTCATGTGGTCCTGGAAAGTATCTTCTTCCTTTCATTTCTTTGCGACTTCTATGCTCTAGCATGACTTCCGGCTAGTATGCGACTAAGAAGCTTTAGCATTCCGAACTTGGTAAAAATGCTCACAAAAACTTGCAAAAATTTATTAGAAACCTAAATGATCAAAATAAAGTGCAAATACCACAAAGATATGAATAAGACCATAAAAGACCTAAAATGAGGACAACTCTTATTGAAAACAACATCTAAAATAAGAGAGAAAAGAGTAAAAGATAATTATTTATGAGAGTTATCAAAAACGTATATTGCAGAAACTTAAAAAATGCAATTAACGACACAAGATATTATAATAGTTTTGATCCGTAAGTCCTATGTCCACTCTTTGGAACTTAATCATGGAATTCACTAAGTAGCAAATTACAAGATCTCACAATCTATAACTAGCCCGTTGGATGCCAATGACCTTCGGCCTACTAGCGCACTCGCCCAGAAACTTGGTCTGCTTCGTTCTTCACTCTTGATGTGAGGACGCACCTTGCAACCTTCAAACTGGAATGGTGGATGTTTGTTGTTTTTCCCAAAATGTCAGGTGGTTGGTAGTTGCCCGAGAGAATCGGAATTCCAAAAAGGAAAACCTGACTGCTGTGCATATTACTTCAAAAGAAATAATACCAAATTAAAAGCTTAAGCTTAAAAGCTAAACCTCGTATTCTCGAAAGACACGAAAATATTCTAAGAACTATTATCTTGAATGATTTTTAGCCTATTCTTCGCGTAAGTTTCATGTTGGTAATGCTCCTCTGAAGTTGTGGTCTGCTATTTATAGGCAGATTTTGGACAGTTTGATTTTATATCCGTTCGAGACTAACAAGATGTTGTTCAATCATTTCCCATTCTTTATCTATTGTAGCACACTGCTCTATACTATTTTGATCTGCTTTTGCCTTTTTGCAGTGACTATCACCTGCTCTGGTCAGAGCAAGTTTCATGCCAAGGAGCTTAAAAACCGAAGATTCCTCGTACATGATTGTTGTTGACATATTTTAAGTAATCTTGGATAAGACTCTAAGTTCCACTCGGATTCCTTTTGCCTTCTTGCTTTTCACGTGCTCCTTAAGCTTTGAAACTGAAAACTGAATTCCTCTTAGTTTCTAATTTCTACTTTCCTCTGATGTAGCATTGCAGGTGAAAACTCAGTTTCCAAAAACTGAATTTCTAGTCTTTTCAAGTTTCAAGTTTCGAAATTAGATTTCTGATTTCTAAATCCTTAGTTTCTTCAACTTTCAGTTATGAAACTAGACTTTAGACCTCTCGAACTCTCTTTTCTACTTTCTAGTTTTAGAAACTAGACTTCTGTCTTCTTGATCTTCAGAGCTTCCAATTTCTATTTTTTCTTTTACAACTCAATACAAAGATTATATGTAGAAAATGACTATAAAATTAAAATCTTGTTTTGACACACCAAAACATCAAATAAAGAGTAAACTAGTTTCCTAGTTTCTAACAAAGGGGCTTTGGTGATTTGGAGAGGGGTATTGGTAGAGAGAAGGGGGTGCAAACCTGGAAGGGTATTCAATGGTGTTTGGGGTGTGTGTATGGTGGAAGGAAGGGAATTTGTGTGAAAATTCGGGAATAAAAATATTTATGTCTAGTATTTAGGATTTGACCAACATGCCCCCAACATAAAACAATAACATTCTTTATAATTATTCCAAGATGGTAATTTTCCCCAAAAAAATTATTTAATCTTTTTAGGAAATATCTTATTTTATCCCACTTTGGGTTGTGAATCCCAATTAAATCAAAATCTTCCATTCCACATTAATCAACTCAAATCGCAATAATTTCTTGTACATTTAATCATAGGACAGAAAATAATATTCACGGAGCCAAAAAATATATTCCAAAATTTCCCATCGGAATTGATTCATTGATGAATGGTTGCGAACAATTTCAAATTCATATACTTCCTTAATTTATCCCAAGTTAATTAATCACTAAAATTTGGATTTTAAATCCTAATATAATATTTAAATAACTAAATGATTTAAATAAGGGAGAAAAGACTATTTATTTCTCCTCGAGTAATTCCTTGTCATCGCATGGGGTTTTTAATTAATAATCGCGAGGATAATTCTAAAGTCTCAATTGTAACGATAATAAATAATTAAATAGAATAATTTTTCTTATCTTCGTGGTTCGTCTTTGGATGATCTATCAAGATATTATTCTTCTGAAAATATCGGATTTTTGCAGGGCGTTACAGATAACTATTTTCCGCCATTTATTCGATTGTCCTCAAGGCTTCTTCTTTCTCTTGATCTAAGAAAGGTCCTCTTGATGATGCATCTATGAGCACTTTGGTCTAATAGTTAAGACCCCCTTAAAATTGACATATTGGTTGTGCTATAGACAATCCATGGCGTGTACATTTCCTCAATAATTCGCGGAATCTATCCCATTCTTCATATAATGCTGGCCAAAAGAAGTAAAGTCCGACCTTCTCCTCAAAGTAAGGCTGGGAGGGAAGAACTTAAGCAAGAAATTTTCTAGAAATTGTACCCAATAGGTGATTCCTTCCTTGTCTATGCCATCAAACCAATTGTTTGCCACATCACGGAGTGAAAAGGAAATATGATATGCTGTATATCTTTTTCATAGCTAGCCAACTCGAATAGCTTAATGAGTTTCTCGATCTACACATGCTCGACCCACATCATCAAACTAGTCTCCCCGAACTACTTCTTAGAGTTATATTGAGATTACTTCAACATAATAATACATATTATATTTTTCCATAACTTTCTTTTATCCATGATTTGTAACCATAATTAAATATTTAAATAATTTTGGAATATTTATTTAGATATCTTATTGGCTACAACCTCATCTCTTCCTTTCAAAATGGCAATGCGGTTTCATCTCTCCGACTGTCGCCATTCCCCTACCATCCACCCCGGTTGTCTTCTCTCTCCCTTTCACTTGGGATGTGGTCACCACGAATTGAATATCTACAAAAAATTTACGCTACCTACGTAATTACGGCAGCTTACTTATTACAAAAGAGGAGACCTCCCTTGCTTTCTCAATTTCTTCTAAATATTTAAAATGTTAAAATCAAGAAGTTAATATTAGTCAATCATACAAATGATAAAAGTAATTTATGGTCTCCGTCGGATTTGAAAATGCAAGTCAATACAAAAACCTATACATGTGCAATATCATAAATGAACTTAGTTGAAGCGGACATGATTTGTCTTTTCGCTATTTAATAATCATAGAAAATAAATCCCCAATAAACAGTCGTTGCTAATAACATTAATGGATGCCATTGCTTTTGGGAATGATTGATATAATATCCTTTACCAAAATAATTGAATTTTATGGTCAAATTTACTAACCTTAATTGTCATTCTTAAGAGAATAAAAATTAAGGATAAAAATTGTAATCTTATGTTATTAGTTCGTTTAATGTTTTATTGTATTTATAAATCTTACAAAAATACCCTTTCACCATATATATTTAATAATTCAAAAAATTAAACTCTTAATGTTAGAAATTAATATTATCATGTCTGAGATTATCTCTTTGTTACTTTATCTTTAAATAGCTTTTCTGTCTTTATATCTAAAAGTTAATTGTATTCCAAAAAAAATATTTTATTGACCATTTTTTTAAGTTAAAAACTTGAATATGTTCAACTGTCTTATAAAAGTTCTTATTAATTTTTATTTACCTATCTAACTTCTTCTTTAAAACAAAATATTTATATTTATTATTAAATTATAATTTTCGAAGACTTAGCTGGTATTTCTATAAAACAAGAGACGTGATGATAAAAATATATAAAATGGATAAAATAAAATCCAAATTTCTTTCTTATGTATCTTTATTATTTGTATATTTTTTTTCATATCGATTCTACTTAAGCTCATTGATGATAATTTGTTTAACTCAAATATCATATAAACAAACATATTTTAATAACGAATAATTTTTTTTACTTGAATACCATATCAAATTTATAGTCATAATAGAAGAAAAATGAATAAAAAAATAGTTTATAAAATAAAATTGCATTTCATTAAATAGGAAGGATCAACACAACAATTACATTAATAAGAGAAATGTTGGTCCCGTTTTATCATAATAATTATAAATTGCACAACGAAAAATTAAGTTGCACAACGAAAAAATTATAATTACATTAATAAGAGAAATTAATTTGTCCTCGTGTTCATGCAACCTGAAAAAAATCAGTTTCAGAAATTAGCCTCTGTGTCGATCGAAACAGACGCAAAAACCCTGCAACACACACGCACACTAAACACGAAAGTTAAAGCAAACATAAAAATAAAAACTCAATCTAACAAATTCGAAAACAAACTAATATCAGGATAGAATCTAACAATCCCCAGCAACGGCGCCAATCTGACAAGTTGTAAAATATAGCGACAAATAAATTTGTAAAACACCCTAAGGTGGTCGAACCCACAAAGATTGTGTAATGAAACTATCCTAAGTACTAGCTATAGTCCTTAAGCCACAGTTGTTTGAGTAAACAGAAATTTTTAAAAGTAAAGATGACAATGCATAAAACTAAAGATTTTTTTGAAAACAATATGTAAAGATGCAGATTCCAGGGCAGATAATTCAATCATCAACATGCAAAATTCATCAACTCAACAATGGGGATTAATTCAGATTCATATGATTAAACTCCTTGGTTAGGCAATTAAACCCTAGATTATTAAATTGTGACTATCTTAGCCAATCTCGATAATTATCTAATTAATTCTTACAAATTAATTCTTCCTTTTGAGACAAAAAATAATTGCATTCAATTTCTTCTTCCTATTAACAATTTTCACCTCTCGATCCTTCAATTGATAACTACAAACCTAGATTCAAATCCATCTCTCGATCCTTCATTAAATTAAGATTCGATTAATTAAGCTCAAGAAATGAAACCATGCTATCGAGTTGAATCATTCATACATGCATCATACATATCATCAAAGCCCTAGAACCTACTAGGGTTTCTAGCCACTAAACATGACTTGAAATAAAAAAACATTCTTATTAAAATGTAAATTACCTTACAAGGGAAATAGGAACCTTGAAGGTCTCTAAAACTCCAATGTTCAATAATTCTAAGTAAAATAATGCATCAAAGTGATAATAATTTGTGCCCTAATTAATTCTCTATTTATAGAGGAGCCAAAACATATAAACTAGGTATTGAGCTAAAATAACAAAAATAACCAAAATAGGCCAAATTTCCTTATCGGGCTTCTGTGTCGACTTCTCCTTTTTCAAGTTTTCGACGAACCTGGTGAATTTGGAGTCCTCCATGTTCTTTGCAAACCTTTGGGGGAAAGGCATCGGAGGAGTTGGACCAGCTTCCTTCTCTTTCCATCTTTTTTTCGCCCAAAACAAGGGGTTGTTTCAACCGTCCTCCCTTCATCTCGGTCGTCCTGCCTGCAGCTTGCATCGAGGTACCTGTGTCGCCCGATTCTACTGCCTGTCAACCCTCTGCATCGACCGCCACGAAGTCTGCGTCGGTGAAAACAGAGGGGTCGTTGATGCTCACAAAATTAAATCAACCTAAGTCAATTAAACTTTAGTGCATTCAAGTATAAAATATCAATCCGAGTTCTTCCCGCTTCGCCCGCTAGAAAACTTGATAATCATGTATTGCTTCATATCTAAGAATGAACTAGTTGTTGAGTTGTGAACTATACTAGTAATCAATAACTCCAACTACCTAACTAGGAAAACTTTATCTAAACATGCATTTTCTCGACATTCATCAATATACTTCCAACATTGACAAAACAAGGACATTGGTAAGATATCCAACGTGAAACCATGAAATTGATTTGAATGATGCAAAAAAATATTTAATACATTCAAAGATGATCAACCTACCCCCAAAGCTTCCTATCTCCCTTAGCACCGGCAAGATAAGAGTAGATGAAACTAAATACACAAGCAGTTACGTTATAGCATCTAATTCCACTCCAAATAGATCGTAAGTTATCGAACTATAGGCAATCTTCGCACAGGGATTGGATCAAAACCTATATATCTACACTTCTCACAACACTTAGATTCACGTATTGGCTGCAATTTTGGTGTCTAAAACACACATAGTTGGTTACTGCCTACACTATATGATTTAGGAAAAAGCTCAAGTGAGTGCAATCATAGGAATGGAAGTAAACAAACAATTCAAGCTCAATTAAACATTTCAAAGCTTTAATATACCAATATCCTCAATGATTTAGTTACACATACCTTTGATGAGGTTCAATTGATACAAAATGCAAACAAATCCATTACAAGAGTAAATCAAGGTAGAGAATTTCCCCAATTCGGTGATTTAAGACTTGATCTCCTCCTTAGCCTTCATTGATCTTCCAATTGAATTGATTTGGCTTGAAATCCACCTTTGTTGAGGTTGTGAATGAGTAGGAAGTGTAATCCTTAAAAGTAACCGCTCAATTCTATCCTAAAGTCTGAATGTCCGCTTTTAAATTTTGTTTTTCCACCTTTTATACTCAGCTTTCAGACCCCAGGATCGACCAATCTGAGGAAGGATCGCCCAGGATAGCTGAAAACTGAAAAACTATCGAACAACATGTTCCAGATCGCCTGGTCTAGATCTGCCTCGACCGTCATTTCCCTCTTAACAAACCAGATCTGTCAAGCTCTGCAGGATCGGTCGAGATTCTCCTCTGAACTGCCAGATCGGTGAAGCTCTGCAGGATCGGCCGAGATTCTCCTCTGAAATGCCCAGATCGATCGAGCTCTGCAGGATCGGCCGAAATTCATCTCCGAAATCCTTTCTGCTTCTCTCCTGCTCATCCCGGTCGATCTTCACACCCTAAACAACTTAGATCAGTCAATTTCCCACCAAAACTCAGCCTAAATGATGAATTATGCTCCAAACCTATACTACACACTCTAAATCACACAAAACACGAAAACACAACAAAAACAACATACATATGATATGGGAGTAAAAAGAACGCAAACATGCATGCACAAACATCAGAATATCGGTCATTTTATGCACATATCAGTCTTCATCTGTAATTATCTCCTTTTCTCCCCAAAACTAGTTCCTTGGCATCCTCGGACCTTCATCCTCCTTCTTGGATCACAAAGGTATAGCATTGACTGAGTTTTCCTTTGTCGGGTTCACCTCGGTTGCACTCAGGAGTTGTCCGGGCTTGTGTTGATTGCTGAGAGTGGTGGCAATTTGGCTCAATTGAGTATCCAACATTTGCAGGTGTTTTGTTATCAACTACACGCGGTTGGCCATCCCCTTCACTTCGGTTTCCTCCTTTCCAAATCGCTTGTCAGTGCTTTTGATGAATTTGTAATGGTAGCCTTGATTGGCTCCTCGATAGTTTTTTTGATAACCACCTCCAATGTAATTCACTTCTGCTCCGGCAACTCCAAATGAACTGCTTGCTCCCCTACGATTGATGTAATTGGCTGCAATAGGGACTATGGCCATACTTTGATCGGTTGCAGCAATAGGTGTAGCTTTGGCTGCTTCCAACTTCCCAATGTCCTCTCGGAGTTTCTTTACTTCAACAACAACATCAAACTCCAATTTTGCTTCAACTGATTTGACTGGAAGCTGTCTCTCGGTTGGCCATTGATGGTTATTCAGAGCCATGTCGGCAAGTAACCTCATGCTCTCTGTTCCACTCTTTTTCATCAGAATTCCTCCAGCATATGCATCGACCAACTCCTTCATGTGTGGAGTTAGTCCCTCATAGAAGTGACATACTTGCCTCTCCAAGTCGATTCCATGACAAGGGCACAATCTCAACAATTCCTTGAATCTCTTCCAAGCCTAATAGAGCGATTCATCATATCTCTTACTGAAATGTGTGATGGTAGATTTCCTTTTTAGCAACAGCCTCGGCAAGAAGTAGTTAGTGAGGAATTTAGCTCGAAGTTTCTCCCATGTCCCTATCTGACTCTTGTCCAAACAGGCAAACCAAGATCGTGCCTCGTCTCAGAGTGAGAACGAGAACAACCTCATCCTAATCACATCTTGGGACACTCCATTCTACTTCACCGTATTACACACCTCGATGAATTGGTTGAGGTGAGCGTACGGGTCTTCAATGGCCCTCCCTGCGTATTGATTTTGTGGCACCATCTAAATTAGGCCAGTCCACAACTCAAAATTATTGGCGTCAATGTGTAATCTAAATGCAGGCTTCTCTTGGTGTGGAAGAAATCCGTCTAAGATGGACCTCTATTGTACCATGACCTGTCTCTCATTATTCATTGCTGCATCCAATTCTGCCAATCTTGTAGCCTGTTCGGCCTGAGTAGCCTGAGCTGCTTGGAGTTGTGCTCTCAGTTGTTGCACCTCATTCACAAATTGCCTCTTCTCCTCTGGGGTCATATTTTGCAATGGGGCTTCTAAATTCTCTGACATCTATTCTTGTTTACATTGTCCTTTCTTTTAGTTTTTCCTGCAGGCTGCTTTGATTTCAAGAATGAAAGCCTCGAGTGTTTTCCCTTTGCCGCGCGTGTCCATGCACCTGCACAGAAAAAGGAGGGGGAATCAGATCACGTCGAACGACACAGGAGATGTGTTAATTGACGTGGAGGAATTCTATGTCGACCAACATGAATGTTGCGTCAGTCCAAATAGACACTAAAAACACACACTAATGCAAATAAAAGAAAAATTAAAAATATTAATACCCAATCCAGAAGATTTCAAACAAAACAGTAATAAATCACAATTTGACTATCCCCGGCAACAACGCCAATTTGATCAATGCAAAATCTGCACACAGATTATAGCACAGGGCAGATAAATTTATAAATAACCTGAAGGGTTGTCAAACCCACAGAGATAGTGGAATGAAAGTAATTCATGTACTGAGTATAGTTTCCAATCCTTTGTTTGGTAGAATCAAAATTTGAAGGGGTTTTGGTTTAATGTAAATACTTTTTAAAGAAATTCAAATAAAATAAAGCACAGATCCTAGGGAAATCTAACAATCTGATCAACATGCAAGAAACAAATAATTAAAACCCATAAAACACTATTGGTGGAAAATCTGGAAAAGTGAATTAATTCCTTGGTCGGGCAATTAAAACCTAGATTATTAAGTAGTGATTATCTCCTCTCGATCTAAAAACACAAGTAAATCGATCTCATAAAAATCAAATTATTCCTACTGCTAAATTCTTCTTTGTTGGGCAGAAAATCAGTTGTATTAAACCCTCACATCCTATTATTAACTTTTGCCTCTCGGTCCACAAATTAATTAAAACCTATTAAATTTTTATTTCTCGATCCTTCAATTGAAAATTAGATTTGAAACAAAACCAAGAGGTTAAACTAATTAAAAGTGTTGGTCCCGGTTTTTCAGAGTATAAAACGTTACGCAGCGGAAATAATGTTAAGTGTTTTCTTGCACGCTACTTACGCACAGCTGACAACTGGCAACTGGTCAGCTGGTGCTGGTTATTCAGTACACAGCTGACAACTGAGACCTGTCAGCTGGTGATTCAAAACTTAGAATATTTAGCCTTGTTTGCACAGTTATATATCAGTTTCAGGATATACTCCAGCACTTGAGTGCTGGGTTTAAAATATAAATGAAAGACAGAAAGCTGATAAATAACAAAGGATTTTTATAGTGGTTCGATCAATCGATCTACGTCCACTCTCCAGTCGAAGCACTGGAAATTCCACTAAGAGTAATCAGGTACAAGTCTCCTACGATCTATCTCTAGCTGGTGAATGCCTCGTCCACCAGTTCACTAGATCAACCGCTCCCGGTCCTGGATCCTTCTTCAACTCTCCTCAGCTAATGGAGTGCGAGCACGTCACTTCAACCTCCACAGCTAGCTAGGTGTTTTAGTTCTCCCAAGAACGTAACAGTCTCTACGGCAGAATGCCCGTAATAACTCAAGTGCTGGTAAGCACAGGAGCTGCTGTGAACTCTCTCGAAGGAGAAAGAACACCAAGTGAGATCTTTAACTTACAAGCTTAAAGCTTGAAGTCTCGTGTTTGATAAATCAACACACGGAAAGCTTTATGAAAAGCCTCGAAAGTACTTTATGCGATTTTGCAATAATTTCAGTTCTTTCGGTGGTTGAGCAGATGAGTGGAATCGTGGAATCTAATGTTTGAATGTTGGTGGTTGCGCCGTATTTATAGCCGCAGGAACCGATTCAAACTTTCTAGCCGTTTGGACGCATCCGGAAAGGTGTCAGACCTCGGATGTCCTTCTGACGGCGGCAGGTATGCTTTTCCGGAAAGGACCCATACCTTCGACCGCTTTATCTGACACAGATCTCTTTGTGTCAGAACGGCTCTCTCTGTCAGTCCGAGGAATAAGACTGGCGTCTTGTGACTGATAGACTTTAAGTTATCCTTCCTTAAAGTCATACTTTGTCAGTCGATTCCTCAGAGAATCTTCTTTTTGTCTCTACTACGCGGGGAGAGAGAATCTGGAATTCTGCTGGTAACATCTGACTGGTAGATCATACTGGTGATCTTGTGCTGGCAGTCTCTGCTGGTGACTTGCCCTGGCATCATCTAAGTCTACCAAATGTCTGGATGTTAATTCTTCTTGGAATCTCCCATGACTGGTGAAATCACCGCTGATGAATAGTGTAAGCAAGAACACGTATTCTGCTGGTAAGATTTATCAGCCGCCTGCTGATGAAATCCTTCCCAACTGGTGAACAGTCCCCAGTCATAAGCGCTTCTCATGCTGGTGAACAGTGCCAGCACGAGTCTTTGTCAGCCGCCTGCTGATGAAACTTTTCCCAACTGGTGAACAGTAGCCAGTGGTAAGCGTTTCTCATGCTGGTGAACAGTGTCAGCATGAGTCTTGATCAGCTGCGACTTACAACTCAAAGACCTAAACAGGACTTTACATATAAGACTAGAGCTATGTAGAGACAACTGACGCTGGTAGGACTTAGGATTTGATCCACCAAAACTATAATCTAAACAAGTAAGCTACTGGGGGAGGAAACCTTAGACAGATTTCCCAACAATTTACCCCTTTTTGGTGCGATCAAAGCCTAACCAGCGAGCACTCAGCTGATGAGGAAAGTTACAAAGGATTTCAGGGTTTTACAAGTGAAACCTATCAGATCTAAACCCATGAAATTACTTCCTCAACATCAGCTCTAACTAAAAATCTTCCCCCTCATACTAGGAGAGATAATGCTCGTTTTAAAAATATGGAAATTAAGATCTGAGCAAAGGATAAGCATGTAAATAAATTTAAAACATGCAAGACGAGTGCTGGTGCTGATTACACTGGATGTGTAAATTCAGCTGGTAAATATAAGCTTTGACAATTGTTGGACAATAAGAGATTGTCATCAACTTGTCAGTTAACATTCCATTAAAGATTTAGCAATTACATGTACATTGAATGATAACTGACTAGTCTATGGCCTGTAAGATGATCCTGGTGACTGAGTCCGAGCACTGGTGATAGACCTCAGGATCTCAGTAAGTGCGGCCATGTCTTCCTCTCTCTTCAGCCTCCATTCAGCAGCAATTCTCCTCTCTTCAGCTGCAAGGCGTCTCTCTTCCTCAGCAATTCTGGCTCTCTCCTCTTCAGCCAGTGCTCGCGCCCTTTCCCCCTCTTGGATCCGTGCCAAAAAGGTGGAAACACCTGTGGTGACAGATTCAAGGCGCTGCTCCACATGCTCTTGGAAGGAGGCAAAACGCTGATCCATCCTGGCATCAATGAAAGCAAGAAGTGCTGGAGGATGGATCTCAGAGAGTGGCTCCGCTGAAACTTCCATGGAAGTGGAAGGCGCATCAGGTGCGGTATCAGCCATCTCTGGTGCGGACTCAGTTGGTACCTCCACTGGGGTGGGCTCCTCCGCGGGCACCTCTGCTGATGCTGGCTCCTCCGCGAGCACCTCGGCTAGTACTGGCGGGCCTTGTGCAAAAGCGGGTGGGGCAGTGAAAACCACCAGCTGCCAGTCCATATGAAATGGGGCAAGATCGCCCAAGACCATTGGAACAGGGGGGACGGCAGTGGTCAGCCACCAACCTCTCGAGGGATCCTCCTCCACTATGTGGTCTACCAGCAGAGAGCTGGCAGCCATGTCAAAGAAGATAGCAAAGTATGGAGGGATCCGGGGGAGAGTGACAAGTACCCTGATGCGGCGGAGAGCGTATATCAGCTGATACCCTCGGCTGGTGCTCTGGAACTGGAGGAAAGGTAACTTCACCGGTTTTGATCATGGAAGGCCTGAGGATCCAGTCAGCTGTCTGTAGAGAGCAATCTTCTTCAATTGGCGCTTGATTCGCCTGATAGACAGCTGGTGGTGGCCTTGGGCTTCAGTATCCATAAACTCATTTGCCCATTCCTCCTCTGCTCGCCAGTACCCAAGCCCGAGCCTGGCATACAGCACTGCGTGCTCCTCAACATTTAGCTTGCACTCGCACCAGTCGAAGATCCTCCATCTCCGGAACTCCAGGAACAGATCTGCATCAAAAACGTCAGCCAGGTCCCCAAACCTGGTGACTAAGTCTTCATCGACAGCTCGCTCCACTTCAGCTGTGATATTTTCAGCATATTCATATAGAGAGAGGTTGAAGTACTCCACTGGATGCAGGGGCAGGCACCAGTCGTAGATTCTTGAAGCGTATATTGACTGGTGGGGGAGACCGCTGGTGGGGATAATGTAGAATGCTGAAGGCTCCGGCACTCTTGAATTTTGAAACGCCAGGTCTCCGCGGTGCTCCCACCTGTGAATCCCTGTCACCCTAGCACGATAGGTATCCTCATCGATTAGAGAATGAAAATGGATACCTAACATGTACGACCTCCTCTCTGGTCTCACACGTTGTGCTGGTGCTGGTGTGGGTGCAGCTGGTCGTCCAGAAGATGATGATGCTTCTGAAGGGTGTGGACGACTGTCAGCTGGACGAGCCTCAGCCTCAAAATTGGGGAAAAGATCCCTTGGCTCCATCCGCTGCACCCTGGAGTGATGTACCATTGGTGAGGATTCTTCTTCGGGAATGATTATGACTGGCGCAGCTGGAGCAGTTGGCTCCTCACCAGTAGTCTCCATTGCAACTTCTTCCTCCTCAGCTGGGGCAGCTGGTTCCTCAGAATCTGAGCTTACATCTGAGAAACTCGCCAGTTTTTCCGGGGTGGTCGCCCGGACAACAACTCCTCCACTGGCACCCCCTTGCGCGGCCAGTGGGACTTGAACCACATCCTCTTTTGGTTGATAACTTTCAACCAGGGAAAACACGTCCTCCGATCCCATGTCCAACAGGCGCGTAAAAGATTCATCTGGTAGGATCTGGCCCGGAGCTAGTGCTGGTGGCACAGCACTTGAAGTCTGGGCAACAGCCCATTTGCCCTTGGCAACTTGTTGCATTTGCTCCGCCAGCTGCGCCTGACGGCGAGAATCATGCTCAGCCTTTATCCTAGCAAAGGCTTCATCGCGGGCTGCCAGCTCAGCCTCCCTCTTTCGCTGGTCGGCCAAGGCCTTCAGCCTTGCCTGAGCCTGCTTCTTTTTGACAATGGAAGCTGTTCCTTCCTTCGCAGCTTGCTCAGCCAGCTTCTGAGCCTTCGTCTTGATTCTCTTCCTTTTCCTGGTCATTTTATCTATCGTCTCCTCCTCAGTCAGTCCAAGGAAGGACTTCTTGACTGGTATAGATATCTTCTTTGATTCTGGAGCATAGATGACAGCTGGCTGGGGCTGCTGGGACTGGTGCAACTTGGGCTTCTTCTTAGGAGGTGTCCTGGTGACTGGCACCTGAGCTGATGACCCAGTCACTGCTTGCTCCATCTCGAGAAATGAGGATTCCACCTCATACTTCCTCTTCATTTCTGCCTTCGCCTCAGCTGTCAGCGGAAGAGCTACAGCTGGCACGGCCTCATCTACTGGTTCTGACTCCTCCTCAGAAACTTGGTCAGCAGGGTCCACAGCCTTCTTGCCTCTCAGCCGTTGAGGCTTCTTGTAGTCTGGGCCAGGAAGTTTGACCCTGGTGACTGGGATAAAGTCGGACCCGACCAGTTGCTCCCCTTGGTCGATTCGGTCCCCCATCTCCACCTCCAGAATGTGGCTGATTCGCAGGCCAAAAGACACTGCATGGAGGAACCTGCCGTCAGTCTTGACTGTGCAGTTCTTCTCCACATTCTCCAGCAGCCGGCCGAAAATGAACTCGGCCCAGTTTCCATATACGCCATCCACCAGCGCGCACATAATGGAGAACTTCTTTAAGCTTAGTTCGGCATAGGAGCCGACCTTCCACTGGAGCATGCGCACCACAATGTCGCATACCATCTGCTAGTATTCGTCAAAAGTGAGGATCGACGGTCATCAGCAGGCACGATTCCCTGTAGCGACGTGCGTGGTCGTGCTGACGTGGGATGGTGCGTGTAGCTGACATGGCACACGCTGATTGGTCGCGAGATTGCTTTTGACTGCGCAGTCACTGTGCGCATTAAATGTGGCATTAAATGCCGCATTAAATTCAAAGATATGCACACACAAGACCAATTTTAAACCTTTCCCGCCATTTCTGCGACAGCTGGCACGACTCTTGGACTTCAAGACAACGTCAGTTGAGAGCTGGGACTCAACTGGTCATCAGTAGTATACCTGGTCATCAGTAGTATACGCCAGTCGCATACTTCCCTCTGCCAGTATGGCCTTCTTACCAGTCGACAACTGATACTCACAACTGGTTCCCGTGTACTTGATTTTCACCAGTCGTTGATATATCACCAGTTGTCTGCTGACAACTTGAAAGATTGAAAGAATTGAGAGCTTGGACTCAATTCATTCCGCATAATCTTCTCTTCACTTCTTCATCATTGCTTGGAGTTGGAGCTGGGACCCAATTTTACTTCGACTGATGGTGCATGACTGCTGGCAAATTCGAAATGAGAGCTGGGACTCATTTCCTTCGTTGTTTATGGAATAAGTTCTGCCAGTAGATACCACCTGTGGTTTTGAGCCACCACTAAAGAAAACATGAAGACTAAGAGCTTGGACTTAGTCTTAATCAGCATCCTTCAGAAAATCAAGAACGGAATGAGAGCTGGGACTCATTCTTCCTCAACACTAGGGCTCGCATCAATCTCCATAAGACCGAGTTTGATGCACAACTCCTTGAATCTTGCTTCTGGCAAAGGTTTGGTGAAGATGTCAGCTAGTTGATCGTCGGTTCTGATGTACTCTACGCTGATATCCTTCTTCTCGACATGATCACGTATGAAGTGATGTCGGATATCTATGTGCTTGGTCCTAGAGTGATGAACCGGATTCTTTGTTATGCACATAGCGCTGCTGTTGTCGCAATACATGGGTACACAACCAGTGTCCACTTCATAGTCTTCCAGTTGTTGCTTGATCCAGAGAATTTGAGCACAGCAACTGGCAGCGGCAACATATTCAGCCTCAGTAGTAGATGTAGCAACTGAGTGTTGCTTCTTGCTAAACCAGCTGATTAGCTTGTGTCCTAGAAACTGACACGTACCACTGGTGCTTTTTCTATCTATTCGGCATCCAGCAAAATCTGAATCTGAATACCCAATGAGTGTAAGCTCATCATTCCTGGGGTACCATAAGCCAAGTGATTCAGTTCCTTTGAGGTATTTCACTATTCTCCTAGCAGCTTCCATGTGTGACTTCTTTGGATTGGCTTGAAATCTGGCACACACTCCGACTGAGTATGAAATGTCGGGTCTGCTGGCTGTCAGATAGAGAAGTGATCCAATAATACCTCTGTAGCTGGAAGGATCAACCGATTCTCCTTCTTCATCAAGAAAGATCTGGCAACTGGTGCTCATCGGTATTCTGAGAGCTTTAGTCTTCTCTGGGCAATATTTCTGAATTAGGTCCTTGGCATACTTCCTCTGATTAATAAAAATTCCATCAGCTGACTGCTGGACTTGGAGTCCTAGGAAGTATGTTAATTTGCCCATCATACTCATCTGGAATGAGTTCTGCATCAGTTGAGAAAACTTCTCACAGAGAGACATATTCTTTGACCCGAATATAATGTCATCGACATATATCTGCACCATTAGCATATCATCAGCATCCTTGATAAGGAAGAGAGTCCTGTCGATCTTCCCTTTCCGAAATCCATTACTGATTAGGAACTGTGATAGCGTCTCGTACCAAGCCCTGGGCGCCTGTTTCAATCCATACAGGGCCTTTCTCAGCTTGTACACTTTGGTGCCTACTTCAAAGCCTGGAGGTTGTTCGACATATACTTTCTCCTTTAGCTCGCCATTCAAGAAGGCGCTCTTCACGTCCATCTGGAATACCGTGAAACCATGATACGCTGCATACGCAAGGAACAGCCGTATCTCCTCCATTCTTGCAACTGGTGCGAAGGTCTTGTCGAAGTCGATGCCTTCACATTGCTTGTAACCTTTGGCGACTAAACGAGCTTTGTTTCTGATTACAGTGCCATTCTCATCTCGCTTGTTCTTGAAAACCCACTTGGTGCCAATCACTGACTGATGTGATGGTCTTTCTACCAAGTCCCAAACATTGTTGCGAGTGAATTCCGCAAGCTCTTCTTGCATGGCATTAATCCAATCGGCAGATTCTAGCGCAACTCCTATGGAAGTAGGTTCCACTTGAGAAATAAAACAAGTCAGGAGTGCACTGCCATGTTGAGTCTGAACAAAACCTTCTGGATCACCGAGAATAGCATCGGATGGGTGATCTCTCAGCCATTTGGGAAGAAGAGAGTCTGCTGGCGTTGGTTCTTCTGTCCTGATGACTGGTGCTTCCTGAACTTCACCAGTCGGAGCTGCAATTGCAACTGGTGGTTGACCTTCACCAGTCGGAACAATCTCTTCGTCAGCTTCACTCTCTGACTGATCTCCTGATCCTTCTGCGATATCTACACCGTCAGCTGGTGCATCCACTCCAGCTGGTTCATCGTCTTCTTCTGGCTCAAAAATTCCAGACGGAATTCCCCCTGGATTATTGCCAGTTCCACTCAGAGAGATTGAGTGTAAGGTCTCAGCAAGGTCAATTGCATCACCGACCCTCCCGGATTGCTGATGGGCAATCGAGGATACTGGTTGTGAAGATGATCCAGTCATAGGTCTAGTCAAACCAGTTGGTTGAGCATTGGAAGAATTCCTGCCCAACTGATCAACGACATCATTGACCTCAGGAACATCTTCAGCCAGTTGTCGTAATGTCCTGCGCACTAAAGTAGCTTCATCAAAAACAACATTGCATGTTATTTCCACAAGTTTGGTGGTCTTGTTAAATACTCTATAGCCCTTGTGAGAGGGATGTCCATATCCGACAAAGACACCCTCATCAGCCTTAGGCGAAAAAGCATTTAACTTCGACTTACCATTATTATGGACATAACATGGTGAACCAAAAGCACGAAGATGATCTATAAAAGGCTTACGACCAAAATAAACTTCGTAGGGAGTTTTCTTGAGTCTGTCGTTGATCCCGCTTCTATTCTGAGTATAGCAGGCCGTCACCAACGCTTCTACCCAAAAACTCTGTCCTAAGCTGGATTCTGCCAGCATGGACCGGACCGCTTCTTTCAGCGTCCTGTTCCTACGTTCTGCCAGTCCATTCTGCTGCGGTTGCCTTGGTGCAGATCTTTCATGCTTAATGCCGGCTTCCGCGCAAAAATCCATCAGCAGACTGTTGCAGAATTCCGTCCCATTGTCTGACCGTATCCGCTTTACCATAGCTTCTCTCTGTTTCTGTGCTTTGACAATCAAATCTGGAAGAATGATTTTCACTTCATCCTTGGTTCTGAGAAGCTTTACCCAGGTATAGCGCGAGTAGTCATCGACTACCACCAGCGAATAACGTCTTCCTCCAATGGTTTGAGGTGCTACTGGTCCAAAGAGATCCATATGTAGCAACTCGAGTACCCGGCTGGTACTGGGGCAGACTGGCGCCTGGTTCTTGAAGGACTTCTTAGTTTGCTTGCCCTGCTGGCATGCTTTGCAAATCCCTTCCTTCTTGAATCCTCCCTTGGGAAGTCCTTCCACAAGATCATGCTTGGCTAGGTAGTTGATAGTTCTGAAATTCAGATGACTCAACCTTTTGTGCCACAGCCAGTTAGTTTCCATAGTACTGGTGGCCACGAAGCATGAATCTGTCTTCCCACTTTGGCAGTCGACGGTATAAAGTCCTCCTTTTCGAATACCTCTCAACTTGGTCTCGCCAGTCTTCTCGTCCTTGATCTGGCACTCTGATTTATCAAAGTGAACTGTGTATCCACTATCGCACAGCTGACTGATACTCAGGAGGTTGTGCTTGAGAGAGGTGACAAGGGATACATTTATAATTCTGACATCGTCCTTCTCGATGCAGCCCTTGCTAATAACTCTGCCCTTAGAGTTATCACCAAAAATAACTGGAGGTCCTTTGACCTTGATAAGATCTGCAAACAAATCCTCTTCACCAGTCATGTGAGCTGAACACCCACTATCTAAGATCCACTCTCTCGACCTCTGAAGCTGTGTTGCATGATCCTGTACCTGCAAGAAAGATAAAGAATTTATTTAGGTCCCCGATCTTCTACGGGTCCTGCAGGGTTAGATCGCTGAATGATTCCTTTCGGAATCCAGACTTTAGTGATTTTCAGCTTGGTTTTACCCTTGCTGATATCATCAGTAGCCTTTCCCTTCCTTTTGAAGTAATGCATGAGTT
>JAPKLW010000192.1:636299-656162 GCA_026898455.1 Plectranthus barbatus
ATTAAAGATTTAGCAATTACATGTACATTGAATGATAACTGACTAGTCTATGGCCTGTAAGATGATCCTGGTGACTGAGTCCGAGCACTGGTGATAGACCTCAGGATCTCAGTAAGTGCGGCCATGTCTTCCTCTCTCTTCAGCCTCCATTCAGCAGCAATTCTCCTCTCTTCAGCTGCAAGGCGTCTCTCTTCCTCAGCAATTCTGGCTCTCTCCTCTTCAGCCAGTGCTCGCGCCCTTTCCCCCTCTTGGATCCGTGCCAAAAAGGTGGAAACACCTGTGGTGACAGATTCAAGGCGCTGCTCCACATGCTCTTGGAAGGAGGCAAAACGCTGATCCATCCTGGCATCAATGAAAGCAAGAAGTGCTGGAGGATGGATCTCAGAGAGTGGCTCCGCTGAAACTTCCATGGAAGTGGAAGGCGCATCAGGTGCGGTATCAGCCATCTCTGGTGCGGACTCAGTTGGTACCTCCACTGGGGTGGGCTCCTCCGCGGGCACCTCTGCTGATGCTGGCTCCTCCGCGAGCACCTCGGCTAGTACTGGCGGGCCTTGTGCAAAAGCGGGTGGGGCAGTGAAAACCACCAGCTGCCAGTCCATATGAAATGGGGCAAGATCGCCCAAGACCATTGGAACAGGGGGGACGGCAGTGGTCAGCCACCAACCTCTCGAGGGATCCTCCTCCACTATGTGGTCTACCAGCAGAGAGCTGGCAGCCATGTCAAAGAAGATAGCAAAGTATGGAGGGATCCGGGGGAGAGTGACAAGTACCCTGATGCGGCGGAGAGCGTATATCAGCTGATACCCTCGGCTGGTGCTCTGGAACTGGAGGAAAGGTAACTTCACCGGTTTTGATCATGGAAGGCCTGAGGATCCAGTCAGCTGTCTGTAGAGAGCAATCTTCTTCAATTGGCGCTTGATTCGCCTGATAGACAGCTGGTGGTGGCCTTGGGCTTCAGTATCCATAAACTCATTTGCCCATTCCTCCTCTGCTCGCCAGTACCCAAGCCCGAGCCTGGCATACAGCACTGCGTGCTCCTCAACATTTAGCTTGCACTCGCACCAGTCGAAGATCCTCCATCTCCGGAACTCCAGGAACAGATCTGCATCAAAAACGTCAGCCAGGTCCCCAAACCTGGTGACTAAGTCTTCATCGACAGCTCGCTCCACTTCAGCTGTGATATTTTCAGCATATTCATATAGAGAGAGGTTGAAGTACTCCACTGGATGCAGGGGCAGGCACCAGTCGTAGATTCTTGAAGCGTATATTGACTGGTGGGGGAGACCGCTGGTGGGGATAATGTAGAATGCTGAAGGCTCCGGCACTCTTGAATTTTGAAACGCCAGGTCTCCGCGGTGCTCCCACCTGTGAATCCCTGTCACCCTAGCACGATAGGTATCCTCATCGATTAGAGAATGAAAATGGATACCTAACATGTACGACCTCCTCTCTGGTCTCACACGTTGTGCTGGTGCTGGTGTGGGTGCAGCTGGTCGTCCAGAAGATGATGATGCTTCTGAAGGGTGTGGACGACTGTCAGCTGGACGAGCCTCAGCCTCAAAATTGGGGAAAAGATCCCTTGGCTCCATCCGCTGCACCCTGGAGTGATGTACCATTGGTGAGGATTCTTCTTCGGGAATGATTATGACTGGCGCAGCTGGAGCAGTTGGCTCCTCACCAGTAGTCTCCATTGCAACTTCTTCCTCCTCAGCTGGGGCAGCTGGTTCCTCAGAATCTGAGCTTACATCTGAGAAACTCGCCAGTTTTTCCGGGGTGGTCGCCCGGACAACAACTCCTCCACTGGCACCCCCTTGCGCGGCCAGTGGGACTTGAACCACATCCTCTTTTGGTTGATAACTTTCAACCAGGGAAAACACGTCCTCCGATCCCATGTCCAACAGGCGCGTAAAAGATTCATCTGGTAGGATCTGGCCCGGAGCTAGTGCTGGTGGCACAGCACTTGAAGTCTGGGCAACAGCCCATTTGCCCTTGGCAACTTGTTGCATTTGCTCCGCCAGCTGCGCCTGACGGCGAGAATCATGCTCAGCCTTTATCCTAGCAAAGGCTTCATCGCGGGCTGCCAGCTCAGCCTCCCTCTTTCGCTGGTCGGCCAAGGCCTTCAGCCTTGCCTGAGCCTGCTTCTTTTTGACAATGGAAGCTGTTCCTTCCTTCGCAGCTTGCTCAGCCAGCTTCTGAGCCTTCGTCTTGATTCTCTTCCTTTTCCTGGTCATTTTATCTATCGTCTCCTCCTCAGTCAGTCCAAGGAAGGACTTCTTGACTGGTATAGATATCTTCTTTGATTCTGGAGCATAGATGACAGCTGGCTGGGGCTGCTGGGACTGGTGCAACTTGGGCTTCTTCTTAGGAGGTGTCCTGGTGACTGGCACCTGAGCTGATGACCCAGTCACTGCTTGCTCCATCTCGAGAAATGAGGATTCCACCTCATACTTCCTCTTCATTTCTGCCTTCGCCTCAGCTGTCAGCGGAAGAGCTACAGCTGGCACGGCCTCATCTACTGGTTCTGACTCCTCCTCAGAAACTTGGTCAGCAGGGTCCACAGCCTTCTTGCCTCTCAGCCGTTGAGGCTTCTTGTAGTCTGGGCCAGGAAGTTTGACCCTGGTGACTGGGATAAAGTCGGACCCGACCAGTTGCTCCCCTTGGTCGATTCGGTCCCCCATCTCCACCTCCAGAATGTGGCTGATTCGCAGGCCAAAAGACACTGCATGGAGGAACCTGCCGTCAGTCTTGACTGTGCAGTTCTTCTCCACATTCTCCAGCAGCCGGCCGAAAATGAACTCGGCCCAGTTTCCATATACGCCATCCACCAGCGCGCACATAATGGAGAACTTCTTTAAGCTTAGTTCGGCATAGGAGCCGACCTTCCACTGGAGCATGCGCACCACAATGTCGCATACCATCTGCTAGTATTCGTCAAAAGTGAGGATCGACGGTCATCAGCAGGCACGATTCCCTGTAGCGACGTGCGTGGTCGTGCTGACGTGGGATGGTGCGTGTAGCTGACATGGCACACGCTGATTGGTCGCGAGATTGCTTTTGACTGCGCAGTCACTGTGCGCATTAAATGTGGCATTAAATGCCGCATTAAATTCAAAGATATGCACACACAAGACCAATTTTAAACCTTTCCCGCCATTTCTGCGACAGCTGGCACGACTCTTGGACTTCAAGACAACGTCAGTTGAGAGCTGGGACTCAACTGGTCATCAGTAGTATACCTGGTCATCAGTAGTATACGCCAGTCGCATACTTCCCTCTGCCAGTATGGCCTTCTTACCAGTCGACAACTGATACTCACAACTGGTTCCCGTGTACTTGATTTTCACCAGTCGTTGATATATCACCAGTTGTCTGCTGACAACTTGAAAGATTGAAAGAATTGAGAGCTTGGACTCAATTCATTCCGCATAATCTTCTCTTCACTTCTTCATCATTGCTTGGAGTTGGAGCTGGGACCCAATTTTACTTCGACTGATGGTGCATGACTGCTGGCAAATTCGAAATGAGAGCTGGGACTCATTTCCTTCGTTGTTTATGGAATAAGTTCTGCCAGTAGATACCACCTGTGGTTTTGAGCCACCACTAAAGAAAACATGAAGACTAAGAGCTTGGACTTAGTCTTAATCAGCATCCTTCAGAAAATCAAGAACGGAATGAGAGCTGGGACTCATTCTTCCTCAACACTAGGGCTCGCATCAATCTCCATAAGACCGAGTTTGATGCACAACTCCTTGAATCTTGCTTCTGGCAAAGGTTTGGTGAAGATGTCAGCTAGTTGATCGTCGGTTCTGATGTACTCTACGCTGATATCCTTCTTCTCGACATGATCACGTATGAAGTGATGTCGGATATCTATGTGCTTGGTCCTAGAGTGATGAACCGGATTCTTCGTTATGCACATAGCGCTGCTGTTGTCGCAATAGATGGGTACACAACCAGTGTCCACTTCATAGTCTTCCAGTTGTTGCTTGATCCAGAGAATTTGAGCACAGCAACTGGCAGCGGCAACATATTCAGCCTCAGTAGTAGATGTAGCAACTGAGTGTTGCTTCTTGCTAAACCAGCTGATTAGCTTGTGTCCTAGAAACTGACACGTACCACTGGTACTTTTTCTATCTATACGGCATCCAGCAAAATCTGAATCTGAATACCCAATGAGTGTAAGCTCATCATTCCTGGGGTACCATAAGCCAAGTGATTCAGTTCCTTTGAGGTATTTCACTATTCTCCTAGCAGCTTCCATGTGTGACTTCTTTGGATTGGCTTGAAATCTGGCACACACTCCGACTGAGTATGAAATGTCGGGTCTGCTGGCTGTCAGATAGAGAAGTGATCCAATAATACCTCTGTAGCTGGAAGGATCAACCGATTCTCCTTCTTCATCAAGAAAGATCTGGCAACTGGTGCTCATCGGTATTCTGAGAGCTTTAGTCTTCTCTGGGCAATATTTCTGAATTAGGTCCTTGGCATACTTCCTCTGATTAATAAAAATTCCATCAGCTGACTGCTGGACTTGGAGTCCTAGGAAGTATGTTAATTTGCCCATCATACTCATCTGGAATGAGTTCTGCATCAGTTGAGAAAACTTCTCACAGAGAGACATATTCTTTGACCCGAATATAATGTCATCGACATATATCTGCACCATTAGCATATCATCAGCATCCTTGATAAGGAAGAGAGTCCTGTCGATCTTCCCTTTCCGAAATCCATTACTGATTAGGAACTGTGATAGCGTCTCGTACCAAGCCCTGGGCGCCTGTTTCAATCCATACAGGGCCTTTCTCAGCTTGTACACTTTGGTGCCTACTTCAAAGCCTGGAGGTTGTTCGACATATACTTTCTCCTTTAGCTCGCCATTCAAGAAGGCGCTCTTCACGTCCATCTGGAATACCGTGAAACCATGATACGCTGCATACGCAAGGAACAGCCGTATCTCCTCCATTCTTGCAACTGGTGCGAAGGTCTTGTCGAAGTCGATGCCTTCACATTGCTTGTAACCTTTGGCGACTAAACGAGCTTTGTTTCTGATTACAGTGCCATTCTCATCTCGCTTGTTCTTGAAAACCCACTTGGTGCCAATCACTGACTGATGTGATGGTCTCTCTACCAAGTCCCAAACATTGTTGCGAGTGAATTCCGCAAGCTCTTCTTGCATGGCATTAATCCAATCGGCAGATTCTAGCGCAACTCCTATGGAAGTAGGTTCCACTTGAGAAATAAAACAAGTCAGGAGTGCACTGCCATGTTGAGTCTGAACAAAACCTTCTGGATCACCGAGAATAGCATCGGATGGGTGATCTCTCAGCCATTTGGGAAGAAGAGAGTCTGCTGGCGTTGGTTCTTCTGTCCTGATGACTGGTGCTTCCTGAACTTCACCAGTCGGAGCTGCAATTGCAACTGGTGGTTGACCTTCACCAGTCGGAACAATCTCTTCGTCAGCTTCACTCTCTGACTGATCTCCTGATCCTTCTGCGATATCTACACCGTCAGCTGGTGCATCCACTCCAGCTGGTTCATCGTCTTCTTCTGGCTCAAAAATTCCAGACGGAATTCCCCCTGGATTATTGCCAGTTCCACTCAGAGAGATTGAGTGTAAGGTCTCAGCAAGGTCAATTGCATCACCGACCCTCCCGGATTGCTGATGGGCAATCGAGGATACTGGTTGTGAAGATGATCCAGTCATAGGTCTAGTCAAACCAGTTGGTTGAGCATTGGAAGAATTCCTGCCCAACTGATCAACGACATCATTGACCTCAGGAACATCTTCAGCCAGTTGTCGTAATGTCATGCGCACTAAAGTAGCTTCATCAAAAACAACATTGCATGTTATTTCCACAAGTTTGGTGGTCTTGTTAAATACTCTATAGCCCTTGTGAGAGGGATGTCCATATCCGACAAAGACACCCTCATCAGCCTTAGGCGAAAAAGCATTTAACTTCGACTTACCATTATTATGGACATAACATGGTGAACCAAAAGCACGAAGATGATCTATAAAAGGCTTACGACCAAAATAAACTTCGTAGGGAGTTTTCTTGAGTCTGTCGTTGATCCCGCTTCTATTCTGAGTATAGCAGGCCGTCACCAACGCTTCTACCCAAAAACTCTGTCCTAAGCTGGATTCTGCCAGCATGGACCGGACCGCTTCTTTCAGCGTCCTGTTCCTACGTTCTGCCAGTCCATTCTGCTGCGGTTGCCTTGGTGCAGATCTTTCATGCTTAATGCCGGCTTCCGCGCAAAAATCCATCAGCAGACTGTTGCAGAATTCCGTCCCATTGTCTGACCGTATCCGCTTTACCATAGCTTCTCTCTGTTTCTGTGCTTTGACAATCAAATCTGGAAGAATGATTTTCACTTCATCCTTGGTTCTGAGAAGCTTTACCCAGGTATAGCGCGAGTAGTCATCGACTACCACCAGCGAATAACGTCTTCCTCCAATGGTTTGAGGTGCTACTGGTCCAAAGAGATCCATATGTAGCAACTCGAGTACCCGGCTGGTACTGGGGCAGACTGGCGCCTGGTTCTTGAAGGACTTCTTAGTTTGCTTGCCCTGCTGGCATGCTTTGCAAATCCCTTCCTTCTTGAATCCTCCCTTGGGAAGTCCTTCCACAAGATCATGCTTGGCCAGGTAGTTGATAGTTCTGAAATTCAGATGACTCAACCTTTTGTGCCACAGCCAGTTAGTTTCCATAGTACTGGTGGCCACGAAGCATGAATCTGTCTTCCCACTTTGGCAGTCGACGGTATAAAGTCCTCCTTTTCGAATACCTCTCAACTTGGTCTCGCCAGTCTTCTCGTCCTTGATCTGGCACTCTGATTTATCAAAGTGAACTGTGTATCCACTATCGCACAGCTGACTGATACTCAGGAGGTTGTGCTTGAGAGAGGTGACAAGGGATACATTTATAATTCTGACATCGTCCTTCTCGATGCAGCCCTTGCTAATAACTCTGCCCTTAGAGTTATCACCAAAAATAACTGGAGGTCCTTTGACCTTGATAAGATCTGCAAACAAATCCTCTTCACCAGTCATGTGAGCTGAACACCCACTATCTAAGATCCACTCTCTCGACCTCTGAAGCTGTGTTGCATGATCCTGTACCTGCAAGAAAGATAAAGAATTTATTTAGGTCCCCGATCTTCTACGGGTCCTGCAGGGTTAGATCGCTGAATGATTCCTTTCGGAATCCAGACTTTAGTGATTTTCAGCTTGGTTTTACCCTTGCTGATATCATCAGTAGCCTTTCCCTTCCTTTTGAAGTAATGCATGAGTTTGGTTTGGGAAGGTGTGGCTGTGTGTGTAACTTCTTTGGAAGTATTCTTCCGCTGAGAGTTTCGGAAATATTTTTCCGGTTGTGTGTGTTGCCTTCGTGGTCTCTGGAAGTGTGGACCACCATGGCTAGCCTTCACAGCCCTTTGAGAAAACTTGTGATTGGGCTCAGGCCTCTGATAGGTATTCCTCCTATCAGGTATTATCCTTCTCTCAGAGTTACTCTGAGATTTGGATCCCTTGTAAGTATGCTGGTGATTGGCATACTGACGAGGTTGTGTGTGAATTCCCTTGACAGCTGGTGCTGGCTGTTGGATTCCACTGGTAGCTGATGCTGACTTCATTGCCTTAGAATTATTCGGCTTAGTCTGCGTCTTAGGGTGTGCTGGCGTCCAGTCAGCAGAGGATTTTGCCAGTTGAGGTTTTTGTCGTGATGACTCACCTATGAATCTGGTCTTATTATTCCTGTGCTGATCAGCCATACGGGACTGACTGGTATTACCAGCTGGTGCTGATGCATTTACCAGTTTGCCCTTGCCCTTACCAGCAGTGAGTTGTTTGGGTTGGTTTGTGCTCAAATCTGTTTTAAATCCCAACCCGGATTTATCGGTAGGCTTTCTCCAATGGGATAGAGCCTCTTCCAAATTCTTGGAGCCTTTATTTAAATGATTTATTTTACTGTCTTGCTCAAAGACGACTTTTTGAAAAGTATCTCTCTCAGTTTTTAAAATTTCAAAACTCTTAAGCAATTCTGAGTGAGTCTCTTTCAGAGTGGCTAACTCTACACCGAGTGACCTAGATTTTTCAATCTCATTGGTCAAGATAGAAATTTGATTTTTTAGCGAGGTGTTTTCGCTAGCCAAGATATTCTTTATTTCGTAAAATTTAAGAAATTCTTGCTGAAGAATATCTATGGTGACAGCCTCTGAGTCGGAGCAATGCGACTCAGAATCGTCTAGAATGTGTGCAGACATGATATGCAATGAGGGAACAGATTGTACCTCATCATCAGCGGCAAGTGCTCGTTCTGCCTCACTGTCAGCACATTCTTCATTTGATTCTTCTCCGAAAGCTACCATCAGCGCCAGTAGCGCTTCCTCTTCTGACTCTTCATCTGACACATACTCTCCATCATCATGGTCAGGTATATCAGGAACCTCTGTCCTTGTCAGCATGGCCTTAGCAACGGCCTTGGATGCACGCTCTTCAAAGAGCTTCTTCAGCCTTTCCCGCTCTTCTTTATCCACTTGTGGACATTCAAATTTAAGATGGTCAGGGGATTGGCACTGATAACACGCGCGGGGAGCTCTCTTGATGAACTTTCCATCAGATGAGCTGAGAGAAACTCCCTGTTTCGCCTTGGCTTTCTCCAGAAGAACAGCCAGTCTCTTCATTTGTTGCTCAAGATCTGCGATAGAGCTCTCGCTGCCTTTGGAGTTAGATCCCGATGTGGATGGGATCTCTTTCTGCTGATTGTGCAGCCCAGCAGATCTGTCAGTGTGAAAAGGCTTCTTGGGCTTCCATTTGAAGTCCCTCTTGACGAAGTAGGCTTCGTCTTGTGTTTTGATGCTGGAAGATCCAACGGTCCGAATGGCTTCATTTTTGTTCACCATTTGGATATCCCACTCATGTGCTTGGAGCTGAGCAAATAGCTCCTTGGGAGTCATCTTGGATAGATCCTTCTCCTTAAGAGATGTAGTCTTCACAAACCAGTCCTCCTTGGGCATCTTCGACAGGATCTTTGCATTAAGCTCTGCATTCGAGTACTCCTTGTCCAAAGACTTCAGCTCGCTGACTATAGCATTGAATCTAGCCTCCATCTCCTTGATGGTTTCACCAGTCAGCATCTGGAATGACTCGTACTTGTCCACCGCAACTTGCAACTTGTTGCGCTTCATCTGATCTGTCTCCTTACAGAGACTATCAAGGTAGTCCCAGACTGCCTTGGCGCTGTCAAATTGGAGGACTTCCTCCATCAGCGGATCTGGAAGAGATGACAGGATCATATCGTGAGCAACGGAGTCCAGCTGATTCCGCTTCCTGTCCTCAGCGTTCCATTCTTCTGGGGGCTTTGGGATCTCAGCAGCTGGGCGATCTCCTAGCTGGTGTTGTGTCTTGGTGATCTGGATCGGCCCTTTCTCCAGCACGTCTATCATTTCCGGATGGAAACTTTTCAGTTGAATGAGTGACCTCTTTCGCCACATTGCGTGCTTGTCAGGATTGTAGTTGAGTAGCTTCGGGATATTCATCTTGCGTACCTGAGCTAAACAACAGACAGACAAAGTGGAGTACAAGGAAACTTGGATCTCGGTCCTAAGCGACTCAGTGTACGACCAGTCTAGAAAGACCGACCGCGCCTGATACCACTTGTTGGTCCCGGTTTTTCAGAGTATAAAACGTTACGCAGCGGAAATAATGTTAAGTGTTTTCTTGCACGCTACTTACGCACAGCTGACAACTGGCAACTGGTCAGCTGGTGCTGGTTATTCAGTACACAGCTGACAACTGAGACCTGTCAGCTGGTGATTCAAAACTTAGAATATTTAGCCTTGTTTGCACAGTTATATATCAGTTTCAGGATATACTCCAGCACTTGAGTGCTGGGTTTAAAATATAAATGAAAGACATAAAGCTGATAAATAACAAAGGATTTTTATAGTGGTTCGATCAATCGATCTACGTCCACTCTCCAGTCGAAGCACTGGAAATTCCACTAAGAGTAATCAGGTACAGGTCTCCTACGATCTATCTCTAGCTGGTGAATGCCTCGTCCACCAGTTCACTAGATCAACCGCTCCCGGTCCTGGATCCTTCTTCAACTCTCCTCAGCTAATGGAGTGCGAGCACGTCACTTCAACCTCCACAGCTAGCTAGGTGTTTTAGTTCTCCCAAGAACGTAACAGTCTCTACGGCAGAATGCCCGTAATAACTCAAGTGCTGGTAAGCACAGGAGCTGCTGTGAACTCTCTCGAAGGAGAAAGAACACCAAGTGAGATCTTTAACTTACAAGCTTAAAGCTTGAAGTCTCGTGTTTCACAAATCAACACACGGAAAGCTTTATGAAAAGCCTCGAAAGTACTTTATGCGATTTTGCAATAATTTCAGTTCTTTCGGTGGTTGAGCAGATGAGTGGAATCGTGGAATCTAATGTTTGAATGTTGGTGGTTGCGCCGTATTTATAGCCGCAGGAACCGATTCAAACTTTCTAGCCGTTTGGACGCATCCGGAAAGGTGTCAGACCTCGGATGTCCTTCTGACGGCAGCAGGTATGCTTTTTCGGAAAGGACCCATACCTTCGACCGCTTTATCTGACACAGATCTCTTTGTGTCAGAACGGCTCTCTCTGTCAGTCCGAGGAATAAGACTGGCGTCTTGTGACTGATAGACTTTAAGTTATCCTTCCTTAAAGTCATACTTTGTCAGTCGATTCCTCAGAGAATCTTCTTTTTGTCTCTACTACGCGGGGAGAGAGAATCTGGAATTCTGCTGGTAACATCTGACTGGTAGATCATACTGGTGATCTTGTGCTGGCAGTCTCTGCTGGTGACTTGCCCTGTCATCATCTAAGTCTACCAAATGTCTGGATGTTAATTCTTCTTGGAATCTCCCATGACTGGTGAAATCACCGCTGGTGAATAGTGTAAGCAAGAACACGTATTCTGCTGGTAAGATTTGTCAGCCGCCTGCTGATGAAATCCTTCCCAACTGGTGAACAGTCCCCAGTCATAAGCGCTTCTCATGCTGGTGAACAGTGTCAGCACGAGTCTTTGTCAGCCGCCTGCTGATGAAACTTTTCCCAACTGGTGAACAGTAGCCAGTGGTAAGCGTTTCTCATGCTGGTGAACAGTGTCAGCATGAGTCTTGATCAGCTGCGACTTACAACTCAAAGACCTAAACAGGACTTTACATATAAGACTAGAGCTATGTAGAGACAACTGACACTGGTAGGACTTAGGATTTGATCCACCAAAACTATAATCTAAACAAGTAAGCTACTGGGGGAGGAAACCTTAGACAGATTTCCCAACAAAAAGGTTTAAATAATTCGAATCGAAACATGTATCACGGATGGAGAAACCCTAGAATCTGATAAAGGTTTTAGCCTTGCATATTGAAATTAAACATTGAAACAAAAAGTAAAGATTGCATGAAAAGTAAAGAAATAAAGGAAAAAAGTACAAGAAAAATAAAGGTTTGTAGTTCCAGCCCTTGAAAACTAAAGAGTAAATTAAAAGTAAAATTGGAAACCTAAATAATGAACGAAGCTTGAGTTTATATAGAGCTAGGGTGGTGCTCTTGAAAGGTAGGAATTAATGGAATGTGATATATTTCTTCTCGAAACTCGCCCACAACTTGAATTGGTATTTTTCCTCTTCAAAATCTTCAAAACGTGCGAACATTGATGTTTTCTTATTCAAAACACGCGCATCAACGGATATGGATGATGCATCGGTCAACGTGCACTCCTCATGTCGGGCTACCTTAGCTTAAATCCTCCTTTGCATCGATCAGCTTCACATTGACCGACATAAAGGCTGGGTCGGTTGATAGCGTATTTTGCAACACGCTATTCTGCAAGTGTACAAACCACTGCAGAGGGCAAGTAATAATTTATCGAACACAAAGATTGTAGGCTCGAAGTATAATGAAGCACTAAAACACAAATACATTACTACTATCTAGACAAATCGATAAAAGAGTTTGTTTATTTAAACTAGGCAGTTTTGGAAAGTAATTAATCGAAAAGGCAAATTAAAATGTGAGTGTAGAAAATATAGAGAAAACAGAATTCCAGGGCAATCCACTATGATGAATAATTATGCAATATTTCTTCAATCCAATTCCAATTTAATTTCCAAACGTATGAGTTAATAAAATATATGTTATCGGGTGATTCTTCCAAACTCTAAACCATAACATGAAAATAAAAGACCTAATGACTCCTTCTGGATGCGCAGGAGGACTTCTGCTCTTGATTAAAACATCAGATTTTTAAAACCCTTTAAACAATCAAATTCCTTCCGCACATTCAATTTGTTAAATCTAATTATCCTGCAACCTATTGATAAACCTAGACCTTCCAGTTCAAAGAAATACCAATCAAATTGCCATCAATGGCCAATATCAAGCAATTAATCAAAACCCATGAATAATTAAAACGTGAATGAAAAGGGAAAATGGAATTAAATAATCATGTACATAAAATTCATCTAGTTTCAAAACCATAGAATCCAAAAAGGACTTAGCCAATCATACTAAGTTCCATAAATACAGTGAAGAAAAGAGGCAAGAATATTGAAAACATTGAAACCAAAAACCAGTAGTCTTCAATCTCAAGTCCTCAATCTTCGTTCCTCAAAATCTTCTCCGTTCTAGCTTTCTCCAGAGGTTCGTCGCTAAAAAATAAGGTCAAGGGTCGATTTTATGATTTGGATGCATCTATTTATACCTATCCTCTTCAAATCCAAAAATATATGAGATTTGGACCAAAATTCGTCACTTTTTACCCGATCGGCGACCCATAAAACAGACTCGACGATCAACATTTTCGTGTGCGGGTCGCCATTTGTGTGTCGAATAAAAAACGGTGAAAATTATGAAAATGGCGACCCAAGAGCGAAAACGGCGATCGTCGTTGTTGTAATCTGGTCGCCGTTCTTGTCACAAACTTGCGCGATCTCACGGTTTTGGCTATAAAGTTCGTTCCCGAACTCCGATTGACCCGATTCCAGTTGTATTGGAAAGATAACTCGAAGATCTATCTATTTCTATGCTCCATTTGCTCAAATTCCATGTGTGCAGTAATTAGAGACTGCTTCTTTGAATATCAACTGTTTTCGGTACGGGTTTCGATTGAATTTTGGCCTAAAATGTATTTGGGTTCGGTCTTTTCTCACTTCTTCCACTTCCTGATGCAAACGAACATTGATGGCTCCATGGTACTCAGTCATATCCTGTAAATGGCTCAATTGTGCGTGAAACCTGCATAAACAACTCAAAACTAAACCAAACGTAATATTTCCTTAAAGAATATGAATAAAGCACAAAAATATCACTCAACAATCTAATCAAGGGCAAATAGTTAGCAGATTCACATTAGCAAAATGCAAAAAATGAGTGTTTATCAAGCCCCCAAACTTAAACTATTGTTTGTCCTCGAACAATGAGGAAAACAAATGAAAGAAAAGGATAAACACGAGGGGTGCATTTATTGATCAAAAATTTATTTCAGACACAAAGGGGATTGTGATTCCCACACTGAAACCAACACCAATCGCCATTTAAATGCAATTAATTCACAGTTTCAATCTTGACCTCTAGGAATCTGTTTCTCACAAGGTAGTGTATCACTCACATTTTCACTCAAATTGCCAGAAAGGCTAGTGTATACTCTAAAATTGTCAACTGTACAACTTCCCTACCATCTGTACTTCCCTACAATAGGCTTGCTCAATGTCTAAACTCTCCACTGACTTTGGCAATGCTAGAACAAAGATAAAAAAGGTCTTTATTTTAGGTTCTAATGTAGGCACATTGGTGAAAGGTATGAAATATTTGGTTAAATGACTGAACATATCCTTATAACTTCATTCACACAAACTATCTTCTCATCACATACCACACTCATTTATTGACTGACTGACTTAAATGATCTAATAACTCTCCTTTTTTTTTCTTTGTTTCTTTCTAGGGGCCAATCTTCTTTTCATCACCAAATAGAAATTTCTTATCCTCTTACAAATATTGCCTCATAGACTAGACAAATATTACAAATATTGCCCATCATTTTTTTTTGTTTTCACCTCAACTTATAGACAAGAAGGAATCCAAGCTTTCACTCGTAGACAAGAACAAAAAACCACGGACTCAAAGACTAATCATGAATGACATAAATCAATCAACCCTTTATTTCACCCAAATCTTATAGATAAGATACTATTCAAATATGTATAGCACTTCCTCATAGACAAGACAAAACTACAATTCTTTTCTTAATTCATAAACAAGAAAGATAAGTACCAGGCTCAAAGGGGCTTTACTAAGGATAAAATTGTATAAGTGACAGTGTTTGAGATAATTTGGCTAACAAAGATGGCCTAAAATTGTCCATCACAAGACTTTGGACTATGTACTACCATAAAACTACTTCATTTTCACCACCTAACATTAACAGTTACCCATACACTTCCATCCACACCTCCTATCATCCGGTTTAGAAAGAAAAGGTATGTAAGCTCAACGGGTTTAGCAAAGAATTATGTAGTGGGTTAGTGTTTGGGTTTTAATGAGGCTTATGAAATGTTGGCCTAAGATCATTTCTAAGTTTATGATATTCCTCTTGCAGTTTTGAGACAGAAACCAGAGCAAGTTCTAAAGGTAAAGTGCACAGTGACATACTTTCAATCAAACGAACACAGGCTCAAATTCTCAAAGTCTAAGCATATCCTAGAGGCCAAAATCAGTTCCATAAAAATATGGTCCTCATTAACTCATATGCAAGTCATTAATACAGGTTTCATGAGAAAGAAACAATTGTCATCATAAACTTTGATCAATAATGCAAATAAAACCCGTACCAACCCATTCAATTTCGAGTAAAATAAAATGATAGAGTTTCCATGTACAACCCAACCAGACACTTAAAGTAAGACAAGAAAATAAACTAAGACAGAAACAAACACATTGGTTCACTGATTCACATTAATATATCAAGTGCAGTCTCACATCAACCGATCACATCCCCCTCCCCCAAATTTATTCGATACAAGGAATATAATACGTTTGTGGGGAAAAAGATCATGGAGATATGTGTGAGACCTCAATAAGCTCTCACTGCAGTCAAAGCCAGTATTGCGGCGTCTAGGTGCCATAATAATCTTTATTAAATTTGGCGACGAACTCGGAATCCGAAATTCACAAACGAAAATCACCTTGTTCATGTACGGGTCGCCTAATTTCTTCTTTCCATCAATTCTTCGCATTTCCATCTCTTTTCCTGCACCCAATGAACTCAACAACCACAAGTGAACGTATAACATAAAAAATGGGGTAAAACAACATAAAAATAACATAATTAAAGCAATTAAAAGGCAATAAAAGTTTGATTGCCTCCCAACAAGTGCTTTATTTATTGTCTGTAGCTAGACACAGTAGAAACTCCCCTATGGGTCAATTAAATAAGTGTTTGGAATCTGATCAAAATGATACATCACCTGAATCATATTGCATTCCTTGAGGTACCCCTCACAGTCGTGCTTCTCCATTGCCTTGCATATGGAGAATGTGACTTTCTCGCCATTCACTCTCAGACTCAGTTCTCCTCTCTTCACATCGATCAGAGCGTCAGCCATATTCAGGAATGGTCTCCCAAGTATGAGTGGGATAACCTTGTCCTCCTCCGTATCCAGAACCACGAAATCAGCGGGAAACACAAACTAGCCAACTTTCACCAATACATCTTTAACTACCCCTTTAGGGTAGTTTATTGATCGATCAGCCATATGCAGCTTGATGGTGGGCTTGATATACCCAATCTAGAGCATTTTTAAAATGGAAAGGGGCATTCGATTGATGCTAGCCCCCGAGTCACAGAGGACCTTCTCAAAATTTTGCCCCCCAATGGTACAAGGGACTAAGAAGCATCCCAGATCTGCCCTTTTTACTGGCATTTTCTTCTAGATTATAGCGCTGCATTCCTTGAATAGCTTAACTGTCTCGAATGCCCCGAACGACTTTTTTTGGGTGACCATATCTTTCAAAAACTTCATATACCCAGGAACTTCCTGCACACTTCAATAAGAGGTAAATTGATGTGGATTTTCTTCATGTTATAGCAGAAATCTCTTATATCTCTCATCATTTTGCTTCTTCGCAAACCTCTGTGGGAAGGGAATAGAAACTGGTCCAGCAAGTTTGTTATTGTCTTCAGGACAAGTACCCTGGCTCCATTGCTTCAATAAGTACCCTGGCGCCAAAAAACTTGATAGCGTATTTTGCAACACGCTATTCTGCAAGTGTACAGACTACTTCAGAGGGCAAGTAATAATTTATCAAACACAAAGATTGTAGGCTCGAAGTATATTCAAGCACTAAAACACAAATACGTTAATATTATCTAGACAAATCGATAAAAGAGTTTGTTTATTTAAACTAGGCAGTTTTGAAAAGTAATTAATCAAAAAGGCAAATTAAAATGTAAGTGTAGAAAATAAAGAGAAAACAGGATTCCAGGGCAATTCACTATGATGAATAATTATGCAATATTTCTTCAATCCAATTCCAATTTAATTTTCAAACGCATGAGTTAATCACCTTTATGTTATCACGTAATTCTTCCGAACTCTAAACCATAACATGGAAATAAAAGACCTATTGACTCCTTCCGGATACGCAGGAGGACTTCTACTCTTGATTAAAACATAAGATTTTTAAAACCCTTTAACAAGCAAATTCCTTACGGAATTCAATTTATCAAATCTAATTATCCTGCAACCTATCGATAAACCTAGACCTTCCAGTTCAAAGAAATACCAATCAAATTACCATCAATGGCCAATATCAAGCAATTAATCAAAACCCAGGAATAATTAAAACGCGAATGGAAAGGGAAATTGAATTAAATAAACATGTAGATAAAATTCATCAAGTTTCAAAACCCTAGAATCCACAAAGGACTTAGCCAATCATACTAGGTTCCATAAATACAGAGAAGAAAAGAGGCAAGAATATAGAAAACATTGAAACCAAAAACCAGTATTTTTCAATCTCAAGTCCTCAATCTTCGTTCCTCAGAATCTGCTACATTCTAGTTTTCTCCAGAGGTTCGTCGCTAAAAAATAAGGTCTGGGGTCGATTTTATGATTTGGAAGCCTCTATTTATACATATCCTCTTCAAATCTAAAAGATATGGGATTTGGACCAAAATTCATCACTTTTTACCCGATCGGCGACCCATAAAAAAAACTCGGCGATCGACATTTTCGTGCACAGGTCACCGTTCGTGTGCCAAATGAAAAATGGTGAAAATTACGAAAACGGCGACCCATGAGCAAAAATGGCGATCGTCATTTTTGTAATTTGAACGTGCGCGGTCTCACTGTTTTGGTTATAATTTTCACTCCCAAACTCCGATTGACCCGATTCCAGTTGCATTGGAAAGATAACTCGAAGATCTATCTATTTGTATGCTCCATTAGCTCGAATTCCATGTGTGGAGGAATTAGCGACTGCTTCTTTGAACATCAATTGCTTTTAGTATGGGTTTCCATTGAATTTTGGCCTAAAACGTATTTGGGTTCGATCTTTTCTCACTTATTCCTCTTCCTGATGCAAACGACTATCGATTGGCTCCATGGTACTCCGTCATATCCTATAAATGGCTCAATTGTGCGTGAAACCTGCATAAACTTCCCAAAACCAAACCAAACGTAATATTTCCTAAAAGAATATGAATAAGGCACAAAATATCACTGAATGATCTAATCCAGGGCAAATAGTTAGCAGATTCACATCAGCAAAATGCACAAAATAAGTGTTTTTCATTGGTTGACACGAAAGAGTTTCATGCGTCGGCCAACGTACTCTCCGCGTCAGTCGAAACAGACTACCTTGTGGTGAATTCCTCATCTTTTGACCAACTTTGCTCTTTTTAATCGTTTTTCCTACAAAACTTAGCACCACAAGCACAATACCCTCCAAAATACACTCATGCTCAATTTATTCAAGAAAACAAACTACAATTCATAAAAGAAATAAGAAAACAATACGATAAGTGAGAAGAAATACGAGCTTATCAGTAGCCTCCTCCACCATTAGCTGAAACAAGAAAGAAAGAGGTCAAGGTGAAGGAAGCAACATTGAAAGGGAAATGAATAAGGATGATGCTTACAGTGAATGTCTCTCTAAAGTTCAGGTGGATGATGCCTTCTACTCTTTGCTCATCCATCAGAAGTAAGGAATTCCGGAGCTATTGGGTTGAACTCAAGGAATACGAACTTGTTATACCAACCCATGGAATTCTTAGGTGAGCCTGACACTATCGGCGACCTATCCCATGGCCACCTTGTGATATTGTAATACCCCTTCGCAAAACAGTTCAACCGTTGGATGTGATGCCACTCTCTAAGGCTGGGAAGTTCTAACCCTAGATCAAAGAAAATAAAAAAGTCCCTAGAAAGTGACAACAACTCACGGGAGACAACTGAAAGGGTGACACCCCCCAAGAACGGAGCACGTTGCAAAAGAAAGGGAGGATTGGGCAGCCAACACCCTCATCTACCGCGTGAAGGTAGAAAGAAGTATACCCAGGAGGTGGAAGGTGGCACCTCTGATCCCGTAAGGGAATCAGATGGTTCACCATGGAGTTGGTTACCTTAGATAAGGAATCTTAGAACTGCTCCACCGTGGTGTAAGACACAGCGTCCATAGCCCTTTTTGGGGTACACTCCACAATGGAGTCCAAGGAGGATGACAGCTAAACAGGAGCATCGGTCATCCCCTGCGCAGGGTCCTGTGGCTCTACTAACCCCAAGATGGGGCAAGAGGAAATAGAGTCACCAATTGATTCGCCCGCAGGCGAACACGACGGTGTAGGCGTCCAAATGGGGGAGGAAACCAACACGATAAACTAGAAAGAACAAAAAATAAGAAATTACCCCCCAAATCTACTCGCTAGATGAACAAAGCACTTCCCACCAAAATGAAGAAAAAGGGAGAAATAAACCCTAGGTCTACAATATACTTTCAAGAAAATAGAAAGAAGGAGGAGAGTAATACCGCACGAGAGAAGCATAATAGAACCCTCACGACACCACAAGTGACCCATTCGAAGCACGCCCAACGAGTACGAAGAGAAGCAACAGTCACCGGAAGGAAGGAGATGAAGAAAATAGATCGCGAGGAAGAGGGAGAATCAGTGAAATGAAGGGAAGTGGGCGATGTGATAGGAAAATACGTGTTTACATGGGGGGATGCAGGTGAATAGTGTCGCGACCCTTCAACTGCCCCTCATAAATGCCCCTTCGGTGGCGATCATTCTCAAAATCACCACTGCCCTCTAGCGCAAAAATGTAAATGCGCACCCTAGAGCTCATGCACCCTAACTAGATAGCATCTTGGGAATAATATACCTGACAACTTTCCAATAGCGACGCACCCTCATAAAATCCTGTCCATTCCATTTTGCCACCCCGAGGGTGCACAAATCAGGGCAATGGTAGCCACTCACACGCCTCAAGGGCTAAAGCAGCCATATACGATAAGGGCTACACCTAACAAAATGAACACATGGTATTGAAATGAACTTTTAAAGAGACCTAGGAGCTAAGTAAATCTACCGGGGCTCCCGCCCCCAGTGAGATAAGTAAAATAATGACGAAACCCTGCCGATAGAGCGATGGATCAAATTGTAAGGAGAGTCACGAACTCCACATAATCCCGATAGGGAAATACAGTGCTAGATTGAGGAGTGATAAGCTCATTTTTCTACTCACTTATCGCTTTGTTTTTCCTTTCTTTTATGCATTCTAGTATGTTTTCTTGAATAAACTGAGCATGAGTGTATATTAGAGGGT
>JAPKLW010000192.1:656172-673456 GCA_026898455.1 Plectranthus barbatus
TTATTTGCCCTTTGCTATAATTTGTATGCAGATTTAGCATCGATCAAGGAGCACCAGATTCCTACCAGGGGATGCCCAGATGAGACACCCATTGACAAACATCGTGGTTACCGGACCCACAATTGCGCACTCGAGCCATCATCCCAGAGGTCACCGGGGCCTACCTGCGCGGGTTCCTTAAATAGGCTGCTAACATAGATTAGACAGCTTCAATAAGAGCCACGCCTATCACAACCCAAGCCTTCCTGATGCAGCAACTCGACATCGAGCACTTCATACATATCTAACAACCGTAAAAGAAACCTCCGAGGTTCATCTAACAAATTGATTTTTCGACTTTGTTGTCTACTATAGGTACACCCCAAAGCCAAAGGGGATATTTCTGGGGTCGTGGCCTAACGGACCTGCTCGACCCGGTTTGAACGAGTCCGCAACTCACTCCCAACGTAAGCATAAGTTACAAAGCTAAGAGCACCTGCGCAGCTCCGGGGGAGTTCCGCATGTGTAGCTTGAAGTTGAAGCTTACAAGGTACATCTAGCAGATGCATTGAGGTATGCAGAACGCAGCTAAATCCAGCCAGTCACAAAAGAGAACCACGCACCTCAGCACCTCATCAGGGACGGCACCTTGTGCACCTCACACGTGCAGGTCGTCCAAGTAGGTGTGCAGTCGGGACCCTGGAAGGGTCAACTTACGGATAGGCATGCCAAGACTGCTCACGATATATGTAAGGATCTACCAGAGTGGTTCGACAAAGAAAGAGTGCCCACGACATATGAATTTAAAAGAAGCCTCACACTCACACGACATGAAGGACTCTCTGTATCAGCCTACTATACAAAGATGAAAAGCATCTGGGATGAAATTGAGGAATTTTTGATGATGCCAAGATGCATGTGGGAAGTGTACGTGCGATATGACGAAGCTCTTTCTGGGGAAAATTGAAAAGGAACGAATTTACGAATTCCTAATGGGCCTTGATGACCTTTTCATCACTATTCAGAGTGAAATTCTTAGCATGGCACCCTTGCCAAGCCTCAATATTGCATATCATATCATTGCGGAGGATGAACGACAACGAATGATCACCAGCGCAAAAACCCAACAGCAGATGGAGCTGCTTTCCAGGTTCAAAGGTCAGGAAACTATGAAAGACGTGAAAACAACAGAGACGATGTCAATATGAAGAGCCCTCCTCAATGTGCGCATTGTGGTAAGCTATGGCATACCATAGAAAACTACTATGAGTTAGTGGGATAACCAGAACTGAAGAAAGGAAAAAACCCGCGGAAGAACGAAGGATGAAGGAGTATAAGGAGGCAACAAATAGTACCTAGGGCTGCACACGTTGATATCACTCAGATAGAGGAGTCCAACGATACTCTTACCCATGATTTTACTCCAGAGCAGTTAAAGTAGTTGAGAGACTTTCTGAATAATGGAGCTACTGGATCGACTTCGAGTCCTTCTGTCAACATGGCTGGTAAGACTGAAATGTGTAAGTCATGGATTGTAGATTCAGGAGCCATGGAACACATCACACATGATGAAAGCTTGTTTGAATCTTTTACTAAGATTGACACAAGTGTTTCGGTTAAAATACCAAATAGAAGTATGACACCTATAAATGGAATCGGACGTGTTAAATTACCAAATGGATTGAATGTGGATCATGTTTTGCACGTTTCTAGTTTTCATTGTAATTTACTCTCAATTAGCCGCCTAACCAAGGAACAAAATTGCGCCTTAATTTTTTTCCCTGATGGTTGTGTCGTACAAGACTTAGCATCAAGGACCTGATTGGAGTGGGTAAAGAACGTGATGGTCTATATCTCCTGGACCCTATTTATGACGATCGACATGCTTTCTCATGTGTGGTTGGTGCAGACATATGGCACAGAAGATTGGGCCACACCTCCAAGATTAACATTCAAGGCGTTTGTGAAGCTTTTGATAGATTTTGTAACTCTTGCATAAGAGCTAAGCAGACTAGAACCCCTTTTTCTTCCAGTTCCATACAGACTACGGATTGTATTGAAAAAAATACATTGTGATATTTGGGGTGGATATAAAACTGCTTCTCTTACTGGTGCTCATTATTTCTTAACAATTGTTGATGACTTTAGTAGAGGAGTATGGGTTTATTTGATGAAATTTAAGTCAGAAATTAGAAAATATCTCAAACTATTATGTAATATGGTTAAAACGCGATTTGGAAGATTGTTTAAAAGAATAAGAACGAATAATGGAAGAGAATTTTAGTCTCTTGAAATGATAGATTATTACGTGGAATCTGAAATTTTGCTTGAAACGTTTTTTATTCACACGCCACAGCAAAATGGTGTAGTAGAAAGAAAACACAGACATATTCTAGAGGTAGCAAGAGTTGTAAGATTTGAATCGAATTTGCCTATTCACTTCTGGGGGAATGTGTTCTTACTGCAGGTATCTTATAAATAGACTCCCCACTAAAGTTCTACAAAATCGCTCTCCGTATGAGATATTGTTCGGAAGAAAACCCAAGTATCACCATTTAAGGGTTTTTGGTTGCTTAGTTTATACCAAGGATACGAATAAAGGGGGAGACAAGTTTGGTGAGAAGGGGAGAGCCTGCATTTTTTTTCGGGATACCCACATGGCCAAAAGGGATACAAGATGTTTGATTTAAAGGACCACAAGATATACACTTCACGTGATGTGAAGTTTTTTGAGGATGTGTTCCCTTACAACCCTTCTAAGCAAGTCGGCAAAAGGAAAAAGATAGAAGACCTGAATTAAGATGATGAGTGGTGTGGTTATTTCTCGTCACAGATAGGGAATTCATCATGTGTGATAGAAAAAAAGGCATCGATGAAGCAGCAGTAGAAAACCGTGACCAATGAGTGATAGCTCGACAAAGTGAGCAGATAAGGCGACAGCCTTCTCATCTGAAAGAATATGAAGTGGACTTGGCAAGCTCTATACACCATGCACAACCCGCTTCCAACTCCTGTTTCTCGACGGTACATCCTATAATTTATTTTATCACTTATGATAAAGTTTATGCAGCTCACAAGTGCTTCCTATCAGCGAGCGACACCAGGGATTAGGCACAATCCTTTTTTCAAGAAGCCAAGAGTATATCGAATGCAGAGAGGCAATAAAAAGGGAAATTGAAGCACTCAAAGCAAATGGAACGTGAGATTTGGTGGAACTACCAGCAGGGAAGTCTGCAGTCGACTCCAAGTGGGTATACAAAGTAACGTACAAACCTACAGGAGAAGTAGAGAGATATAAGGCACATCTAGTCACTAGAGGGTTTACGCAAGTCTCGGGGATTTATTTTCACGAGACTTTTGCACCCGTAGCCAAACTACTCACAATGAGATGCTTGCTCACAGTGGGAGTAAAGAGAATTTGGACAATCCACCAACTAGATGTGAATAATGCGTTCCTGCATGGTGACCTATTTGAAGATGTTTCAATGAAGATTCCGCAAGGTTACAACAAAGAAGGAGAAACACGCATGTGTAAGTTGCGTAAGTCACTTTATGGATTACAACATGCTTCGAGAAATTGGTATTACGAATTCACCGGAACTCTTATAAGCATAGGATTCAGACATTCAAAAGCTGATCATTCACTTTTCATATTTAATAAGGGAGAGACGTTCTTTGCAGCACTAATATATGTCGATGGTGTATTATTAACCGGAAATGATGAGAAGAAAATTTAGGAGGTCAATAGATTTCTTGACGAAAAGTTCAATATAAAGAATCTCGGGCCCTTGATATACTTCCTAGGAATTGAGGTGGCTAGCTCAAGTAGCAACATGATTTTAACCTATAGAAAGTATGCAATGGATATCTTGAAAGACAGGGGAATGCAGGATTGTCGGCCGAGTACAATCCCGATAGAGCAAAATATTCGACTGGACCACAATGATGAAAGTCCATTAGCTGATGCACAACAATATAGATGGTTGATTGGAAGACTGCTCTATCTCACTATGACAAGACTGCACATTCAGTATGCAACAAATGTGCTCAGTCATTTTGTCCTCTCCAAGCAGACGCACCAGGATGCAGTGTTGAGGGTAGTTTGATATGTCAAGGGAAGAGTTGGACAAGGAATTTTCTTACCAGCAAGTGAAGGGTTACAACTGGAAGCTGTGATTCAGATTGGGGAGGTTGTCAAATGACTCGCCGATTACGTGGTGGATATCTTATTAAGCTAGGAGGAGCACCAGTTTCACGGCGTACTAAGAAACAAGGAGTGGTTTCACAATCCTTAGCAGAAGCAGAATACCGCGCAATGGCCAACACGGTAAGTGTAATTCTCTGGCTACGATGTTTTTAATGGATTTGGAGGCACGACAGAGTGGACCTACACGCCTGTATTGTGATAATCAGGCAGCTCGTCACATTGTTAAGAATCCGGTTTTTCATGAGCGTACGAAACATGTGGAGATGGATAGCTACTTCGTCCGGGAAAGAGTTGAATCTAGTGACGTAGAACCGTGTGAGATATCAACTTTAGAACAAGCGGCGAACATTTTTACGAAAGCACTTGGATCGGATTAACTCAAGTATTTAATGGTCAAGTTGGGAGTTCGTAACCTTTACTTGCCAATTTTAGGGGGGGGGGGGGGGGTTGAGATATGTTAAGATACAATTGATGTTGAGATAGATACAACCATATCTTTAGTTCATGCATATATATCTTGTGATATATCAAGTAAATATTTCTTTTATTCCTTTTCCTTTTCCTCGTAGATAAACTTATAAGATAGATATCCCTAAGTTGTTTTCAATATAATGTACACAGCTACATAATTCCATTAATGGAAAATACATATTGAGTTCCAAGTTTTATCTGTGCCAACCACTGGGTCTGCCCCACTGTTTGACATACTCTCACAAGAAACTGCTAGGAATGGATATCTGACTCGTAAAAGCCTCAATGACCATAGGAAGTCATACTCAAACAACTAAGTTCATAGATACAACAACCTCAATATCCCCAGAGTACATGTAGCTGCCGCCACTACCTACGTTTATGGTTTTTTGTATAATTTATGGGCCTTATATTTCTATAAATAGGTGATCCAAAATCGAAAAAATCATCAGATACTCTATTTTTAGCTGTAACTCCGTTGAAATTTGCTTGTAACTAAGATCTCTAGTGCTTGTACTCACGTTAAGCTATTGTCCTATTGGTTTTCGCCGAACCATGACTCTTCAGCGTCAATCGATTGTATCAAACAAATAATGTGGTTTTATTTCTGAATTTACTTTTGTTTCATCGCTTTTACTATCGTTATTTTCTGATCCTAGTTATTTTCTTTATTGTTCCCGGAGAGCGTATTCATACGTATTAAACCTCAACAATTATATATATTTATTTGTTTTAATTATCAAATTAATTATTATTTATTTATGTAATGTTTAGTATTTTTTCTTCTAAACCTATAAACATAACAAACCAAATGTTAGAATTCAAAATGATTTTCAAACTCATTTTATAAATCAAACATCTTTTTAGGGACAATTAATAAAGGGAAGGTCTCAGGTTAGGCACGCCTAGACGATTTAGGCAGGTTTTATCCATTAACCCAAGTCAAACCCATCTAATATACCATAATTGGGGATTAATAAAATCTATTTGGGATGGGTGAACATATTTGGGTATGAATAAAACCCGCCAAAATCGTTTATGCGTGCCTAACGCAAGTTTTTGCCATTAATAAATACACATTCTATTTACTTTCAAATCCCTCTACTTTCAAATCCATAGTAGAAGGAATGTTTGACAAATAAACCAAACCCCTACTATGTAATCTAGTATATACAAATATATATATATGTATAGTTATATATATATATATATATATATATATATATATATATATATATATATATATATATTAATTTTAACAACATTTTATGCATGAATGACTAACTCTAATCATATCCAACTTCAGCTAATATTGGATTGAATGGACCCGTGCGAATTGGAAGAATCGGCTGTGGCTGATGTCCGAACAATTTAGCCACACTACCGCAAAACTTACACACGCGCTTTCTGCAAACCCTAAACCTCCAAATATCACCATCTTCGTCCTCATCCTCATCCTCATCCTCATTCACGTCCTCAATTACGAGCTTGTCGCCAATCAGACTGAAGAACTCACCTGATTCGATTGAGAAACATTTCATGTAAATCAGAAAACACGAAATCAGGAAGAAAAAAAAAAGAGAGAGAGAAGCGAGTAGAACAGCTCTCACCAGTAGATAGTAGCACGAAAATCATGCAAACAAAAGAGCTAACCCAAGCTGGGAGCAAGACAGCGGCGAAAGCAGATGCTGCAGCATAAGCGAACCAGACGAAGAGGAGCTGTGCGACGGCAGTGAAACGGCTCACCGGAGATCGAAGCAGTATAACATGGAAGACGTAGTAGAGCATGGAGCTCGAAATGGCGATGATCATCGTGGTGGGGTGGGTGGAGAATATATAGGCTTTGTGTGCAATCGTTGCCGCGGTCTTTGAGTTGCAAGAAGGCAGCGAGCTGAGAGATTACGAAGGCGGTGAGTTGGTGGAAGGATTCGGTGAAGTCAGACATTCTGCTCTGCACTTTGAGAGAAGATTTAGTGGACACAATAAATAAATAATGTGGGTCTATCTCTTTTTATAATGTGATGAATCTCATTACATAACTGTTTGGAATTTATTTTTATAGTATATATGTACAGGGTAGTGATTAGGTGAGAATAATAGTTATTATGAAAAAGAAGAATAGATCTCGCGCGTCTATTTCATCAAATCGACGAACAAGATTCATTCTCAGTAAATTGAAAATGCGGCATTTTTGCCCCAATATCCTGCAGTTTTAGCCTTTAAAGACTAAAACTGTAAAAAAACTCAAACACAAACAGCAACGTTTTAAGCCCGATTTACTTCATTTTTACATAAATACGAATTAAAAAAAATTAAACATCTCCTTCTTCAAAGCAACAACACGAGCCTAGTCTCTATAAAACTCAATACCAACATCAACAATTCTAAAAGCTCTGCCTTAAAATGCTTCATCTCATCAACACAATTTGGAATAAATGAACCTGTAAGATACAAAAATTCACAAAGTTAACACTAAAGATGCACAATATAATAGTAAAAATGAACGTCGATCTGAATAAAACAAATTTTTTTAAACTATATTCATGCACAATAAACAAAGTCGAGACCGAACACGAATGCGAAATCCAGAAACAAAGAAAAAAATCTGATTGACAGAAGAAATATAAATCAAATCGAACGAAGAAGGAAGAAGAAATCAAATCGCGCGAAGAAAGGAATAAAAAATCTAATGAGATACTATTTCAGATTTTAAAAAAAAGTTAAAATTACAAAAATAACCTTAATTTTGCAAAATTGTAGGATAATCGAGGAAAACTGCACACGGAGCGAAATAGATCATGAGCATTGAAATCACAAAATCAAAGGCTGAGATTTATTCTCATTTCTCATACTAAAAACTATTCTCATACGATCACTACTCTATATGTACATATATGGCTGTATTCAAATAAAAATGTGTTTAAAAAAATAAATTATAAACTGTAGTTTTATACTGTATTTAATACATTGTTATAATGCCTATGTTATTTGATACATTGTTATAATGCCTATGTTACTTCATTATAATATATGGCAAAAACTTGCGTTAGGCACGCTTCAACAGTTTAGGCGGGTTTTATCCATACCTAAATGGGTTCACCCATCACAAATAGGGTTTATTAATCCCCAATTAGGGTATTTTAGATGGGTTTGACTTTGGTTAATGGATAAAACCCACCTAAACCATTTAGGCGTTCCTAACTTGAGACATTCCCATAATATATATATTTATGTGATACTTATTTATAATACTTCATTATAATAAAGTGTCTTACTCTGTAATTTTAACGTTATAATAAAATGTATCCTCTTCTTTGGAGATGAATTATTATTTGAACGCACCCTTGTAAGTACATGGTGGCTAACTTTCACTCAAAAAACATACAATTTCAAACACGTTACACACTATGGTTTTACTATTATAATTTGAGTGAGGTTCCTACAAACGTGAATGTGTTAAGATGGTGAGACATTTGAGCTCAATTCCTTGGAAATTCATTTTACAAATCAAGCATAATATGCTTGGAATTTGTATTTCGTTCGGCATACGTTTTACATCATTTAACTTGTTTGAATACAATATTTGTATTTCAATCAAAATATTTTATACATAAATAAGCATTTTGATAGTAATTTGCATTCCAAATTGAATGTGCACAGTGTAAAAACTATTTTGTTCGAAATATATTGCCGTTTAAAAAAACATAGTCTCTTATAATTTCATATATCTTAATATTTTTATATAATATTTCTTTCATTTATTTATTTTTTGTCGATCTAGTTATTCAATTGATTTGTCGGGACACGTCTCGGAATGTTCTCGGAAAATCCTGACACGACTATTCATGAGCATACTTTAATTAAAATATATATATATATATATATATATATATATATATATATATAAAAGGGCAAAGACTCGGGTCAATTAGCCTTTAATTTTATCTCGAAATAAAAAAAAGAGAAAAACTATCCTTTGGAAGCTTGTATCGACAGACTTGTCCTGGTAATCGGGTTTCTAATTTTTTTTTTTTTTAATAAATTTACATTAATCTTAAACTCACACACACACTCACACTCCCAGATGTCCCATGAGGAGCTCGAACCTGTGACCTCTCAGTCACAAGCAAGGTGCTTTAACCACTACACCCCGAGCGAAGGGACTAAGAACAAAAATGATTGAGAGATAAAAGGATAATTTTCGTTAAAATTAAATGAACAAGACACATATAATTTATAATTTAATTAAACCTTTTACAACAAAATAATTTATTGATTTTTTCTAAGATTTGGTTGCATATGTTATTAATTTTCCCTTTCTGAAATCAAAACAAATGTTCTATAATATTTAAGAAATAGTTAATTTTATGTATTAAATGAAGAATTAATCTTAATAAATAATTGAGATTGTTGAAATCTTTAAGATTATGCTTGAATGGGTTAGAAAAAGTATTGTTTTTAGGAACTACAATCAAACAACAAATTAATTAAGCAACAATTAAAATATTATCAAGAAATATTATAATCAAGTAATTACCTAAACATAATTAAGTAATACCGTAAATACAATCAAGTAATTTTCTTCGGAGTCTTTTCTATTCGGATCCGCTCACGATACATGAAATATTCACAAAATGTCATCATCTTGAGAGATTTATAAAATCATTCCCTTATTCTATCTTATTATTTTCAATTTTTCTTAATTACATGAAAAAGTGGCTGAGCTCTATTTAAACCACATTTTCTGAAATTGATTGCAAGAAAGAGAAATAAATAAATTAAGAGAAAATGATTGAGTTGGTCCACCCTTTATACCTATATACACCAAGGATATAGTCACACGTAATCGCATTTATATATATAATTAATTGTCTTCACATGAAATATGTGGTGTGTATTTCAAAGTTAATTTAATGCGGGTGGGGATCAATAAATAGTGGAATTTATTGATAAAGTTCTAAAGAAAATACATAAGCAAAGCAAACCTTTTTAATATGAATTTTTAGTATATACTTTTTTTTTAAATAGTAAATTCGGTAATTAATAAATACACACCTATCACACATTGAGATGATCTCACAAAACTCAAACACAATTTTTTAAGAGAAGGTCTTGGGTTAGGCAGACCTAAGCGATTTAGGCGGGTTTTATTGATTAACTCAAGCCCAAATTCATATAATATACCCTAATTGGGATTAATAAACCTTATTTGGAATGGGTCAACCCATTTGGGTAGGATAAAACCCGCCTAAACCGTTTAGGCCTGCCTAACGCAAGTTTTTGCCCTCAATAAAAAGGGCAAAAGCACCACAAGAAACACCCTGCCCTACAATTCACATCTGGCTGCGCTTCTTCAACCTTTCATTTTCTTCCACGGCCGCTTCCCACCATTTCCACTCCGCTTATCAAATCTATTAAAACATTTTTACATAATATTTCATGATAAATATGTTGGAATTTATAGATTTCAAAATGTAAAATCGCCATAAAACTTCGCACTAATTAAAATATAATTCCTACGAATTATTGCTATTAATTCCATTCTTATTAAGATGTTTTGATGTGCCAAACATATAAGTTCGTAATTGTCTAGCTAGAATTAGACCCAACTTGTAATGCCCTGTTTCGGATTTATCGAGTTGTAAATTGAAGCTAATCGCAAACATGTTTGGAGGTTGCTGGCTAAAATACCTTCACAAACAAATGATCTTACCTTTGGAGGTAGCTGCCTGACACATCATCACTAGTTGGTTTCTATAAGCAAAGAGCCTACCAGCAAAGTGTCAACCAACAAAGGCGATTCCCAAATCAGCTAGAAGAGACAAACGAGCTAAAACGAGCAGGCTCTTTCTAAATTCAAACTTTAAGAAATGAGATCTTAAAGTCTGTGATCCTTAAAGCTTTTGTTCGTCCACGGAATCAATCAGTAGACATTTCTCGGACCAGCTAGGAGCCGTTCAAACTCATGTCTGCAAAGTCCACTTGCTCTATTAGCAAAGGATGCAACATTTTAGGAAAAATGAGACTTCCGATTGGATGAGTCTCTTTGTCTCACACTCCACATTCAAACCTCTCCTACCTGCCTAGAAACGGAGGTTTCATTCAACGGGAGAAGGTTACTGATCCACCAAAACCATTGAAAGTGCTGCAAAAATTTAAGACTCAAGCGGTGCACAAATTTAAAACTTAAAAGCTTTCTAAATATTTAGGCTGTTAACCAGCTCACCGTGTTCCTTCTTGGACTCGAGATACCCAACAATCATTATTATGTGTTACTCTTGGTCTTCTTACTGTCTAAGTAAGAAATTGTTGAGGATATTGTACCTCAAAGCCTTAATTGTATTTGATATAGTTTTAGTGCATCAAAGCTAGTATATCCAACCTATAGCAACTTAGAAATGTGTCGAAAATGTAAAAGTTCTGTATCGGATAATCATAATTGAGTTGTAATAGAATTAGAAGTACATCGCTGAAGACTGCTGAATGATTCGGCAATGCAAGAAGAGTTTGTTGAAGGAGTGAGCAGTTTTAAAGGATTGCTAAGGCTGCTAGAAAACAACGGTGTATCAAAAGGCTAGCAAACCTACGGAGATTGCTGGAGGCACTCAACAAAAATATCAAGTTTTTTGAAGAAATATAGCGAACATGTTGCTGAATCCTAGCAAAGTTGTTCAGATCTCCACAGATGAAGGCTTTTCAGCATAATGTTTGATAGCAAACAAAAATCAACATAAAGCCATGAAAATGGTAGGATCTTTGGTTCCTAGAGTTAAGGATCCTCATAAATCAAAGTTCGAAATTATGATCGAAAAAAAGGTCATTTATAGACTCAACTAAAAGTTCCGTTCTGACAAGTTGGCTAATTAAAGGGAGAGCCAATCAGACAAGGAAGAGATCTGAAGAGTCTTTGCACCTTTCAAAAAAAGAAGAACGAAGATTGGCAAACGGACAAAGATTCAAACAAGATGTTTGAATCTTCGTCTAAAAATAGAATAGTTCGTAGCGAGATAAAATGTATGGAAAAATAAAGAAATCCATAAGTCTACGCACGAACATTCATTGCCGCATTCAAAACCCAATCACACATCGATCAATGCTATATAAAAGCTTCCGAGTTCATCTCGAGAGCTTTTGAAGTTTGCTTCTAAGGTTAACCTTGGAATTCTTTATATCCTAGAAAGAATCTAGCAATATGCTTGATCTGCTAGATTGATTATTACGGGCTACTGCCGCATTGAAGTAAAGTTCCAAGAAGAACTATAAAACTCCTAGTCCGACGTCCAAAGGAAAAGGGAGGTGTGTCCTCACTCTTAGGGGTGTCGAGAAGATTGACAACCATGGTTATTGAAGGTGCGCGATGTTAAGGCAGAGGAGTTGTTCACTGCTAGAGATCAAGCATAACTTTTGTAATCAATCTTAGTGAATTTCCAGTCAGCAGACTGAAGAGTTGACGTGGAAAATTTGTTCGAACCACTTTAACCTTGGTGTTATTTACTGCTTAGTATTTTATTTCTTATTGCTTATTTTGAAATACAACACATCAAGTGTTGTCATATAATTTGAAGTGAATCTAAGAAATATTCGAGCTTAAACACATTTCATAAACACTTGTTGGGTCGTGACCTTAGCAAGTTAAGTGCAAGACACATTAAGCATTTTGCTGCAACTATAGATACTTAGATTGGGGACCAACAAGTGGTATCAGAGCAGTTGGTGTTAAAAGACTAGCTTCTTTTGAGTCGCTTAGGACTAGATCCATTTTCCTTGCATATCTCTTGTGTTTTGTGTTAAGCTCAGGTTGGAAGAAATTTTAAACAACGCCAAGTTGGGAAAGTTCTCTCCAGAAACGTACAACACCTGGAAAAAGAGGTCGCTAATCACATTGAAGAATATTAATCCGGAGATGGCGCACGTGATTGAAGTAGTACCAATAAAAATCCAGAAGTTGAATGCTCGACTAGGTGATAATATTAATGGACCAAAAATAGTAGACAAGCCATACAAGGAATGGACCCCAGTAGATTGGATCCGCGCTCAATTGGACTCCGTGGCTATGGAGTTGGTCCTAAACTCACTATCAGAACCTCTGGTGACCGAAGCATTGGAATACAAAAATGCCAAAGAAATGTGGGACTTTCTTGGCACCTTGAGTCAAGAAACTGAACAGATGAAGTGCAACAAGCTTCAGAAGTGCATGGACAATTACGAGTCGTTCCAGATGCGTCCTGGAGAAACGATAAAAGAAAGGGAAGTTAGATTTAACTCTATCGTATTTGAGTTAAAGGAGTTTGGAAGAAAGTATGAACTTGCTGACATGCAAGCAAATATACTTTCAAAAATGCCCAAAGATGATTGGTTTGTCGAGGTGACTAGTCTCAAGGATAAAGATCTTTCGAGTATGACTATGAAAGAATTGTTCGCACAGCTTCAGGCCCATGAATGGGATATCATGTAGACAAACAAGAACGAAGTTGTGCAAACAAGTGGTATTAGAGCGGTTGGTCTTTACAGACTAGCTTCTTCTGAGTCGCTTAGGACCAGATCTATTTTCCTTGCATATCTCTTGTGTTTTGTGTTAAGCTCAGGTTGGAAGAAATTTCAAACAACGCCAAGTTGGGAAAGTTCTCTCCAGAAACGTACAACACCTGGAAAAAGAGGTCGCTTATCACTTTGAAGAATATTCATCCGGAGATGGCTCACATGATTGAAGTAGGACCCATCAAAATCCAGAAGTTGAATGTTCGACTCGGTGATAATGTTAATGAACCAAAAATAGTAGAGAAGCCATACAAGGAATGTACCCCAGTAGATCGGATCCACGCTCAACTGGACTTCGTGGCTATGGAGTTGGTCCTAAACTCTCTATCAGAACCTCTGGTGACCGAAGCCTTGGAATACAAAAATGCCAAAGAAATGTGGGACTTTCTTGGCACCTTATGTCAAGAAACAGAACAGATGATGTGCAACAAGCTTCAGCAGTGCATGGACAAGTACGAGTCATTCCAGACGCGTCCTGGAGAAACGATAAAAAAATGGAAGTTAGATTTAACTCTATCGTATTTGAGTTAAAGGAGGTGGGAAGAAAGTATGAACTTGCTGACATGAAAGGAAAGATACTTTCGAAAATGCCCAAAGATGATTGGTTTGTCAAGGTGACAATTTTCAAGGATAAAGATCTTTCGAGTATGACTATGAAAGAACTGTTTGCACAGCTTCAGGCCCATGAATGGGATATCATGCACACAAACAAGAATGAAGATGTGAGGGACGAGACATCTATTGAAAATCATGTCAAGGACGCAGCATATTTTGTTAAGAGACACATTCAAAAGTAGAAGACCAAGAAGCCATTCCACTAAGAACTTCCAGCCCAGTCAAGCCCAGCGAAGGAAACTATATCAGCTAGTGGGTCTCAACCTAAAGAGACTGAATATTCCATCAGTGAGCTGGATGAACAAATGAAAAGACTAAAAAAGTTATTGCTGAAGGCTGAGGGCAAGAAAGAGGAATCACAACGAAGTCAGCCAGCAAAGAACTAGACAACCAAGAAGACGCCAAGGACCTGCTATGAGTGCAACTCCCCTGATCATCTAAAATTCGAATGTCCTCAAATAAATCAAGATGAAAGGTGAAGACTGAAAAAGATATTTGAAAGGCGTGCATGGAAGGCTGTTTCCAAAGCTCTGCTGACCAAAATAGAGATACCAGACATTCCAGACCATGATGATGAAAGCTACTCTTAAAAGGATGAAGAAGATGTCCTTATGGTATTCATTGCAAAAATCAAAGATGATGAAAATGCTGATGGAGAGCAGGTAGCAGAATCAGCCCTAGCGATCACGAGCAATCAGGTAGTAAATCCTACTATGTCTGCTACTTCTATTTCAGCAAATTTGCATGATACTGTTGAGTCATGTTTCTCTTACTTAAGAGATATAACCATGGATCTTCTTTTAGAAGAATTTTTAAAATTTCATGCTTCTAAAGATGCATTAACAAACAAGAATTCCTCTATGAAATCTCAGCTTTCGATTTTGACCAATGAGATTGAAAATGTAGGTCAGCGATGAGAAACTTTCAAAACTTAAAGCTTAATTTTCAATACATACTGAAAATTACAAAAGTTTAAAGGAGGAGAATGAAGTTTTAATTAAAGAGAAAAAACTTCGTGCATATACCTTATAAATGTAGATTTTAAAAAAGCACAAGAGATCTAGATGATATTTTACATGCTCAATGGAATCCAAATGATTTTGCTGGAATTGGTTCTTACGAAAGTAATTTGAGCAATGCTAACCCCAGCCATCAAAGAAAATAATCTTTGTTCCAGCAACTGAAAAGGCTAAGTAGAATGCTAGGAACGACAGAGGAAATGTTACGAAATTAGCAAAAATTGCTCAGCAGGAATGCTGACAGGTGAGAAATCCTCTGTTGAATAGAATACCTGTTGAGAGGAATTCCGCAAAGTTGGTGAATATAACTCCGCAGACTGTTCCATCTACTAGGAAGGTTCGTTCACACCCTAGAAAGGCTAAGCAATCGGCTAAGATTGCAAGGAAGCCAGCAGACACTCTAAGTAAGAGGAACACTCATTTGAGGCCCAAGTCTAATCTAAATCATTTTCAAAAGACTATGAAGGCTCAGCACACAACCTCACCCTCACATGTTGATACATTACATTACTTCGAAAGAATGGATCCTAGATAGCGTATGCTCAGGACACATGACTGGAGACTGATAGCGTATTTTTCAACACGCTATTCTGCAAGTGTACAAACCACTGCAGAGGGCAAGTAATAAATTATCGAACTCAAGGATTGCAGGCTCAAAATATAATCAAGCACTAAAACACAAATATCTTACTATTATCAGTAGGAGTTTGATTTATTTATGCTAGGCAATAATCGAAAAGCAATTAATTAAAAAGACAATTACAAGGTTAAGTTTAGAAAATATGGAGAAAACAAGATTCCAGGGTAATCCACTATGAAGAACACTTAAACAATATTCATTCAATTCAATTTCAATTTAATTTCCAAACGCATGAGTTAATCTCATTTATGTAATCAGGTGATTCTTCCGAACTCTAAACCATAATATGGAAATAAAAGATCTAATGACTCCTTCCGGATGCGCAGGAGGACTTCTACTCTTGATAAAAACCTTAGATTTTAAAAACCCTTTAATAACTCAAATTCTTTCCGGATATTCAATTTATTAAATCTAATTATCCTGCTTCTAATTGATAAACCTAGACCTTTCAATTCAAAGAAATACCAATCAAATCTCCATCAATGGCCAATATCAAGCAATTAATCAAAACTCAGGAATAATTAGAATGCGAATGGAATGGAAAAATCAAATCGAATAAATAATTGTAAAACGTTCCACAAGTTTCAAACCCTAGAATCCACAAAAGACTTAGCGAATCATGCTAAGTTCCATAAAAACAGAGAAGTAAAGAGTCAAAAATATGGAAAACATGAAAACCAAAATCCCGTAGTCTCCGATTTCAAGTGTTCAATCTCCGCTCTTCAAGTCTACTCCGTTCCAGCTTTCTCCAAAGGGTTCTCTCTCAAAAATAGTATCAAAGGTTCTTTTTGAGTCTTGGAAGCCTCTATTTATACTTATCTTCTTCAAACCCAAAAATATATGAGATTTGAATCAGTTTTCGCCCAAAAAGTCACGATCAGCGACCCAAAAAATGATGATGACGACCACCGAGCGTGTGCCCAGGTCGCCATCTCTGTCCTGTTGGTCCTTAAATATCAGAGTCATCGTGTTTAAACAGTAACACGAAATGCAGCGGAATAAATAATCGTCACTTACACTTTACGTTTTTCCCTTTCAAAGTTAGGTAAGCTCAGAGATAGATTAAGTTTCTTCACAGTTATACACTAACAATATGATTGCTAGGTTTCAAATCATGTGAACAATGAAATGGTAAAAGAGACAGAGTTTATAGTGGTTCGATCCAACAAGATCTACGTCCACTCCTTAGCCGAAACGCTAAGAATTCACTAAGTAAGTATACAGATTACAAGGATTCGCCTTTTACAGTTAAGTAGGCAGTGAGCTTTCGCCCTGGCTACTTGACAGCTATCCTCCGATAATCTGAACTCCTCAGATGCTTGTTTGGCTGGGTCAAGGACACACATTCGAAACTCCTGCCATGCCTGATATGGAAGTTTTATAGTCACTTCCTGACTTTCCTTAAATGCGGCTAGGTGCCCATCTGAGTCTTGACATTTTCAGGTGTTCGACTGTTAGATTCTTTCCGAAAAGAAAGGAATCCCAATGATTGAGAATTCTTGAATGCAATCAAGAATATCTTCAATGGAGTGTCCGTAAATCAATGAGCGACACTACTGGTTGTTGAGGGCTTTTAATATTCTTTCTCACGACTCTCAACTGACTAATTTTTCTTTGTTCACTTTATCAAATGAATCTCTTACTTGAGTGTTCGTGAATGTCTGAAGTGATAAAAGCAGTAGTCATTCTCACTTTTGGACCTCCCTTTTATAGATGGAGATTCAAATCTTGAATCTCCATATCCGTTAGACACAACGTCTCTTTTGCTCGAGAGTGATATGACTTGTTCAGATCCTTTTTGCATTGCAGTGTACT
>JAPKLW010000192.1:686346-732227 GCA_026898455.1 Plectranthus barbatus
AACAAGTAAGCTACTGGGGGAGGAAACCTTAGACAGATTTCCCAACACCCCCCAAACTATTTCTTCTGGGCAGTTGAACCAGACCAGTCTTCAGCTGAAACCCTCAGCCTGAAATCAGCATGGCGATGCCTATCAGTCATAGGCTCGTACATCTCATCAATGGTTGGCTCGGGTGGTGCTGCTTGAACTCCTTGCTCTTGGAGCTTCTGATTCATCTCCTACAGCTGCCTTTGCAACTCCGCGATCTTCGCTGCTTGATTGTTGTCAACCATTTGAAAAGCTAACTTTCTTCTAGCAGAGTTCCTTCGACAGGTGGCCTCGATCTCCGGATCTATGGGTTCAAGTGCTGGATCCTTTAATCTGGTTTGCATATACTACCTGAAACAGAACACCAGAAGTGATCAACACAGAAAATAAAATAGATAAAAATGCGAAAATTAAAGTCTAGAGTAGATAGTGCAATATCATAATTAGTGTCAATTATAAATCTATGCAATCCCCGGCAACGGCGCCAAAAACTTGATAGCGTATTTTTCAACACGCTATTCTGCAAGTGTACAGACCACTGCAAAGGGCAAGTAATAAATTATCGAACTTAAGGATTGCAGGCTCGAAATATAATCTAGCACTAAAACGCAAATATCTTACTACTATCTAGACACATCGATAAAAGAGTTTGATTTATTTATGCTAGGCAATAATTGAAAAGCAATTAATTAAAAAGATTAAAAGGTTGAGCTTAGAAAATATGGAAAAAACAGGATTCCAGATAATCCACAATGAAGAACACTTAAACAATATTCATTCAATTCAATTCCAATTTAATTTCCAAACACATGAGTTAATCTCATTTATGTTATCAGGTGATTCATCCGAACTCTAAACCATAACATGGAAATAAAAGACCTAATGACTCCAGTTGGATGCGTAGGAGGACTTCTACTCTTGATAAAAACCTTAGATTTTAAAAACCCTTTAATAACTCAAATTCCTTCTGGATATTCAATTTATTAAATCAAATTATCCTACATCTAATTGATAAACCTAGACCTTCTAGTTCAAAGAAATACCAATCAAATTGCCATCAATGGCCGATATCAAGCAATTAATCAAAACTCAGGAATAATTAGAATGCGAATGGAAAGGGAAAATCAAATCGAATAAATAATTGTAAAACGTTCAATAAGTTTCAAACATTAGAATCCACAATAGACTTAGCCAATCATGCTAAGTTCCATAAAAACAGAGAAGTAAAGAGTAAAAAAATGGAAAACATGAAAACCAAAAACCTGTAGTCTCCGATTTCAAGTCTTCAATCTCCGCTCGTCAAGTTTACTCTGTTCCAGATTTCTCCAAAGGGTTCTCTCTCAAAAATAGTGTCAAAGGTCCTTTTTGAGTCTTGGAATCCTCTATTTATACTTATCTTCTTCAACCCAAAAAGATATAAGATTTGGAACTGTTTTTGCCCAAAAAGTCACGATCGGCGACCGCCGAGCGTGTGCCCGGATCACCATCTCTGTCCCGTGCTGAAAGCCGTGGAAATTGCATGATCGGCGACCAGAATGCATGAATGGCGGTCGCCATTCATGCAGTTCGGTCGCCGTTCATGCGCCGAAGCCAAGAGTGAGAAATTGCGGGATCGGCAGCCCATTTGCATGATCGGCGACCGCCGTTCATACATTTTGGGTCGCCGATCACGTCGCGAACTTAAATTTGAAGTTCTTCGTCGATCTCTTCTCACTTTTTCCTCTTCCCGGTGCAACAACACATCAACTAGCTTCATGGTGCTCGATCATATCCTGGAAACGGCTCAATTGTGCATGAATCCTGCAAAGATATCCCAAAACCAAGCCAAACGTAATATTTCTTAAAAGTATATGAATATGGCATACAATTATCACTAAACGACCTAATCTTAGTCAAAAAGCCAACAGATTCACATCAGTAAATGCACAAAATGAGTGTTTATCAGAGACGAAGATATCTTCACAGATCTTCAGAAAGTCAGTGGACATTCAGTCTCCTTCGGTGATAACTCAAAAGCGAAAGTGACTGGAAGAGGGTGCATTAAGCAGAATGGAATGCACATTATTAACGTGGCCCTTCTCGATAGTTTGAAGCACAACCAACTGAGCATCAACCAATTAAGTGAAATTGGGTACATTGATTCTTTTGTTTATACATGATGTGAGATTACTAGCAAGACCACCAGAGTGGATCTATGAGTACTAATAATAAAGAAAATATTATTATAAAAATATAAAATCCTATTCAATTAACAAATCCTACTAAACATGATAAGAGTCTCTTAGTAATTTGATTTAGAAAAATATGAAAGTCCAATAATAAATAGATATGATTAATCTCATAAAAAAAAAGTAATGATAAAACTATGCTTAAATTAAACAGATTACATTAATAAAATCCGAATTTGATAATTTTTAACTAAATGAATAAAATATGTTTCATTAAGTTCTTAATGAATATGTGATCCTTACCTATTTAATGAATGCCTATCTGATACGACTGCGACCATTTCCATATATGTTTTAGAAAATTGATTCAAGAAAAATCAAATTTAACAATCAAAAGTTATTACATAGTATAAAAAAGTATCACCTAAAAAATTACTATCCACTAGCAGAAACTGCACTAGAAATAAAAAAATATAAAAAATAAAAAATGATACATGCACTTTGATGTCTATCCTTTTTCAACTTTGTGTCAGAATGACTCTATTTGTCAGTCCGAGAAATCGAAATTGGTTGAACACCAAGATATTCAGACTTTAAGGAATCTACATTCTTAAAGTCTGGCCTTGAAAATCATTCATCTAACTTTTTCTCTTTATCTCTATGTGTGAGTTAGAATTTCTTGTAAACTGGTGTCCTCCAAGCTCGTGACTTCGGCCAGTTTCTTTGATAGTGTGAATCCCAAATTTGTAAATTGATCATTGTCAGTTTCTTCTAACACCTTTTGTCGCACAAACTGGTGGATAAGATCCTGAATCCAGCTTGTCTTTATCAGCTTCATTACAACTCAATAAATATCATAACATGACATTACAAGTTTAATAAAGATCTTTTTTATACATCTCAAACATTTTTATTCCCATAAATATTATCAAAATGAATTTTGAATATTTTATTTAAATGTTGAATTTGGTGGTTTTTGGATTTTGCAAAAAAAAAAAAAATTAATTAGATGTTGTATTTATCAATAATTTTGTTTTTATATTCAGAATTATTTGTTACTTTTAATTTTTTGCATAAATTTCTAAATATTATATAATTAATATTATTTTGAGTAAATTATTTATAATGACTCTACTGAAATATGTAAAATGACTACCTCAAAATTCAAAGCATAAATAATTTCTCAATATTTATTAATATACAATCGATAATGTTTGTATATGAACTCATTTCTGTTAGTAAAGCTTCGTGGAATCATAAAAAGAGGACTTTATGTGATAGATTCACAAGGTGGACAGCAAGCCTCATGCTTCATCGCATTCAACAAGGAAGAAACCAACTGGCTATGGTACAAAAAGATTACACGTTTAAATTTCAAGACTATCAACTATATAGCAAGAAACAACATTATCGAGGATTACCCAAGGAGACCTTCAAAAAGGAAGGAGTGTGCAAAGTCTGCCAACAAGGAAAGCAAACAAAGACATCCTTTAGATCGAATCCAGAAAAGGACACCTCTAAGAGAATCCTCGAGCTGTTGCACATGGATTTGTGCGGCCCAGTAACTCTACCCACTGTAGGAAACTAAAATTATTCACTAGTTATTATTGACGAGTATTCCAGGTACACTTGGGTGAGATTTTTGAAAACAAAGGATGAGGTCAAGATTATCCTACCGGAGATCATACTTCGAGTACAAAATGACAAAGAAGTCACGATGAAAAGGATAAGATCGAACAATGGCATAAAATTTTGTAATGGTGCTCTAATGGACTTTTGCGCTGATGCTGGGATAGGACATGAAAGGTCCACTACAAGAACACCTCAAATAAATGGCTTAGCAGAACAAAGGAACAGAGCCTTGAAAGCGGCGGGAGGATGATGCTTGCTGACACAAATCTCGGTCAAAGATATTGGGGAGAAGCCGTAATGACTGCTTGCTATACACAGAACCGAAGTGGATTAAATGCCAGGTTCAACAATACTCCCTTCGAAATCTATCATTGTTGTAAGTCTTCCTTAGCTCATATTAGTGATATTGGTTCACCATGTTATATCTATACCAATTGGAAGTCGAAGTGAAGTACTTTCTCTCCAAAAGCTGACAAAGGGGTGTTCCTAGGATATGGGCATCTTTGTCACAAGGGTTATAGTGTGCTTAACAAGACCACCAATCTTGTGGAAATAACATGCAATGTTATTTTTGATGAATCTACGTTAGTGTGCAAGACTATGAAAGATCTTGAAGATGTAATTCAAAAGACCAATGATGTCAATGGACAATCAGGCTCAAATACTTCCGATGCTGAACCGATTGCTCCGACTAGGTTCATGAGTAAATCTACATCTCCACTAGCAACCTTGGCTAGTCAGCAAATAGCCGAGAGGGCCGGTGATGTAACTGGTAATGCTAAGGCCTTACAAATTCCTTTCGAGGAGATCACAAGACAAAGGGGAACCCAAGAAGAAGAGACCATTCAGCAAAATGAAGATGTTGCTGGGAATCCCCAAAATGACGAGATGAATGTTGAAGACAGATCTGCTGAAAATGACCTGGAGCCGATTGTTGATAGAAGACTTGTCATTGCTCCAGCAAATGAGATTTCAGCAGATGAATCAACAACAAACAACCATGCAACATATGGCAACTCAACAAGTATTATTGAAAACTTTCATAACCTACAACTTGTTGACGTTCCTATTTCAAGAAACCAAATTAGAGAACCCAACAGTCAACCAATCCCGATTACGGAGTTACAAAGACCAAAGTGTCTGCTGAGAGACCATCCATCAGATGCGATACTAGGAGATCTTCCTGATCCAATGTGTACCAGACAAAATGTGATGCTAGCTTGCTACATATCCCAAGAAGAGCCGACCAAGGTTACAGATGCACTCAAATCCAATGATTTGATTAATGTGATGCTAGAAGAACTATCAGAATTCACGCAGAATCATGTGTGGAATCTCGTGGATCGACCAACACACAAATCACTGATCGACACAAAATGGATTTTTAAGAACAAACTCAATGAGAACGAACTTGTAGTGCACAACAAAGCAAGACTTATAGCCAAAGGATATGCGCAAGGCAAAGGAATCGACTTTGATGAGAAGTTTTTTCTAATAGCTCGATTGGAAGCAATCAGGTTATTCCTTGCATGTGATGCTCACCATAGCCTTACTATGTTTCAAATGGATGTCAAGAGTGCGTTCCTGAATGGTGAACTAAAGGAGGAAGTCTACGTGGAGCAACCTCCTGGTTTCGAATAAGGTGATAAGGTGTCCAGGTTGAGAAAAGCCTTATATGGCTTGAAACAAGCTCCTAGAGCCTGGTAAGAGACACTATCACAATTTCAGATGGACATTGGATTCAGGAAGGAGAAGATCGACCGAACACTCTTCTTGATAAAAGATGCTGAAGACATTCTACTTGTTCAAATATATGTGGATGATATTATCTTTGGTTGTAAGAATCTAACCCTCTGTGAAATGTTTGCTCGGCTTATGCAGAATAACTTTCAAATGAGCATGATGGGGAAGATGTCATACTTCTTAGGCCTACAAGTTCAACAACCCAGCAATGAGATCTTCATTCATCTAAAGAAATATAAAAGGGATCTCATCAGCAAGTACTATCCAGAGAAGACAAAGAATCTACGGATTCCCATGAGCATTGCATGCCGAATTTTATTGGATGAAGAAGGCAAATCCGTAAATCCAACAACATATTAAGGTATCAAGCAAATCCAAAGAAATCACACGTAGAGTGCACGAGAAGGATTTTCAAGTAATTAAAAGGGACATAATCACTTTGAATTTGGTATCTTAGAGAAGATGATCTCACCCTTGTTGAATATTTAGACTAAAACTTTGGAGGATGCTGAATTGGTCGAAATAGTACGAGTGGGACTTGCCAATTCCTTGGACACAAGCTGATCAGCTGGTTCAGCAAAAAGCAACACTCGGTAGCAACATCCAAAGCGCAAGCTAAATACGTGGCTGCTACGAGCTGTTGTACTAAGGTTCTGTGGATCAAGTAACAACTTCAAGATTATGAAGTCAGCACCGGATGTGTCCCGATCTACAGCGATAACAACAACGCGATGTGCATCACAAAGAATCAAGTACATCATTCTAGGACAAAGAACAATGATATCAGACACAACTTCATCAGCGATCACGTTGAAAGGAAGGACATTTTAGTGGATTATATTCAGATAAAAGACCAGCTTGTTGGTATATTCATCAAGCCTATAGCAGAGAGCAGATTAAAAAAGCTTTGTCTTAAGCTCGGATTATATGAGTTGGATGACATTGTGGAAGAATGAGTCTAAGCTCTTGTTGTGTTCTTGGTTTTCTTGCATTTCTGGAGTTGATGAGTCTAAGCTCTCGTCCAAGCCTCGACAATGTTGTCTCTTTGGCTTTGCATCTTCATCCAGGATTATCTTGTGCATGCACAACGAAGGGATGATCCCTTTGATATCTCCTATTGTCCAGCCAATGGCGGACTTATATTTCCTCAGGATTCTAAGTAACTTTTACAGTTTAATATGCGTCAGAAAAGCAGAGATAATTACTGGAAAAGTGTCATTAGCTCCCAGATATGCGTACCTTAGGTGTTCGGGTAGAGGCTTGAGGTCTAGAGCACGCGGATCGGAGCTAGGATTTGACAATTTTCCTTTGACTTTGATAGACGCAGAGTCGATGTTGATTGACGCTAATAGTTTTGCCAAACCCCCTTTTCCACGTCTTGCTACTTCGGTCGACTTCTCGGACATGTCAACCGTACCCTGCACATCGACCGAAGTCAAAGTCACGTCAATCAACGTATAAGATTTGTGTGAATCGATCAACGTGCCTCGAGCATCGAGTGAAGTTGAGGCCTCCCCTTAATTTTTGTTAGTTTTTAGGCGATATCGGGATGACAGTCTCTCCCTTTTGTCTTCCACTGCCCTTCGTACCTCCTCTCAAACATCCAGCTCCATCACAAAGAATGCAGTAAATAGTTCTCCAGAAAATCTTAGTCAGGTTTGAGAGAAGGAAAGGGAGAGGAGATCACCAAATCGTAACAGTTGATCATGTGACATTCCTCCTGGTAGCTCCCATCATTACGTTTCTGCATTGACTTGTAGATGGAAAAAGTCACCGACTCGTTATTGACGTGAAACATCAGTTTCCCATCTGAATGTCGTTCATGGCTCCCCAAATCTTCAGAAAGGGCCTCCCTAAAATCAGTGGAATGTTGTGGTCCTCTTCCATGTCTAGGACCACAAAGTTAGTTGGGATGATGAAATCTTTGACAAGCACATCCTCCACAATTCCCCTTGGGTAGGAGACAAAACTATTGGCCATCTGTAGCGAGATGGTGGTCAGTTTGATGCTTCTAATGGCCAACCTCTTGAAGATGGAAAGTTGCATGAGGTTGATGGACGCTCCAGAATTGCTAAGGACCTTCCCAAACGTCTCCCTTCCAATGACGAAGGAGATAGTGAAGGACCGCACGTCCTCTCTCTTTAGTGACATCTTCTTCTGAATCATTGTGCTGCACTCTTCGAAGAGATTGATCGTTTTGTGCTCCAGGAAGAGCCATTTCTAAGAGACCATGTCTTTCAGAAACTTGATGTAACCGGGCAACTTCTGCAGTGCTTCAACTAAAGGAATGTTGATGTGCACCTTCTTCCTATTTTCCAAGAAGCGTGCATATCGCTCATGCATCTTAGTCTTGGTGAACCGCTGAGGAAATGACATCGGTGGCTTTTTTGGTGGTGGAATCAACGTCGGCGTCGACCGACTAGGTTCTGCATTGATCGTCACGGGGCTTTGAGGATCGAGCGTGGCTGAACTTCAGCGTCGATCGACGTGCTCAGTGTTGATTGAAGTTGCGGGATCTTCAGCGACCTGTTCTTCCTGCTTGGTTTCCTCGGTCTCCGGTGGGTCTGCTTCTGGATGCTTGGGCCCATCATATGACTTCCCCTCTCTCAGTGTAATTGCATTGACCGCATTCTTTTGATTCTTGAGGTTGAATTGTGTGTTGCTCGGCAGCTGTCCGGGCTTGTGCTGGGTTCCTAGAGCATTGGCGATCTAACGGACCTGTGCCTCTATGATCTGCATGTGTTTCTCCACGCGGTCTATTTTGGTATTTACCCTAGAGATCTCCTTCTCCAACTTGCTCACTTTGTCAACCCTTGCATAAACATAGCCAGAATTTCCTTGAGATTTGGCTTCTTCTTCTCCACTACTTCTCCATCTTGTACTGCAAATCCTGGTAGTGGCTGCTCCGCGGCCTAAAGGTTCGCATAGGAAAACCTAGGGAGGTTTCTTTCGTGGTTGTAGTTGTAGGGTTGGTTATTCTGTTAATATCCACCGCATTAGTTATTTTGGTAACCACTCCTTTGGACAAAGTTTACGTCTGTGCAGTCCCCTTCAACCGGAGCTTGAACTAGCTCCACTACAGTGACTATTTGCTCCACTTTCAGTGCAGCAATGTATTCCCGCGGCTTTTTCACCTCGGCTGATAAATCAGGTTCTTCAGCAACCTTCTCCACAGCCTTCACAAGCCGATGATGAATCGAGGACCAACGATGATTGTTGTTGGCCATCGTATGGAAGAACTCCATAGCCTTCTTTCCGCTCTTGGTCATGATGGTGTCGCCCAATGTGGCATACAACAGATCGATGGTCATGTTGTTCAGCCTTCATAGAATGTTTCTTCTTGCTCTCCTAGTGATATACCATGGCCCGGGCAGGATCTCAACAACTCCTTTTAACGCTCCCACGGTTCATAGAAGCTCTCATCAGGTCTCTAAGAAAATCTTGTGATCTCCTTCCTTCTCTGCCTGATGATGCTCGGAGGAGAGAAGTTCTCTAGGAACTCATTCCTCAGCTTTGCCCATGTGCTAATACTACCTTAATCCAATGACCTAAACCAGGCTTGTGCCTTGTCACGAAGAGAAAATGCGAACAGACGCATCCGGATTGCACTCTTACTGACCCCATTGATCTTGACAGTGTTGCACAGCAGTATGAACTTGTCAAGATACGAATATGGATCCTCAGTAGCTCTCCCACCGAATTGGTTTTGCTGCACCATTTGCACCAATCCAGTCTTCAGCTCAAAGTTATTGTAGTTAATGCCAATCCTAAAGTTTGTCTCCAGAAATCGAGGACGATACCTCTTCTGAATGGGATCCTCATCCTCATCTTCATCGTCAGCAGGCTCTTCTAGTGGTTCCTCTTTGTCTTCAGGATCATCCTCAAATAGTGGATTGCGGTGAAGATTCTGGTTGTTCTGATTATTTCTCTCGAGATTCAGTACGAACTTGAGCTTCCTGTTTCTTGATTCTTCTTTTGGTTCTTCTTTCGATAGGTGGCTTCAATTTCTAAGTCGCATTCCACTGGCTTCTTCCCACTGGCTCGTCTAATCATAGACTACCTGTACAGTAAAGGAGATTGTCAATTTAAAACTGCAAAGAAAATTAACAAAACAAAATTAAATTAAAAAGATGAAAATCTTCGACATCGATCGACGTCGAGATGAAAAACTCAAAAAATGAAGAAAATGACATGCATAAATTTTACAGCCTAAATCAATATTCCAATCACTCAAATAATAGTAAGGTCTAATCTACTCACTCCCCGACAACGGCGCCAAAATTTGATCGCTAATTATTTTATTAGCAATTTAGCTAAGCTAATAATATAGCAGTGAAATAAAATTATAGTATCCCAAATGAGGGAAGTAACGAGAAAACCCTAACTATCAAATCAAGAGTGTTTGGATCATTGTCTAGAAAATCGAAAACAGAGATTGTGATTTGATTATCTTTAAAACTAAATTGAAACATAAAATTATGAAAGATTTAGATTCAAATGCGAAGAACATAGATCCCAGGGATTTCTATCTATTATGCCATACATGTACTTATGAATTAATTAATTAACAATTGTAATTCCATTTCGCAGTGGAACATAAAAAATTATTATGAATTTCGGTTTAGGACAATTCACAAAGTTGATCAATTAATCATCTCTACCTTTTCAGTCTTTGAGAATATATAATCAACTCCGTTAGATCTACATATTTATTTCTATAAATTAATTCCCTCTTTTCAGACTAGAAAACAAATTATATTATGAAAATTATTTCCCATTGAAATTCATTACCGTTTGAGTCTATGGATTCCAACTAAAATTAATCCTAAATTATGGCCAGTAACTTAAGATTGTAATTAAGCGTAGTTTTCATAAACTACGAATTGGAAAGGAAATTAAATTTAATCAATCATACATGCAGGCATAATATTCGAAACACTAGAATCTACTAATAACTTAGTTACACATAGACATAATCAGAAATATCATGGATAGAATAAATCTGAAATAGTCTTGCATAGAAAAAAAAACTCGAATTCTAACAGTACGGAGTGTTGCCACAATTCACCAATGCAACTCTGAATGCAAACTCTAACTGAATACAATATTACTGCTGAGGAGTTCTTCGAGAATGAAATGTAAAATCTGACACACCCTAATTTTTGACTCTACTGGGCTATATAAAATTGTGTTGGATGTATCCTGATAGGCCTAGGAATTAAGATACAGATATATCGTGAATATGAATAATTTCCGCTAAGATTCGATCGATGTCGACTGACGCGTGTCCCCATCGATTGATGTGGAAAATGCGGTTCGACCCCTCCGTTGATCGCTGCTTTGACTTTAGCGTCAATCGACGCAGCTCCAGCATCGGTTGACGTGAACTTTGTGCGTCAATCAGTTGCACGCCGTTTGTCGATCAATTCTCGCCGTCAATGTTAATCGACTTGCCTCCACATCAATCGATGTCGAGGCTTCCACTCGGGTGTTTTCCATACTTAGCCAATTTTTCATCTTAAAACATGCAAAATACACCATCACAAGCATATCACGTGCAGTAACCCTTTCATGCATGCAAAAATAAGTAAAATGCTTTAAAACCACTAAAACTCTCGAGAAATTCATTGATAAGTTAGTGTAAATACGAACTTATCACAACTCATCTGTTCACTCAAGACGTGAGATTTGGTATCAAGATAAGTCACTTTGTTGAGGGTTTCGTGCCCAAGGAGAAGCATTGTCGAACAGAGGACTTGATACCAACCAAATATATGCCGATCACCAAAAAGCAACAACCGCCAAGAACTTGTCGAGACCTAAATTTATGAGGGGAAAAAGCAACGTCGACCCCAATGATCCAATCTCTTACAAGGAAGATCCCTATGGAGGTGACATGATCCTACAAACTGCGATTCCAATGACCGCGGAGGAGATAGAGGCAAGAAGGAAACAAGCTGAATACAATTCCTTTTTTAAGGAAATGGAAAGATTTTCAGACATTACTCAGCTAGATCCTATCCTGTAGCCTTTTGCGAAGAAGAAAAGAATGCTGGTGAACCCCTAGGAAAGAAAGAAGAAGGTGAATAGTAGACGTAGAACATTTGTTCGAACCACTATAACCTTGGTGTTATTTACTTATTTTTATTTTATTTCTTATCACTTATTTTGAAACACAACACATCAAGTGTTATCATATAATTTGAAGTGAATCTAAGAAATATTCAAGGTTAAACACATTTCATAAACACTTGTTGGGTCGTGACCTTAGTAATTTAAGTGCAAGCAACATTAAACATTCTGCTACAACTATAGCTACTCTGGTTGGGGACCAATAGAAATCATCTTGGAGTTTCTACCTCTCCAGTAGATCCTATTACGGGTTTATACTACAAGCTGATGTTATTAGGAAGAACTCAAAATTCCACGACCAGCTGGAGGTTGAGTGGTACGCTCACACTTCAGATATGAAATAGCAAAGGAGATCAAAGGACTCGGTGAGTGCGCTAGTGGACTGGCAGACACGAGCATCTACCAGCTAGCTACAGATCTGAAGAGAGGACATAGGACGGTTTAGTCCGAACCTCTATAAATTCTTTGTATAGTTTACTGCTTTCTTTAACATTTTTGTATGGGATTTAAAACTCAACACCTCAAATGTTTGAGTATATTTCTAGAATACTAAGTAATTTTCAATGAAATCATGCAAGATAGACATTATACACATCTGAAAAGTAGCAAGTGCATTACAGAAACTGAAAGGCATCCTCTAATAGGCAAAGACTTTGTAGGGTAAAGTAAAAGCAGTCTTGTGCTGATCGTCCGGGGCTACTACAATTTGGTTATAACCAAAATAACCATCGAGCAAAAAATAATAAGGATAACCTTCCAGTATTTTAAATATCTTATCAATGAAGGGTTGAGGGAAGTGATCTTTGCATGTGGCGGCATTTAGAGCTCGGTAGTCCATGCAAAACCGTCATCCCGTGACTGGTCTCATCGCTATCTTCATTCTTCACTATCAGCATCCCACCTTTCTTTGCAACAACTTGAGTCGGACTCACCCACCGACTATCGAAGATGGGATAGATCATCCCGTTATCCAAAAGCTTAATTACTTCCTTCTTGACGACATCTAGCATTGTAGGGTTAAGCCTCCTCTGTGTTTATCTCTCTAGCTTAGCCTCTTTTCCAATATAATCATGTGCTGGCAGATGGTGATTCCTTTGATGTGTGCCAATCTCCATCCTATAGCAGACTTGTGTTCCCTTAAAACCATGAGTAGTTTCTCCAAGTTTGCAGAAGTAAGAAAAGAATAGACAATAACGGGATATGTATCATCAAGACCCAAGAAAGCATATTTTAAGTGAGTTGGAAGAGGTTTTAGCTCGGTCATGTTTGAGCCTCCGGAGCTTGCACGTTGACCAACATAGGGGTGGTCATGTCGACCGATATAGAGGCCACCTTCTTCTGCTTCCTTTAGGATGGAGTGTCGACCGACATGACAGACATCTTGGTCAAAACGGCCATGTCAATCGAAGCCATGGTGTTGATTGTCATGCCCGACTTTTGGCTGCGGTCGTGTCGAGCAATACTGAGGGTTCTGGTAGTTTGTTCATCTCTTTCTCCATATATTGGCTTGGCAGGGGTTCCGCTCATTTTTGTTTTCCTTTGCTTTTGATATCTTTTCCTTCACATCAATCTCCAAAATAAAGTCCCGAATCTCATCACATGCCTCATATAACGCTGTATGAGTAAACAAAGAATGTTGCAATCACTTTTCCAAGTAATTAAGGTCAGAATAAACAGAAAATAAAGAAGAGAAAACTGGTTCAAAACTGTCAATCATGTTTCTGCATGGATATGTAGATCAAAAAGGTCACAAACTCAATATTTACTCACAATCTTAGTGTCCCATCTCGAATATCGATCAGGGCTTCTCCGGTCCTCAGTAATGGTCTCCCCAGAATCAGTGGGATATTGTGATCCTCCTCTATGTCCAAAACAATAAAATCAGTAGGAAGTATGAAGTCTTTAACCTTTACCAAGACATCCTCAACTATTCCTATTGGATTTGAGATCAATCTATCAAGCATCTGAAGAGTGATAGTAGTCATCTTGATATCTCTAATATCCAGTCTTTTGAAAAAAGGCAGCGGCATCAGATTGATACTTACTCAAGAATTGCAAAGTACCTTGCCGAATGTCTCACCACCAATGAAACAAGAAATAATAAATGAACCTGGATCTTCTCTTTTTAGGGGCATCTTCTTCTGAATAATGGCACCGCACTCCTCAAACAGGTTCATTGTCTCGTGCACCAACATTGGTCTCTTCGAAGAGACCACATCCTTCAGGAATTTGATGTACCACAACATCTCCCGCAAAGCCTCCATGAGGGGGATGTTGATGTGCACCTTCTTTGTGTTCTCAAGAAATTGTGCATACCTTTTATTCATCTTTTTCTTTGCAAATCATTGTCGAAACAACATCGGTGGCAATTTTGCATTTGGGCCAGGTGGTTGTGTTGGTCGACATACAGGTGTGTTAGTCAACACACCAGCATATGCAACATTTGACGTCGAGCTCTATGTCAATCAATATCCTACATGTCGATCGATACACATCCCTCAGTTGCGAGATCCTCCTCTTTATCACTTACTTCCTCCACCTTAGATTCTGCTTTTTTTTTCTCCGGACCATTGTATGACTTACCGCCCCTCAAAGTGATGGTATTGACTTGATTATTTATATTTTTTGAGTTCACTTAAGCATTTCTAGGTAATTTCCCTTACTTGTGTTCGGCTCCGAGAGAAGTGCAAATCTAACTGACCTGAGTCTCAATCATCTAAACATGTTTTTCCTCCCGGTCCACCTTGGCATTGATTCCTATAACATCTTGCTCCAATTTCCAAAAAGGTGGATGGTGCTCCATCACTCTTCACGGCCCTGTGGTGAATGGTCACGATGATGGCTATAGGGCACGAGAACTCGGCGATGCAGCTCTTGGACATCCCCATGAATATCGTCCATCCTCTGGTCGACACTCTCAGATAGAGCAGCAGTAAACGCCTGGTAAGCAATGAAATCCCCCTGCATAGCAGTCATCCAGATGTCAAGACCTTGCATATAAAGAGACAAAGCCTGAACCAAATCAGTAGCTCACTGCATCATCGAGAACATCTGCTGCAGCCATTCATAAATGAATGGTGGTGCCTGAGTACTCGGTCCTACTCCTCCTTCACCTTCCTGCTTCAACTCGGCCAACATAGTCAGGGAAGTAAAGAAACACTCTCGGGACAAGATACCAACAACATCCCTGTGATCCTCCGAGTCCATCAACCAGTTAGATCGATCCTCCAGGTCAGCCACCATGGTTTAATCCACACAAGGAAACTTAATCGTCCTATCCCCAAATTTGTAGTAAAATCTACCAAGCCGGCCTAGAACCAAAAACTTGTCTGCAACAAGTGAAGTAGCATCAAGAGGCAAACTGGGTGCAAATGTACCCGTCAACTGAATACCAAGGGACTCGAAAATTGGAGTTGGCGTACCACCACCACAAATAGATGGAGTCTTCAAATTGTATATTCTACTCTAGTCATCCATCGAAAAACCCCCCATTAAGAACTTCTTCCCATTCATCATAGCAAACAACATATACATCTTAGAAAGAATAATGTTGCCCAACTCATAACGACCACAAACCGATCCTCCTACAACCTTATAAATATAACGAATGACAGGATTCCTATTAGAAGATTACTTGAAAAACTTAATATGAAAAAAAATCAGTTTTTATCCCAAAAATAGAATCCCAAAATTTAGCAAGATTAAGTTCATGGGGAACAAACATGGAGACTTCATCACACCTAAAAATAACATCAATTTCATTCCTTCTTAAAATGAATTCCTTATCTCTCACCTTGAACTTCACAGAAACAGGATTGTTGTTCACACTCTTCATGACAGTCACAGAGGCCATGAATTCCTTTGTCAGTTCCATGTACGCTGCCCAATTTCCAATCAAGAACTTCTTCCACCCCATTCCGGTTAGGAGGCTCCAGACATCGGCCTTGAGCCCCAAGGCCTCCAATGTATCCTTGCAAAGATATCTTGTGCCGACCACATTCCTCTCTGCATGGTTTTTGAACCGTTGAAACTCTTCATCATCAAAATTGGATGGACGGTAGAGAGCGGATGGGGAGGAATCCCACGAGCCTTCTTGCTAGCCATTAGCAATAAAAGAGGGTATGATTCACAAGAAATTGAGTAATTAGACAAGAATTGAAATTTTGGAGAGTGGGATTTCTAAAGAACTTGAGATGGGGCGATCTGAGCCCTAGTTTTTCATTTAAATCTACGTAGAGATCGACCGAATCAATACTAGATCATGTCTGGTCCATCTCAACCCCCAATCTGGGTGTTGACCTTCATGATCTTTATCACTCCATGCTCAATAACATTTAAGATCTCTGGATGTATGCTTTTAACCTATATGGTTGATCTCTTCTTCCATATGGTAGAAGCTTTGTAATATTCATTACGAATCTGTCACCTTCTGGATAAACAAAATAAATCAAAAGAAATAGATTTGGTCCACAATAACACAAAGCAGTTGAGTGTGTGAAGACCGACCCGATCTGATACCATTTATTGGTTCTGAGATTAGAGTTGATGCACAACGAAAATAATTTAAAATAGGATAACTCGTCACAAACTTGTTGTTGCTCACCATTTTATTTTACAAAAACTTGTTGTGTAGCGAGTTTGGAGTTAGTTCCAATTCAGATTTATTTCAACACACAAAATGTGTAAGAACACTAAACAATAACTCGAGCTGAGTGGCTATGAGTCTTATGTCCAAGGAAGGCACATGGTTAGCTTATAAAAATCATCAACAACTGAAAACTAGATTTCTCGAGGTGATGGAGAATTCGAAGAAACTTGATGTTTTTGGTTATAGTCGGTAGAAAATATTTAGAAATTCGTAACCTTCTCCTTTGTGACCAATTAATTTTAGATGAAATAGGATAGGTTTCAAAATTTTAGCTATTTAGAGACAATCTAGATGTTTTCCAATTCAATATCCTTTTTAGAGCTTATGCACGTACTCCGTTATTTTTTTACACGAGATGTTAACTCGGCTACTTTGTGTCAAAATGACTCTTCTTTTTTCTGAGCAACTGATAAACTTGTTATCACCAGGGTCTTGAGACTTAAACGTAATCTCCATCTTCTATGTCTAGCTTCGAAGAATGTTAATCTTGACTTGTTCTCTTATCTCTTATGCACAGATTGGTGCTGTGAGATTATCGTGAGCTGGTAAATTGGTGATGTTCAAACTTGTGACATCATACAATTTTTTGGAATATCAGTACAAAATTTGTGGCTCTTTTAAACTCTCTCTTTGTGCATCTTGAACTGGTGGATCGAATCCCGAACCCAGATTAGTCTTGATCAACTATGTTACAACTCAAAAAAAATACTATACAGGACTTTACAAGTATCACACAAACTAGATGATAATCTAGAGACACTCTAAATTGGCGGTTTCCATACATTCTTTTGACACATCCAAACAACAAGTAGGTAGTAATACTCCTTAACACATCCCACGTCGATCAATGTGCTATGTGTCTGTCGATGTGGAAACCTTTGTCCTTTTCTTCATGCATTTTTTCCACAACAGTTGATACATCTTTGTGTCAGTCAAAATAGTTCTTTAATTAACCTTTCGCCCATTTGATGTATTTTCCTGCAAACTTAAACACCTTAAGCATAATACCTACCAAAATGCACTCATGCTCAACAATTAAACCTAAACTAATGCAAATGCTTGAAATACTAAAGAAAGTAATGTGATAAGTAAGTGGAACTACCAACTTATCACAACTATCATGAGTGTATTCCAACATATGACCTTTTGAGAAAACTCAAAAGGTCAAGTTGGTGTGCCCACACTTCAAGCCCTAAGAAGTTCTTGATTGTAAAAGACATGAGGAGTGCGTTAGTGATCTCATGGATGCGGCATTCACCAGCCATCCATAGATCATTGACATCTTTGTAATTGACAGCTTAGTGATTCCAGAATGCGCGTCTTAAGAGAGGATGTAGGACGGTATTATCCGATTTCCAAGGCCAATTATTGGATATCTAAAAATTAATTGCTATTTCTAAGATCAACCTAGCATGCTCCTATTGAATGCCTAAAGAAATTTGCTAAATATCTAGATAAATTCAATCTTTAAATTGTTGCGCAGGGATTTGGTCTTTAGTCCTTCTTGCGCAATAACATTCAATCCTGAAAAAATTAGAATTAATTTTCTAATTTTAATGAATAAAAGAGAGGTAAGAAAAATACTGCAGATCTGATCTTGTGATCTGTATCTCTGATAAGCTCATAACTTAACTCACTTTTGTATCTTATTTTAGTACATTTTGAGCATTAGTATAGTTTAGAGGCCATTATTTTTGTATGTATGTGTTTTTACAGGTTTGAGGCCAAATTGAATGGAAACACATAACGAAAGCAGTTGATGTTCAAAGAAATAGCCACGACTTCTTCCACACATTTTGAATTATCTTTCCAATGCAACGAGAATTGGGTCAATCCGAGTTTGGGAGCATAAGTTATTGCCAAAACCGTGAGACTACATAGGAGGGGCGAGAAATGACTATGTCTGGAAAAGTGGTGAAAAGTGGAGGTCTCGATATCGACCTACGTGGAGTCCATATTAACTGATGTGGAATCCACGTTGATCGACATACAACCATATCGAACGATGCAAAAATCTGAATTGGAAAATCCAACTTAATTCGAGATATATCTTATTATAAGCCCTAGATTTGATAAGATACACATCCGCCTATATATATACCCTTGTATTTTCGACTTTTCAATTATGATTTATTCTGCAATCAAGTTTTTAGAGTTTTGGGAGTTTGGAGAACACGAAAACCTTTATTTTTATTCTATGTTTTAGTTATGCACTTTAATAATATGTTTTTCTTTGGATTTCTATCTGCGATGAGTGGCTAGAAACCCTAGCGGGTTCTAGGGCTAAGAATATTCAATTATGAATGCATGTTTAGATTAATCAACTCAATCAGCATGGTTTTGAATTCTTGATTTAATTTCTAGAATCTAGAATTAGAAGACCGAGAGATAAAATTAATTCTAGGTTTATAGTTGTTAATCAAAGATCGTGAGGGAAAGATTAATAACAGGAAAAGGAATTTGAATACAATTATTTCTTGGTCTTAAGGGAAGATAATAAATTGTAGGGATTAAATCTGTTGATTCAAAAAGGTTTATTATTATTGTGTTATCGAAGCCAACAAACCAAATACATTCACATAATAGTAATCGAGGCTATAATTGTCAGTCCAGGAAGTTATAGTAATTTATTCTGATTTCCCACTAATGTGAATTGATTGATTTTTCATGTATTCTGATTGATTGTTCGTCCTAGAATCTGTGTTCTTTAAATTTGTCTTTAAAACCCTTTAAATTTCAGTCCTATTATATTTACTTTGAAAAACAAAACCATATTTTCCTTTTACTCAAACAATGACTTTAAGGACTATAATTAGTACATGAGATAATTTCCACAATCAATTTCCTTGGGTTCGACTTGAGTTATAAATTTTATTTGCCATTGTTGCTATAATTAATCTGTAGATTTTATAGTGATCAATCTCTTTCTCCGATTCAGATATTTGGTGAAGATTCCCTCTGAAATCATTGTCTATTGAGAAATAGAATTTCCTTCCTTTTCTAAAAAACTAGTCGACATTCACAAGTCCCAAATCTCATGTTTGCTGCTTATCAGATCTTGTGGTATATTGAGATCTCAGAACTAGAGGTGTATTTATAAGAAATTTTGATCTTTCTTGGACTTGAGCTTTACATGAGCCAGACCAGGGACCTGAATGCAAATAGCAAAGAAGGCCTATCAATTAATTAATATCTTATTCAACCCATAATACAATTAATTAATTAATATTTATTCATGCCACCACAGAATCAATATTGTCCTATCTTTTTTCTTTCATGTTAGGGATTTTCCGTGAACGAAATCACCAAATCCGATTAAGCAGGACCAATCATGGATGTTGAACACAATAACCAATTCACCAAAATCTAGCATGCTCCTATGAATTTAATGCGTGGATTAATTAATGGATTACCTTTATTCCGTAGAGTCTGAACCGATCTTCCGGGTTTGAATATCCAATTTTAATTTAACCACGCAATTCAATTAAATCTGCGAAAAACAAAATTAGCCAAACTAATTTCTGATGTAATTGAAATAAAGAAAAATAGAAATAGGAAGAAGGCTTGCTCTCCAAATCAGATCTTCAGATATGTTTCCCAATCTTGTTCAGATCTGCTACTGGTGAGGATTCCACAGATCTGTGATGTGTAGGTCGGAGTCGAATTCCTTCGTCTCCCAAACACAGGCGTCGCCGCCCCTCCCTCTCTCTCATAGGGTTTCAAACTTATTTGAATGTTATGAAGTGGCTAGGGTTTTAGAGAGAGCTGTCTATTTATAGACCTAGGGTTTTAACCCAAATGGTCTACTGGGCCTTTGTTCAGCATATTTAATTGGGCCAGACCTGGGACCTAATGCAAATAATAAAGTGGGCCAATGAATTAATAATTTTCCCATGTCCATAACCCAGGACATAATTAATTAATTAATATTAATTCTTTTTCACCACAGAATTAATACTGACCTACCCCTTTAATACCACATTATGAGAACGGGCTGCATTTACTTGAGAATCCCCATATTTAAGTTTACCGGACATGCATTAATTAATCGGAGCTTCTGACAAGCTCTATCTACATTTAATTAATATCTTATATTCCTGAGCAGTACCACTCAAACCTTATCACTCGAGTCTGAACTTAATCAGCCTGCAGGACTTTGGCACGATGAACATTATTGAGCTCCTCAGGGAATGTCCCCATCCTATTACTTGAATATGAGAAAACTTAATTGTATACTCATTGTAATAAATGCTCTCTTTATACAAAACCCAACAATCTCCCACTTATACTCAAAGCGTTACAATAGCTATTACAGAGTATACAGTGCGTCTATATACCCTAACTATCACGTTAACCACTCTCAGTGGTCAGCATCCACCTCAGACCCAGCTCGCGAATATGTCTTTCGTAAACCTTCTGCGGCATGCTCTTTGTAAATGGATCAGATAGGTTGTTTCTAGTGTCAATCTTCTTGATCAGCACATCGCCCCTCCATACGATCTCTCGTATGATATGGTACTTTCTCTCTATGTGTTTGCTTGCCATGTGAGTCCGTGGTTCCTTTGAGTTTGCCACTGCACCAGAGTTATCACAATAGATTGTGATGCTCTTTGGCAAGCTTGGAATCACATCAAACTCTAAAAGGTAGTTCCGGAGCCATACCCCATCTTTCGAAGCTTCGGAGGCGGCGACATATTCCGCCTCCATGGTGGAGTCAGCAATGCATTTCTGCTTCGAGCTCCTCCAAGATACAGCCCCACCTCCCAAAGTAAACACATATCCTGAGGTTGATTTCTTCTCGTCCTGGTCTCCTTGAAAATTCGAATTTGTATAACCCACAGGGCACATATCCTCACATTGATAAACCAGGTAGTAATTTCTAGTTCTCTTCAAGTACTTGAGGATGTGCTTTGCTGCAGTCTAGTGCGCATTTCCAGGGTTAGACTGATATCTTGCTACAATGCCAACGACATAACTGATATCTAGCCTGATACACAGCATTGCATACATGAGGCTACCCACCGCAGCGGCGTATGGTACAAGACTCATCTCATCTTTCTCCCGCTGTGTCGATTTCTTCTTGTCCTGGTCCCCATGGAAATCCGAATCTGTATAACCCACATGGCACAAATCCTCACTTTGATAAACAAGGCAGTAATTCCAAGTTCTCTTCAAATACTTGAGGATGTACTTTACCGCAGTCTAGTGCGCCTGTCAAGGGTTAGACTGATATCTCGCTAACATGCCAACGGCATAACAGATATCTGTCCTGGTACACAACATAGCATACATGAGGCGACCCACCACAGAGGCGTATGGTACAAGTTAGTGCATTGCATACATCAGGACATCGCCCTTTAGAAAGATGAACGCCATGTCTGAAAGGTAGCAAGCCCATCTTGGCGAGTTGTATGTTGAATCGGGCTATCACTGTATCCACATAAGATGTCTGGGATAAGCTTAACATCCTTATTTACGATCTTGTAAGACCTTAATCCCAAGGATGTACCCAGCTTCTCCCAAATCCTTCATTTGGAACTGTTCGGATAGCCAACTCTTAATTTCTGACATCACTCCCTTGTTGTTTCCAAATAGGGGTATGTCGTCCACGTATAATGCAAGGAAAACCACCCTCCCCCTGACACAAAGTCGGTACACACAACTTTCATTCTCCAACTGTGAAAATCCATAGGATTTTATCACATCGTTGAAACGCAAGTTCCACGACCTCGAAGCTTACTTAAGTCCATACAAAGACTTCTTAAGCTTCCAGATAAGATGTTCTTTGCCCTTGCGTATGTAATCCTTGGGATGCCGCATATAGATGTCCATACCTTCTTCAAGGTAACCGTTTAGAAAAATGATTTTAACATCCATCTGCCAAATCTTGAGGTCCATATGCGTAGCTATGGCAAGGAGTGTTCGGGTGGACTTGAGCATGGCTACAGGTGAAAAGGTTTTGTCATAGTTTATGCCCTCTTTCTGACTATAGCCCTTTTCCACCAGCCTGGCTTTAAAAGTCGTAATCTCACCATCTGCTCCTTTCTTTCTCTTGTATATCCACTTGCACCCTATGGCTCTAAAGCCATCCGGCAGCTCAGCTTTCTGGTATACATCCATAGCAGTTATGGATTCAATCTCAGGATCCATAGCGACATTCCATTTTTATACATCCTTGTCCTGCACTGCCTCTTCGTAAGTCAGCGGGTCAGAATCCTCATGTCCGTCTTATGGGCTCAAGTTCAAAGACTCACCATGAAGATATACCTTTTCGGCTGGAAAATAACTCTCTCACTATGACGAGGCATCGAGCTGTGTCAGCAGTAGGTGCAGTAACTTATGGTTTTGCACCTTGCACTGAAGAACGTGCCTGCTGAACCTCTCATAGGTGCACTCATATTCGCATGTTCCCCTTCCCTTGGATTCGCATTCTCGTTTTCAATTTCCTAAAGAACGATATCACTCCTTGACTTGTGGTTTCTCACATACTCGTCCTCCAAGAATCTAGCATTGGTGCTAACAACGATTCTCTGACTCTCAGGACAGTAAATATAACCACCTTTCGTTTGTCTGGGATACCCTATAAACAACATTACTATGGACCTGCTTTCTAACTTATCAGGTTCCTTTGTCAGCACGTGTGCCGGACAACCCCATACTCTGAACTTGCACAAACTTGGTTTGCGACCAAGGAAGAGCTCAGCAGGTGTCTTAGGAACTGTTTTAGAAGGCACCATATTCAATATGTAAGCCACTATTTCCAATGCGTATCCCCAAAACGAAATGGGTAAGCTTGCATAGCTCATCATTGATCTTACCATCTCTAGAAGAGTTCTATTTCTTCTTTCAGCTACACCATTTTGCTGGGGAGTACCCGGTGCAGTCCACTGGGATGTAATCCCGTGATTTGACAAATACTGCAAGAACTCGTTACTGAGGTATTCGCCACCGCGGTCAGATCGCAGTGACTTGATGGTTTTCCCGACCTTCTTTTCTACCTCAGCCTTGAACTCTTCGAATTTCTCAAAGCATTCAGACTTGTAGCGAAGCAGGTAAACGTATTCGTATCTCGAGTAATTGTGAATGAAAGTGAAGAAATACTCATACCCTCCACGAGCCTATGTGGACATGGGCCCACATAAGTCAGAATGGATCAGTTCTAACACTTCCTCTGCTCAAGACTAACTAGCCTTGAAAGGTTCAGAAGGCATCTTGCCCTCAGTGCAGGATTCGAAGACTTGATAAGGTACAGGCCGGACTAAGTCCAATGTACCATTATCTACAAGTCGCTGAATCCGCTTCAAGCTGACGTGACCAAGTCTCATGTGCCAAAGATATGTAAGATCCTCGTCAGAAAAAGTAAGTTTTCTCTTTCTAGGATTATAAATTTTGGATAAGTTATATGCAACATTCAAGGACATATTTTATAAAAGCAACATAGAGAGAATAAATCAACATCTCATAATGGACAACATTGTTATTACCAATGATTGAAATCATAAATAACAGAGTATCCATTGCAAAGTTAGAAAAATATTTGTCCTACCGAAAGCACGGCCCACAAAAGAAAACTCTCAAAATGTACTTATTCCCTCAAAAACATAAAGAAAAGAAACTTTCATGAGGCTCCGTCAGAGGATGTTGACATCCATGCAGCCTGGTATCTTCTTGGCATTCTACAAAGTACAACAACATGATCAACAAATCAGTTCTTACAGCTCTAGGAAGAGCAACAACAGACTCTAATCATGCTTACAGTCATACATGCAAATGGCATACCTTATCTAGCTTTGTTAGTCTGACAATCTTTCCTCCAATGTCCTTTCATACCACATCTGAAGCACCTGTCCCTGTCAGTCGCCACTTTAGGCTTTTTCACAACGCCACCATCCTTCACATGTGCCTTTACAGCCTTCTTCTTAATCCCTCTTTTCCACTTCATACCTTTCTGTACAGCAGAAAGATTACCAAAAGTGGCTAAGGCAACCTTCTAAGGGTTCATAACTGATTCCGCTGCCATCAAGTCATTGAGTAACTCATTAAGGGTATACTCTTTCTTGTTCATGACAATATTCAGTCTGAAACTCTCAAAAGACTTGGGTAGAGAGTTTAGTATGATATCGACCTTAGCCTCAGCTTCGATACCTCCACCATGCACTGTTAGCTCATCTATGAGGTGGGTCATGGAAACTATGTGCTCTCTCACTGAGTTGCCATCAATCATTTTTCTTCTCACGATTTCCCTCATGAGATTAAATCTGAAGGCTCTATCAGTTTCCCCATAGATTGCCAACAGACTGGCCATAATGTCATAGGCGTCCCTATGGTGCTGATGCTACTGCTGTAAGACTTTAAACATAGTGGTCATCATGTAGCACTTGAATACATTGTTCGATTTCTCCCACTTGTTGTAATAGTCTACTTCCTCTTGAGAGGACTCAGAAGTGGGCACTATGGGACGAAGTACTTGCAGAACGAACATATGTTCTTTTGTAATCAAGATGTATTCAATATTGCGCTTCCATTCCAGGAAGTTCGGACCAGTTAGAGAATTTTGTGCAAGAATATTGATGACATTAGGCATAGACATATCTGAAACAATAAAGAATCTTAAATTAGAACATACATGCAGAACTTCGAAAAGAAATGCATTGAAAACCTTTTGATAAATCAAATACAAATGTTTTCCACTAATAGCCTAAGAGTTCCCACCGCAAGCTACACTCGTAGACGTTTACGATGTCACCCTCAACCAGAAATGCAGGTTTTAAGCCCCAATTCTTTAATTTCATATCATGTCAGAAACCTTTAGAAACTTGAAATTAATAATTAGTGATAAAACTTAGACCAAACCATCTTTCAAGAACAGGGAAGCAGCAACTGCATTATATCCTTGATAAGCTCATAATTATACTCACTTATCTATATTTTTGTCCATTGTTTCAAGTGAATTTTGTTATATTTTTGCTTATTTCTGTGCATGAGTGTATATTAGAGAGTGTTATGCTTGTCATGGTAAGATTTTGCAGGATTTAGGCCAAATCCAATGGAAACACGTAACGAAAGCAGCAGATGTTCAAAGAAATAGTCACGACTTCTTCCAAAGATGGAATCTGAGCTAATGGAACATTGCATTTGAATGACCTTTGATTTAGCATTCCAATGCAACTGGAATCGGGTCAATCAGAGCTTGGGAGTGAAATTTTTGGCCAAATCCGTGAGACTGCACAAAAGGGTCGAAAGTTGCAAAAATGGTCTATGTTTCGACCGAGTTGAATGCCACCTCGACCGAGGCAGCTTCATCTTGACCGTGGTAAGGTCCATCTCGACCGGGGCAAAATATTTTGGCGAAATCCCAGGAGTTTTTCATATATTTTGGGCGAGAATTGCTTGGGATTCAAGTTACACATCACTTAGGAAGCAATGAAGACCCCAAAAGGGAAGTTTCAACCAAAAAATTCATTCCTTTTGAAGTTTTGGGCAAAAAAAGAAAATATCAAATATCATCAACTAAAGAAAGAAATTCTTAATTTCATCAATTCCTACCATCCAAGGTCTCAACCCTACTCCTATATAAACTCATGTCTAGTTCATTATTGATCATTCCAGTCCAACTTTAAATTTCAGTTCATAGTTTCGTTTTCTTTAGTTTTTAGGGCGAGAATCAAAACCTTTATTTTCTTGTATCTTTATTTTTCTGCACCTTTATTTTAATATAATCTTTAATTTTTGTTTCAATCTTTATATTTAATATGCTAGGCTAGATTCTTTATCAGATTCTAGGGTTTCTCCATTTTTGATACATGTTTTGATTTGAATTCTTCAAACCCTTTAATTGGTTTAAATTCTTGGGTTTTATTTCAAATCTATTTTCATTTGAAGGATCGAGAGATGAAGATTGGAATAGGTTTTTGTTATTAATTGAAGCACCAAGAGGTGAAAATTGATAATAGGAAGTGAGGGTTTAATACATTTGATTTTTTGTCCGACCGAGAAGAATTCAATTGTAGGATTAATCTGATTTTTATTGAGATTGATTAACTTGTGTTTTTGAGACCGAGAGGAGATAATTACTAGTTAATAATCTAGGTTTTGACTGCCCGATAAAGGAGTTGATTCCACTTTACCAGATTTTCCACCAAAAGTATCTTTTATGGGTTTGAATTATTTGTTTCTTGCATGTTGATCAAATTGGTAGATTTCCCTAGGATCTATGCTTTCTTTTATTTGAATTTCTTTAAAAGTTGTTTTCATAAAACCCAAAAAAAACTCTCAAATTTGGTTTTGCCCAAACAAAAGATTGAAAAACTACATCCAGTATATAAATTATTTTTGTTGCACTATCTTTGTGGGTTCAACATACCTTCGGGTTATTTATAAATTTTTTTGCCCTTTGCTATAATCTGTGTGCAGATTTTGCAACCGATCAAATTGGCGCCGTTGCCGGGGATAGTCAGATTGTGGTTTGTTACTGTTTTGTTTAAGATCTTCTAGATTGGGTAATATTTTTCTTTTTTTTCTATTTTTTGCGTGCGTATGTGAGTTTTCTTCTGCATTTATTTCGACCGAGGCAGCCCTTGCCACAGTCAACGCAGACCATCCCACTATGGCCGAGGTAGCTTTCACCCCGGTCGAGGTGGTCTGATTTTTGCTACTGTTTCTTGGCAGGTTCAAAAACACGGGGAGCAACGAGAAGAAGATGTTGAATGACGTTGATCTGACTCTTGAAGAGCAATGAGTACTGGTCACTGAAGCCTATTTACTGAGGAAAGAATTGAGAGAAATACAATAGAGGCAAGTTGCACTTCAAGAGGTTAATCCGGCTCAGCCCAAGAAGTCAATCATTGATGAAGTATTGTCCAGAGTCAAGCCATCATTGGCATGTATCAATGAGAGAAACGAAATCATGAAGGCTAATGAGTCAATCATTGATGACATCCTTTCGAGAGTAAAGCCAGACACTGAAGCATACATACTCAAGGTGGACAATGAAAACAAAGAAGAACAAGTTGAGGCTGAGCCATCTGAGGCAATTGGTGTGGTCACTCCAGTACACAAAGGAGAGGGTGATCAAGCGAAAGACAAAGGAGAAGATCAAAGGAAAATTCTGAGGTATTCGGGGGCCATTGCAAAAAGGACCAAACCAAAGCCTCCTGATTCATACTATCTTGATTGCAAGACCGCCTACTCTGCACCACCAAACACCCAATTTATGCGGTTGTTGCAATACATATTCCAACCTCCTTGATGAGATTCACAGGTAGTGTCGAGCCACGACAATAACTAAGGCACTAGATGGGAGGTAACCCATTATTTTATCACTTTCTTTTCAATTTTTATTCTTATTTTTGTGTTATTGCTTTCACTTTTTATTTTTTTTTTGTTTTCAAAATTAAAAAAAAAACTTTGAGATTTGTTTCGACCGAGGCAGAGCTTCCCCCGGTCGACGCAGATGTAGGCGACATGGTACACTTGTTTTGAGATGAAGATTGACAAAGAAGGCTCCACATCGACTGAGGCAGAGCCTCTCACGGTCGATACAGAGTGCTAGCAGCAAATATTCCACGATGTTTGAGGTCTGAAGAAGGCGGATAAAAAGTTGGTGTTTGAGGCCAAAATTCGAGGTACAGTTTCGAGCCCTGAATCTGATTTTCAAACTTATTATCTCTGATTTTCGAATAAGTTTGGGGGGAGGAAGATTGAGGGGTTTGAAACTATTTTCTATCCATCTATTTATTTCTTTGTCATTTAAATTTTTGCCTAGGTAACTTTTATGAATTTGAAATTTTTTTGTGATTTGTGAGGAAAATCTTGAAGTAATTGAACCCTCCTGCAATATATGTAATGTTTGGAATTAATCTTTGATAAGTTGATTTGATTTCAATTGTGGTTGATTAGCCCATGAATGTAGAATACCACATGATAGGGTCTAATTGAAACTTACACTTTTTGAGTGGATTGAGATTGACTGAGGAAGAATTTTTTAAACCAAGGGAGATTTGAGCCTTTATTTGTTCATGAGATATTCGCATGTATGTTTTTGTTTCTCTATAACTTGCTTTTGTTCTGTTTTGAGACTGTATAGTGTGCACAATGATAGAAAAATGATCTTAGGCCATCTTTGTTAGCCATATCTTCCTAAACACTGTCCCTTATAATGATTTATCCTTAGTTAAGCCCCTTTGAGCCCGTTACTTTTCTTTCTTGTCTATGAGTTAAAGAGAAGCATTGTAGTCCATCTTGTCTATGAGAAAAGCTATAAACAGGTGATTTGTTTCTTGTCTATAAGAGTTGGGTGAAATAAAGGGTAGATTGATAATTATTGTTCAAGAGGTAGCCTTTGAGTCCTTGGTTTCTACACTTGTCTATGAGTGAAGTTTTTGATTCCTTCCTGTTTATAAGTTGAGGTGAAACAAAGAATTATAAGAGGATAAGAAATCTTTAGGTGGTTACCGAAAAAAAAAGAGCTTGAAAGGAAAAAAAAAAAAAAAAGAGGAGTCTTGATTGGTATTGTAAAATAAAATGAGAATGGTAGATGTCTTAGGAAGGTGAATTAAGATTGATGAGGTGGACGCACTTAGTTGATTTTGAGTCACTTGGCCATATTTCCCTACCTTTCACAAAAAGCCTTCACTACAACTCTGTCAAAAGTCCTTTTTGATTCTTAATTTGTGTGCATAAATAAGTAGTGGAGATTTTAGAACTCTTGCAAGCCTATGGTAGAAATTTCTTCATACATGTTCTGAGTGCTTTAATTTGAAATCCAAACACTTGAGTGATGAGCGATACACTTTCCTGTGAGTCTTCCAAAGTTGATGAATATCCTATCTCTTTCAATTGCTTGTGTGATGTGGATTGATGAACCTTGATTGTGATGAATCTTGTGAGGCATTGCACTTTCGACTGCTTGAGAATTCTTTTCTTCTTTTCTTCGATTGAAGACAATCTAATATTCAAGTTTGGGGGGTTTGATAAGCTCATAATTATACTCACTTATCTATATTTTTCTCCATTGTTTCAAGTGCATATTGTTATGTTTTTACGTATTTTTGTGCTTGAGTATATATTAGAGGGTGTTATGCTTGTCATGGTAAGATTTTGCAGGTTTTATGCTAAATCCAATGGAAACCCGTACCGAAAGCAATAGATGTTAAAAAAACAGTCACGACTTCTTCCACAGATGGAATCTGAGCTAATGGAGCATGGAATTTGAATGATCTTTGAGTTATCTTTCCAATGCAACTGGAATCGGGTCAATCGGAGTTTGGGAGTGAAAGTTATGGCCAAAACCGTGAGACTATGCAAAAGGGTCGAAAGTGGCGAAAATGGTCTCTATTTCGACCGAGTTGAATGCAACCTCGATCGAGGCAGCTTCATCTCGACCGTGGTAAGGTCCATCTCGACCGGGGCAAAATATTTTGGCAAAATCTTGTGAGTTTTTCACATATTGTGGGCGAGAATTGCATGGGATTCAAGTTACACATCAATTTGGAAGCAATGAAGACCCCAAAAGGGAAGTTTCAACCAAGAAAATCATTCCTTTTGAAGTTTTGGGCAAAGAAGAAAAATATCAAATATGATCAACTCAAGAAGAAAATTCCTAATTTCATCAATTCCTACCATCCAAGGCCTCAACCCTACTCATATTTAAACTCATGTCTAGTTCATTATTGATCATTCCAGTCCAACTTTAAATTTCAGTTCATAGTTTAGTTTTCTTTAGTTTTTAGGGCTGGAATCAAAACCTTTATTTTCTTGTATCTCTATTTTTCCGCACCTTTATTTTAATGCAGTCTTTAATTTTTATTTCAATATTTATCTTTAATATGCTAGGCTAGATTCTTTATCAGATTCTAGGGTTTCTCCATTTGTGATACATGTTTTGAATTGAATTCTTCAAACTCTATAATTGGTTTAAACTCTTGGGTTTTATTTCAAATCTATTTACATTTAAAGGATCGAGATATGAAAATTGGAATAGGTTTTTGTTATTAATTGAAGGACCGAGAGGTGAATATTGATAATAGGAAGTGAGAGTTTAATACATTTGATTTTCTGTCCGACCAAGAAGAATTCAATTGTAGGATTAATTTGATTTTTATAAAGATTGATTAACTTGTGTTTTTTAGACCGAGAGGAGATAATCACTATTTAATAATCTAGGTTTTGACTGTCTGACAAAGGAGTTGATTCCACTTTACCAGATTTTCCACCAAAAGTATCTCTTATGGGTTTGAATTATTTGTTTCTTGCATGTTGATCAGATTGATAGACTTCCCTGGGATCTATGCTTCTTTTATTTGAATTTCTTTAAAAGTTGTTTTCATAAAACCCAAAAAACTCTCAAATTTGGTTTTGTCCAAACAAAAGATTGAAAAACTACATTCAATATATGAATTACTTTCATTGCACTATCTCTGTGGGTTCGACATACCTTCGGGTTATTTATAAATTTATTTGCCCTTTACTATAATCTCTGTGCAGATTTTGCAACTGATCAATCCTAAAATGCTTCTAAGCGATTAACCACAACTCTAACACCAGCCAAAAGAGACAGTTTAGCATGGCACGTAACCATACCGCACGTCCCTTAAAGCTTTTGTTATCTAAAATTTAAATCAATCCTAGAATACTTATGAAAGATATCTACGCAAGCTACACTCGTAGACGTTTACGCAAAACCCTCCCACTATTCACCTGATTTAAATTGTTTGTCTAGAAATCCCAACAACTACAACCCATGCACCTCCGAGAATTAGCAAGCTACACTCGTAGACGTTTACTAAGACGAGAGATGCACTTACAGCCTAGGACCGCTTTGTGGAGGTCTGTTAATTTTTTAAAAAAAAATCCACTTAGTATTTTTGATTCAAAAGGTTTCTTAAATGCGCACACAGATAATTTCATTGTTATTATATTTTTCAAATCTTTGCATGTAATTAATCACATAAGCATGCTTGTAAAATTGTAAATAATAAAAGCAATAAATCATATTTTTCCTATTCTCTACACATATTTATTGCGCAATTAATAAATCACATATCATACGAGGACAATTAAGACAAACAAAAATTCCTCATGGCCCCACAAAACAGGAAAATAAATCCAATTTATTACAAATTTGAAAAATAAATCCTTTTGGATAGCTCCAAATCTTTCTTCAAATCTTCAGGGCCTTGAAATCTTGAACCACCAAATCTTTTGGGATCTAGGGTTTTGTGATTTGAAAATTGGTCCCACAACTCAACTGCAAACCCTAGGGTTTACATCAATTGGACCAACCGTCAAAACACGAACCACTACCGCAGGAGCAGCAGCCGCCGACGACAACCACCGCCCTACCGCCCGCGCCTGTCGTGCACTTGCGCACTTGCCGCCGCCGTTGCCTGCCCGTGGCCGCACGCGTGCGGCCGTCTGCCGCCGCCGTGCACGTCGCCCTCCTCGTACCGGTCTTTGTCTTGTTCTTCATCCCATCCCGTCCAGTTTACAGATTTGAAATTAAAAAAAAGGCATAGACTAAACTATTACAATTTTTCCTATCAAATCTAATCATGGATTTTCTCGTGATTTTACAAAACAGATTTAATCCAAACATGGATAAACCACCGCAGATTAAATCAGACGGGTTGCCACGAGGAACAAAAACCATCCACAAAAAATAAATTCATACATACATAATGAATAAATCGCATTCAATAGAGCCATGAAACAGGAACCTCGCTCTGATACCAATTGTTGGGATATTCTGTGAACTGAATCACCAAATCCGATTAAGCAGGACCAATCATGGATGTTGAACACAATAACCAATTCACCAAAACCTAGCATGCTCCTATGAATTTAATGCGTGGATTAATGGATTACCTTTATTCCGTAGAGTTTGAACCGATGTTTCGCGTTTGAATATCCAACTTTAATTCAGCCACGCGATTCAATTAAATCTACGAAAAACAAAATTAGCCAAACTAATTTCTGATTTAATTGAAATAAAGAAAAATAGAAAAAGGAAGTAGGCTTGTTCTCCAAATCAGATCTTCAGATCTGTATACCAATGCTGTTCAGATCTGCTACTGGTGAGGATTCCACAGATCTGTGATGCGTAGGCCGGAGTCGAATTCCTTCGTCTCCCAAACACAGGTGCCGCCGCCCCTCACTCTCTTTCCTAGGGTTTCAAACTAATTTGAATGTTCTGAAGATGCTAGGGTTTTAGAGAGAGAGCTGTCTATTAATAGACCTAAGGTTTTAACCCTAATGGGCTACTGGGCCTTTTTCAGCATATTTAATTGGGTCAAACCTGGTACCTAATGCAAATAATAAAGTGGGCCTATGAATTAATTAATTCCCATGTCCACAACCCATGACATAATTAATTAATTAATATTAATTCTTTTTCACCACACAATTAATATTGACCTACCCTTTATTACCACATTATGAGAACGAGCTGCATTTACTTGAGAATCCCCATATTTAAGGTTACCAGACATTCATTAATTAATCGGAGCTTCTGAGAAGCTCTATCTACAATTAATTAATATCTTATATTCCTGAGCAGTACTACTCAAACCTTATCACTTGTGACTGAACTTAATCAGCCTGCAGGACTTTGGCACGATGAACATTATTGAGCTCCTCAGGGAATGTCCCCATCATATTACTCGGATACAACTGTCTAACTCCAGTCTCAGGCTGTACTACACGAACTGCTGCTACCCAAGATGTGGATATACGAGCACGTTGCTTAGGCTCTCCACCATGGCAAATGAAAGCAACAGTCAACCCATGCATACCCCTGAACCTTCATTAGGGTTTGAACTCAATCAAGAACGAGATCTTGTATTTGCTGATATCAGATAGACAAATACATGTCAATGTGGTCCAATCAATATGCCACCCTTGTGTACCAGCATATCAAGTAACCAAGACAGATTACTTCTTCCGACTATGCTGCAGCCATCCGGACAGACGTATCCTCAACGCTGTCTCGGTTGTGATGATATTCATGTCTCACTAGGTCAAGTGATCATACTGTCTTTTATGATCTACAACACGCCGTATGATCGTCCCTATCGGTGAGACAGGAGGATACCATTGTTACGTGCATGTAAGTTTGTTTAACAGATAGGAGAAAAGTCAACTGTATACTCATTGTAATAAATGTTTTCTGTATACAAAACCCAACAATGAGGAATGGGTTGCACAAGCTCGGTATAACCCCATATTTAAGGTTACAAACATGAATTAATTTAGGCTTTGACAAACTTACAAATTAATTAACATGTTTTATTCCTATGTAGTACCACTTAATTCATTTTCACTTATGCTTAAACTTAATCACCTTGCAGGATTTCCGAATAGTGAACCTTTTTGAACTTCTTAGGGAATATCATTATTGTATACAACATATGGTTACCTAATCAAAGAACTAGAAGTCATACACAGGTTGCTACCACTCAAGATACAGATATACAAGTACATGTAAGACTCTCCATCATAGTATCTCAAAGTGATACACAAACTTATGTGTACCTTTTGAACCTTCATTAGGCTTCAGATTTCATCAGACTATCGAGATCAAGATAATGTCAATTAAAGAGTCGATCTCAGTTAGGTCCTATCAATACGTACAAAAAGTACCAACACATCTAGTGACAAAGACAAGCAATTAATTACTAATTGTGTTGCATCCTAAACCAACAGTCAATTCTAGTATTGTCTCAGCTATGATAACAATTTATATCTCACTCGGTCAATCGATCCACACAATCTTATGTGATCTACAACACACCCTATGATCTCCATATCGACGAGATAAGAGAATAGAGTCGACTGCGATACATGTTTGTTAATTCAGACAGAAGATGATAATACAACAATAATGATTCCCAGTATATTAGCCATAAATCATTTTCATAATATACGAATCGTAATGCTTTCAGTATATAAATTCATTAGCATTCACCAGCTAGTAATAGATCGTTGATATCTCTGTAATTGACAGCTTAGTGATTACAGACTGCGCATCTTAAGAGAGGACGTAGGATGGTTTGGTCCGAAACTCTAGAAATTCTGATGTTATTTACTGCTTTCTTTAAGCTTTTGACACTATATTTAAAACCCAACACATCAAGTGTTGGAATATATTACTGTAAATCGGCCAAGGAGTATATTCGACCAGCCAAGCAATCCGCATATCTGAACCTGAGCTGATGCCAGAATCACTAATTGGAAGGACTCAACCTTGAAAGAATTCCATTGGACATTCACAACTCTGATTTTGAAAGACCATCAAATAAAGACACCACAAATATTATTTATGATTTCATAAAAATATTAGTTATGTTATTGCAAAAAAGGAAAATATTAAGTCACAGTTATTTATAATTAATATTTGATTAATTCGTGGTTAATTCCCTTAATAAGATCTTTTAAAATATAAAGTACTAGTAGTTTTTCCTGATTTGAACTCCCATTTCTATTAATCTTTTCTCTGGGAAACTCCAATGGGCTTTTCAATTAAACGTTGACGATTCTCATTTGGACGAGATAGTGGATGCATTTTTTATTTTTTTTTCTATTTCATCGGATTCATTAGTATGGCGATGATGAAATTGTTTTTAATTTACGCCTCATTTGATGTAATTGTAAGTCGCGTGTACAGGGGTGTGATTGAAATGAGTTGAGTAGTTTGATCAAGTTTAACTTTTTTATGATTGAGTTGAACTTTAAAATTTATTATTAACTATTTTTAAGTTCACAAACTAAACAAACTTTTAAAATTTTGATTATATTTTCAAATTTTCATTATTTTCTTAAAGAAAAGATTTATTATTGTGAAAATAATATTATATTGATACTCAAATTCAATTTTTATATAATTACCATAATTTATCGTATTTGTTAATTACTCCTAAATGATGACGAGCTCACGAGTTGAATACTAAAAAACTCAAGTTCGGTACATTATATAAACCAACTATTATTGAAACGAAATCCGAATTGCCAAGAATAATTTTATTCATTTGTATTATGTGTACTGTGTATGCCGAACTAAACCAAGGTATCTTGGACTCAGAAAAATCTAACCTATAGCAAACAAAATTTGTAGTTTTATTTGTTATTTATCAGTTGAAATTTAATTTCTCTATAGTTTTTTTTATATCGACCATGTAGTTTGCTCTCCTACCTATCATGAGTATATTAATATGTATTAACGTGCTAATGTGACAATATAATATTGATAATAAATTTAATTTTAATTATTATATTTTTTTAATATTTTGCCACATTAATTAAATCACATTAACGCATGACAACAGTAGAATATTAAAGCATTTTTTATCGACCATAAATATTGTCCAATTGTAAATTTCGCTTGTCATCATCATTTTTTAAGATGTGGTTAATGGACTTCAATTTGGTCGGTTTAAAGTATTTTATTGTCGGAATAATTGAAGAGTTGTCATTAATGTCATTTGTCGGCGCACATCACATGATTCCAAGTCAGCACCACATCAGCTGCACGAGTGTCCAAGCCTTATGCAACCAAGTCAAGACAAACCAAGCCTTACGCTGCTCTGCATTTGCAGTAATATAATTTGTTCTTAACCAATTGTTTAATACTCCCTCCGTCCCATTGAAGTAGTCCCACTTTCCTTTTTTGTTTGTCCCATAGAATAGTCCCATTTTCCTAAAATGGCAACATTTTTCACACTCACCAATAAAATATTAATTCCACTACACTCACAACCCTTAATTCCCGTGCCGAAAAGAAAAGGGACTACTTCACCAGGACGGAGGGAGTATTATTTTGTAGACTTTTGTTGTAGACTGAAAGAGAAGAGGAGAATTTTGGGGATGCATGATTTTAGAGACAAGAAAGGAGAAAAATTGGGGGGATGCATTTAAAGAGACACTTTCGATACATTAGCATGTATTAAAGTTATTAGATTAAAAAAATAAGTTTTGAAGTTATTAATCAGTTCTATTTTTTTATCTTTTCGAATTTTGACTACAAGATAAATTCAACAATATTGAAATAATTTCTATTTTCGGAAATATTCATTATATCATTTATTTGAAATCTACCAAGGTAGTTGTAGGATTAATACAACCTTTTACAAAATAATTTGCCAAAGAGTATGCAGAGAGTCGAAAAAAAATTGAAGATATTTGAGAGCAAGTTTTTAAGGTTTGTTGATTTCAACTGTTTTTTTTCTTATTTTTCATTTGTTTTTTGCATTATAATGATGATATGTGTTCGAAATCGACTTGGATATCATTTTTAAGAATATATAATAATTTAGGATTGTTCTTTGTTAAGAATACGTATAAAACTTTGGAAAAACCCTTGCAAATGGAGATCTCGATTTCTAAATGTCAAGATATCTATTTCAAATCGAGATCTTGGTTTATTCAATTAAAAAATGTTGATTCAAAAAGCGTGATATCTATTTCAATTCGAGATCTCGACATTTATTTCAAATTAATCTCGAGATCTTGACATCTTTTGATTGATCATGCCCTAGGTTTTATTTAATAATGTTTTATTATTGATCACAAATGTCGTATCAGCGTTTCATCATATGTCATGGTTGTGCATGGGATAGATCCGAGCAAGTGGGCGGAGACGAGCACTTGATATGTTTGTGGTGTGATCGGATCTCCTACAATAAGATTTATCCAAGATTCACTAGATCATGCATTGTGATCTCCTCACAGTTGCGTAACCCAGATACGATGTATGATATATCTACTTCTTCAGAGAAATTATTCAAGCATATGTTTCTTGTGCTTTGATAACTCTCTCATGAGAGTTATATTTATACCTTTAAATTAATAAATTCGAGTCCTTTGAGTCTTGTTTAAGTTTTGTTTAGGTTTAAATAAGCATGTTTATGCATAAGTAGTGTTTAGAGGAACATTGTTTGCAAATTAACTATTTTGTGTCAAGTTTAGCATAAAGTAATGCAGAAAAAATATCAAGTACAAATCACGAAAGAGAGTGAGTATGGTGAATTAAGATGTTGAACGTATGTTGTAGCATGGTGGCCAGTCAAGAGAGAGAAAGTCGTTGTTGGTCCCCGATCAGAGTTTAACTAAGTGCAGCGGAAATTTACGAAGTATTTGCATTCTAAAACTGGGGGTTCAGTTTTCCAGTTTATGTTCTATTAAAGGGAATTGTGTCAGTCGATAGTTTAAATATTCAGTTTACAGTTATACACTTCAATACTTTAGAGAAGCGTTGAAGATTTCAAAACACAATTGAAAACTGTATAATGCGAGAAATAAAGAAGGCTGTAAACGAGACAGGATATTATAGTGGTTCGGATCCTTAAGTCCTACGTCCACTCTTTGGAAATTAATCCAGTAAATCACTAAGCAATGAAGTTTAGTTTACACTCCTCAGGATCTATTCGCCCGGGCAATTGTTCTTCACTCGTTCTTCAGTTCCTCGAAGCCAGGTAGACACCTCGAAGTCTTCTCAGAACTGGTTGTCGTCGGATATGGATTGAGGACAAACTTCCATTCTTCTTCTCCGGTAGATGTATGGTTGAGTTCTTCCCAGAACGCACAAAAATCAGCAGATGCCCGTAATAACCTGATCCTCCTTAGAGAACCAGGTTGCTGTGTTCTTACTTTGAAAAGTAAGAACACCAACAATGAGGACTAATTCGTCTAGACTTAATCCTCGTGTACAGATAGTCACACGATTATTCACGAACGATTCAGTAAGCTAGTGAGCCTTGTGTTCAGGTGTTGACACACGGTGTACTTTGATGTTCGCTTGAGAGCTTTGAATACTTTGAGCATTTAATTTGGCAGAATAATTGCACTTGTTCAGTGATTCAGATGTATATCTCTCCGATCCTTCTACTATTTATAGTTTGTTGGGAATTATCCCTAAAATCTTCCTTAGGACTTATTTGTAAAAGGTTTTGTTGAATCAAACCTTATCTAGTTGGTCGATCATTTGCTGAAATCTAGAGTGTCTAACACAACTTGTAAAGTCCTGTATAAATTATACATTGAGTTGTAATAGACTAGTACGCTATGAAGAATCCCTAGCAGACAACGAGCAGATGGAGTCAGCATCCAACTCACAAGCTGCTAGAGAAACAAGCGAACAAGAATCGCCAGCATTTGGCTGAAAAGATTACTAGAATGCTAAGGAATTAGCATTCGGACCTATCAACAATCAATGAAGTATCAAAGTCAAAGGATCTCAAGGAATATACCTTTAGCAAATTTGAAGCCGGACTGCGACTCCGACAAAAAGGACACACAAGGAACAAGACTTTCCCTAAGTAGTGTGGAAAGTACGTCTCTACTCCAAAAGTGTTCTATCAAGTTAATCCATTCTTGGAGAAAGAAGTCGTTGTGTCTAATGGGTATGGAGATTCAAGTTTTGAATCTCCAACTATAAAAGGCAGATTCAAGAACTGGATAGACAACTGCTTTTACAATCTACAAGTGTTATTTTCACTTTACTCATTCACGAACGTTCAAGCTAAAGATTCCTTTGATAAAGTGAACTTTGAAAGTAGTCAGTTGAGAGCTGTACAAAAGCTTATCTAAAAGCTCTCAACAACCATAAGTGTTGGTCATTGAAGTACTGACACTCCATTGAAGATATTCTTGATTGCATTTAAGGATATTTCAATCATTGGATTCATTTCTTTCAGAAAAGAATTCAACAGTCACTCCTGAAACGGTTGAGACTCTCACGGGCGTTAGCCGCATACTTATTAAGTTCAGGGGCAAACTATAAAAGCCTCATTAGCGAAGGACAAGTTTTACGAAGGTGTGCCCTTGACTTGGCCGGAGCTGTGTTCAGAGAAGTTCAGACTCACGGAGGATAGCTGTCAAGTAACCAGGCCGAAAGCTCACTGCCTACTTAACTGGAAAGGCGATTCCTTGTAATCTGTATACTTTTCTAGTGAAAATTCTTAGCGTTTCGGCTAAGGAGTGGACGTAGATCTATTTGATCGAACCACTATAAATCTTGTGTGCATTTACTGTTTTATTGGTTTACAGTTCAAAGATTGATTTAAAACCTAGCAACGGAGTTGCTAGTGTATATCTGTAAACTTACTTAAGCAACAACTTGACCTAAGAAAACATTTTGTTAACAAAGATAAGTGCAAGAGACTTCAATCTATTCCGCTGCATTTCGTGTTAAGTTATCAACACGACGACTCTGATATTTTGGGACCAACAAGTGGTATCAGAGCGGAGGTCATACCAGACTCTCCGTTTCTGAGTCACCTGTGACCAGATCTATCCTTTTCCTTGCACTTTTATACTTATTTTATATACTCAGCTCAGGAAACCATTCAAGGAGCATACAAAATGATGAACCACTCCCTTGGAGAGTATGACAGAGAGAACTTTTCATCTTGGAAGAAGATGGCTCTCATACAACTTCAGAGCATACACCCTGAGATGGCAGACATACTGGTAAGAGGTCCTATTCAGATTATGAAAGCTAACACTTTTTTAGGACTAGGACGTGTTGAAGATGCTGCTGAAGGAGAACCAAGACCTCCAAGACCTGAAATGGTTCCCAAACCATTTGATGAATATACAAGTGAAGACAAAAAGAGAGCTCAACTAGAGCACGTGGCAAAGAAACTAATTCTTGATTCTCTTCCAAAACTGATGAAAGACAAAGCGCTTGACCTTGAAACTGCTAAGGAAATTTGGGATTACGTGTGCGAGTCTTCCCAGGAAACGGATCAAATGAGACGTAACAAATTACAGGTAGCTGTAGACAAATACGAATCCTTCTCAATGTGTGCAGGAGAAACTATTCAAATCATGGAGGAACGCTTCAACACAATAATTGGAGAACTCAGGAGTCTTGGAAAGAAGTATGATAATGGAGAGATGAACAATAAAATCATTTCCAAACTATATCCGAGAGATGACTGGTTCGCAAAAGTAACAAGTTTGAGTGAAAAAGACATCAACAGCTTGACTACATCTGAGGTATTTGCTCAACTTAAAGCTCATGAATTTATCATACAGCAGTCGAAGAAGAATGAAACGGCTGTAGCACAAGCCGCTTCAAAGTATGTTGGGAACGCTGAGGACTTAGCATACTTCGCTAAGAAGGACTACAACAAATTCAAGAAAAAAAGATCTTTCTATAAACCAGAAAGACCAACTCCAGCATCACCCTCGAAAGAAAGAACTACCAGTGCAGGTACACAAGCAGTTGATCTAAAGATCAATGAACTGGAAGAACAAATGAAGAAAATGCAGAGGATGCTGAATGAAGCAAAAGCTGAAAAGGAGGCGAAAGAAATCTCTTCATCAACGACTAACCGCTCAACTGAGCGAAAAATTCGAAATTGTTTTGAATGTGGCTCTCCAGATCACTTGAAGCATGATTGCCCGAAGATCAGCAAAGAAGAATGAGATCGCCTGAAGCAATGATTTGAAAGACGCGCTGCTAAAGCCGTAACCAAGGCATTGCTAACCAGGACGGAGATTGCTGATGAAGAAGAGCTTTACTGCTCTTCAGAAGAAGAAGATAGCGAAGAAGCTTTGTTCGTACTAATGGCAGACATCACTGAAGATCAGTTTGCTGATGCGGACAACGATGCTGAGGAAACCAATGAATCAGCTCTCGCTGCTGAGAAAGCAGAGGTACTATCCACAAATTCATCTAGCAATCAAATTATAGACAAATCGGAAGAATCACATTTCAATTCCGAAGAAGACTATTTAGTGCAGCTATCACTAGAATTTGCAAAAATGTATGAGATTAAAAATGAAATTGTGGGAGAAAATGCCTCGTTAAAACTTCACATTACAAGTTTAACCGAGGAAGTCGAGAGACTGAGGTTAGAAAGTGAAGAATTTTTCAAATTAAAAGAAGATCTCTCGCATTTGTCAGAAAAATTTCAAACGTTAGAAAAGGAAAATCAAGCATTAAAAAACAAACCAAAAGAGGATTGTATTTGCATGTATGCATCCAGCAAGGCTGCTCTCAATGCCCTTGTAAGTAGTCAAAGACATCACTCTGATAGGTCTGGACTTGGATGCGAATCATCAAAAAGAATGCCAAAACTCAATGGTAATTCTTTTAAAAAGAATCCAATTTTGTTTGTAACTGCTGGATATAGCTCTACTGAAAAAGGTAAAGGAGTAGTGTCTGCTGAAACTACGTTTGCTGAACCATCAGCTAAACCGAAGAATAAACCTCAGCAGAATGTGCCCGTTGGAGCTCAGCAGAGGTCTACATCGAAGACAGCCAATAGTTCATCTGCTGGATCTCAGCAGAGGACAGAGTTTGCTAGGCCTTTATCCAATGGACCTCAGCAGAGGATCCCAAGGACAAATGCTGGACGCAACTCTAAGCCTCAGCAGAAGAATCAAGTGATGAATAATAGGCAAGTATTTGATAGACTTCAGCAGAGAAATCCTAGAGCATACACTAAACCCTACTTAACCAACTCAAGGAGTGCTGAGCGTTCTAATTTCAACGCAAGGATAGTACATCCTAATTTTCATCAGAGAAGGCCTGCACAGTACAATGCTGTAAGACCCAACTACCCGCAGTATACATCGCATAGAAGAAATGTCTATGCAAAGCCTGAGCCCATTCCACAATCTTTTTCAAGTGCAAGGACGGCTAAAAATAGTCATTCACCTAGAAATAGAAATTTTATGCCAAAGGTCAAGAAAGTGGTCAATAGTGAAACCAAGACAAAAGTCTTAAAAATCACTAAGATGTGGGTTCCGAAAGGAACTATGCTTCACGCTAATCCTGCAGGACCCGACACTAAACGGGTACCTAAATTTACTTAATTCGCTTGCAGGAACAGGACTCCATAGCTACGGGAACGTGCATATCCAATGAATGGGTCCTGGACAGCGGTTGCTCTGCTCATATGACCGGGAACGAAGAATTGTTCTCAGACATAAGAAGATTATTCAATGGTCCAAAGGTCAAGTTCGGAGACAACAGTGAAGGAGAAGTTATTGGATGTGGCTGCATTGAAAGGAACGGATTAAGAATCATTAACGTAGCACTCGTCTCCAACCTGAAGCATAATCTACTCAGCATAAGTCAACTATGTGAAAATGGGTATATCGTATCTTTTAAAAATACTGGTTGTGCTATTGCTGATGCTATTTCAGGAGAAGTAAAACTACGAGGCATCCGCAAAGGTGGATTATATATAGTCGATTGGCAAAGCGGTCAACAACATTCCTGCTTTTTAGCTCTCAATAAGGAGGAAACAACATGGCTATGGAATAAGAGGTTCAATCATTTAAATTTCAAAACTATTAACCATCTTGCCAAAAATAAGCTTGTTGTAGGTCTACCAAATGAGACCTTCCGCAAAGAAGGAGTATGCAAATTTTGTCAACAAGGAAAACAGACCAAATCATCCTTCAAAACAAATCTTGAAAAGGAGACATCACAAAGGGTTCTGGAATTGCTTCATATGGATCTTTTTGGTCCAGTCACACCACCCACTGTAAGTAAACATCTATATACACTAGTTGTGGTTGATGATTTCTCCAGGTACACATGGGTACGCCTACTAAAGACAAAGGACGAAGTGAAGCTTATTCTGCCAGAATTGATTCTCAAGGAGCAGAACAGTAAAGAAGTTACTGTAAAGCGAATTCGATCTGACAATGGAACAGAATTCTGTAATGGAGTGCTGATGGATTTTTGTGCTGAAGCTGGAATATCACATGAAAAATCTACAACAAGGACTCCTCAACATAATGGTTTAGCAGAAAGGAGGAATCGGACGCTGAAGGAAGCCGTTCGATCAATGTTAGCAGACTCCAAACTTCCTGCTAAATACTGGGGTGAAGCAGTCATGACGGCCTGTTACACACAGAATAGGAGTGCTGTCACAAGCAGATTCAACAAGACTCCCTATGAAGTGTACCACGGTCGTAAGCCTTCCATAACTCATCTACGTGCTTTTGGTTCTACATGTTATATTCACAATAACGGGAAATCCAAACTTAATACCTTTTCACCTAAATCTGACGAGGGTGTACTCCTTGGTTATGGACATCCCACTCATAAAGGTTATAGGGTATTAAATAAGATTATCGGCATTGTGGAAATAACATGCAATGTTATTTTTGATGAGTCTACCTTAGTGCGCAGTGAAAATAAAGGAGAAAAGATTAGCAATCATGAGACTAATGATGTCAATGATCAAACACTTCTAAATTCTTTCAAGAATATGAGTATTGATCCGACTAAGTCTATGAATGACTGCAATCCAAACCAGACGCACGCAGCAGGGGACCAAACTGCTGACCAGGCCAGTGATGCTAATGATCATGCTGAGGCCAAACCTACAAACATTGTACCCAAATCAACTATCCTAGAAGTGATTGACGATGAAGAGGAAGAAACCACCAAGGACATTTCCACCAGGGAAGGAACAGAAACTCATGAAGATCTTGGCAGAGGCGCTACTGAGGATCCACCTGCTAAAGAGGGCGCTGACGAAGTTCATGTGGAAGATGGTGCTGTAGGCGCCGCTGAGATTCCAGTTGCCGAAGACACTGCTGAAGAAGACCCTGTTCCAGGAAATCCTATTGAAGATATCCCAGCGGAAGTTAATCCAGATGATGAACATAAGGAGGATACTTTGGAGAATAATGTACAAGACAATGGGCTCGCAAGGGAAGGAAATATGGTCAGAATTGTCAGACCGACATGGTTGCGTGCTCACCCTCCTGAAGATATCATAGGCAATATCAATGATCCTATGATGACAAGACAAGGCAACGCTATGTTAGCATGTTATATCTCCAGTGAAGAACCCAGAAAGGTAGAAGATGCTCTACTAGATCCGGATTGGATGAATGCTATGCATGAAGAACTAGCTGAATTCAAGCGAAACAATGTGTGGGAGCTAGTAGACAGACCCGAACATCAAAGCGTTATTGGTACGAAATGGGTATTCAAAAACAAGAAAGATGAGTCTGGCACGGTTGTGAGAAATAAGGCAAGACTTGTAGCTAAAGGGTACAGGCAATGCGAAGGAATAGATTACGACAAAACATTTGCTCCGGTGGCAAGACTGGAGGCCATTCGTTTATTCCTAGCATACGCAGCACATCATGAGTTCGACGTAATGCAGATGGACGTGAAAAGTGCCTTCCTAAATGGTGAACTGAAGGAAGAAGTCTATGTCGAGCAACCACCAGGGTTCAAACACGGCAATCAAGTATATAGACTTAAAAAGGCTCTCTATGGATTGAAACAAGCACCGAGAGCTTGGTATGGAACTCTTTCAAAATTCCTGTTGAAGAATGGTTTTCAGAAAGGGAAAATTGATCAAACCCTTTTTCGCATTGAAGACCAAGGAGACATTTTGCTGGTACAAATATACGTAGACGACATCATCTTTGGGTCTAGAAATCAAGAGTTATGTGATAAGTTCTCAAAGCTCATGACCAGCAACTTCCAGATGAGTATGATGGGAAAGATGTCCTACTTTCTTGGATTACAGGTTCAACAATCCAGAGAAGGGATTTTCATTCATCAGAAGAAGTATATTCGCGATTTGATTGCGAAATACTGCCCCGAGAAGACAAAGAGTTTACGGATTCCAATAAGTACGACATGTATTGCCACACTTGAAAGAGAAGAAGGGGATGTGAATCCTACTCTTTACAGAGGAATTATAGGTTCACTCTTGTATCTCACCGCCAGCAGACCGGATATATCTTATGTCGTCGGATTATGTGCTAGATATCAAGCCAATCCTAAGAAGGCTCATCTAGACACTGCTAAACGGATTGTTCGTTATTTGAAGTGCACAGAAGGTCTCGGAATTTGGTATCCTAGAGAAGACAGTCTTGCTCTAAGTGGATACTCGGATTCTGACTTTGGAGGATGCAAGATCGACAGGAAAAGCACGAGTGGTACATGTCAATTTTTGGGACATAAGCTCATTAGCTGGTTCAGCAAAAAGCAACACTCTGTTGCTACATCTACCACTGAAGCAGAGTATGTGGCTGCTGCTAGCTGTTGTTCGCAAATTCTGTGGACAAGGCAACAACTACAAGATTATGGAATCTCTTTTGAATGTGTGCCTATCTACTGCGACAACAATAGTGCTATGTGTATCACAAAAAATCCTGTTCATCACTCTCGGACCAAGCATATTGATATTCGTCACCACTTTATACGAGATCATCAGGAGAAGGGAGACATTGATGTTCGCTATATATACACTGAAGATCAGATAGCAGACATCTTTACAAAACCACTTCCGGAAACCAGATTTAAAGAGTTATGCTTGAAATTGGGATTAATGGAGTTAGAAGCTGACGTGGATGAATGAGTCCTAGCTCTCATTCTTTCTATAAGGATATTCTTGAGAATTGGTTGGTTATTATCATATTCAGGAGTACTATCTCTTCGATTTGTTGAAACTATATCGACGTTATGCAAATGAGAAGGAATTCAAAGCTAGCATATACATTCTTCAGAAAGACAACAGACATCAAACTATTACAAGGAAATAGCA
>JAPKLW010000192.1:732237-808962 GCA_026898455.1 Plectranthus barbatus
ATTCTTCAGAAAGACAACAGACATCAAACTATTACAAGGAAATAGCAGATATCTCATCAACTACAACATATGTGTTCTCAAATCTAACAAAGAGTCATGTGAAGATCAAAAGGAAGGAAGTTCAGAGCACCCTTCAACCACAGTTCGGAAAATGAGCCCTCAAGGGATAGAAGTCAAATCCCATCAAAGGGATACCTTCCGAAGCAAGATGAGGGAATGACTGCTCAAGCAACCAACTTAGCTGCATGGCAGTTGGCAGAGGAACATGAGGAAAGAGATCAACACATCTCTTCACTCCATCGAAGAAGAATTCAGCCCAGTCAACCTCTGCCCGGTCATCAATAGCCATCATGGCCCTCCAGATCCTTGGGCTGAATACAAAATTGTCAGCAGAAATGCCAATGGTGACATTGCTAACAATGTCAAAGATGACCCTGTACTCCTCCTTCAAATGCAAACACGATGGAGTTGGTGAAAAGACAAAGCTATCAGACTGCCTCCACTCATTCCAGTAGCTGAACTCTGGAGCAGTCAAATGGTAGAAGATATCCATGACACGAACAGGACCCCGAGGAAGGCCAAACTTCTGAGAGAACAAGGCCGGAGTCCAGCAAATCATTTCATCGTCAAAGCAACTCCAAATAGCATTATCTTCGACTCTACTCTTGAAGATAACGCTTTGAAGAGCCTGTTTCTGATAACGAGTCGGCATCGTAGTTAGAAACTGAGTCAGGCAACTCTCATTGAGAGCTCCCATGACGAAGTCGGGAACTCGACAGTTGGTACCATATTCGAAATACAACCCCGATTCATGAAGAATCTGGTTGCGAGTGACTGGCAGATCACTAGGAGCAATGGTGACACGATACATGTTGAAGTTAGCAAAGAAGGAAATGCTATGCAAGGTGGAATGGAGAAGATGAAGTTACAGCATACAAGTGCGTTATTATTTATAGGAAGATCAAGGCTTTATCCATAATGGAACACTCTCCCAAAAATGTCCTGACAAATGAATTCGAATTGAGATGAGCAGAAGTCGAGGAATCTTAACAAAGGGGGAAGCGCCACCTGTATTGATAAGGTTACTTACGGCAAGTCGACCTACCTGGATATTCTGGCGCTCTATTCTACGAATGCTTAAAGATGATAACAAAGGATGGCACAAATCTTTTGACTAAGACAGACATCTACCGCCTTAAATGATGACACTCGATGACTGTGTGTGGAAAATGGTAGCTCATACCAGACACAAAACAAGTTGCTGAGACATTAATGCAAGCACAGCAGAGACGCAGTATCAAATAAGATATTACTATATCTCTGTTTCTTGGATTTCTTGAAGATGCTGTTAACCATTCTTGGTTAGGATGATTACATCTACAGAGGAATATTCATCATATTTATCTGCCAATTTTGAGAATGCTGAGCAGAAAAGTGTTTGATGACTCAGATAACACATGTCATATAACAGAAGAAAGTTGTGGAGACTTCATACATCTTTTCATTTATCAACAAGATGTCATTACAAGAAACAAGAGAGAATTGAAGACAACATTTTATTCACTACTCTAGGAGGAAGAAGGCCTGAACGGGAAGAAGTCCGCGTTTACAAGATTCGTTGGCCCTTCTGCTATGTGAGGAAAACTCTGCTCTAACAGCCAACTAAGTTGCATTCCATTGAGCAAAGGCACGGCCGGATAATACTCGACGCAGTCTCGGACGCTATTGTAGATGTATTTTGCCCAGTCTACATCTGCTCCATCGCCAATAGACATCATGAGTTGCCATGTTTCCTTTGAGATGTACGTATCATCATGGTCCTCCCCCATCAACATATTATTGGCTACTCGGAAGAGCACCCAATAAGGAGTGCGCAGATCGTATACCGAGACAGACAGAGAAAATTCGGACGACGGAGTACGTCTCCATCTCTGCCACGCCGACCACTCGGGGGCAATGTCTGTCACACGATGGTTGAAGACAGATCCAGGGCCTCTAGGAAGACCGAATCGACGAGAAAAGACGTCTGGTGACCAGTAGATGAGTTTGCCGTGAAAGCGACCGTAAATGCCATCCCCCTCCACAGAGCAATCATCGATGAATTCACAAAGAATTTCGCCTTGGAAAAGTCTGGGAGTAGCAGTAACAAATTGAGTTAATCCACTACGATTTAGATTCGACATGACCATCTCTATAACTTGAGGATTGTTATCATACAAAGAATTTAAACCAGCCTCATGAAGGATCTGGTTTCGGCGCAATTCAAGAGATTGACCTGGTGAATCTATTTTTTTTTCTTCTTGAAGAGTTTGTTTTGGAGAAAGGGCTATTGTGATAACAAGGATACTCTCAATCAGGGTATTTATAAAGGGAAAATCTTAACTCTTCTCGTCAGAATGGATCAGATTCAAATTACCAAAGTTATTAATCATCTGTCACTCGACGAATAGGGAGACGCCACGACAGATCGGTCAAAATGATTCTTGGAATACTCAATCGACGGTTGAAGAAATATACTCTGAAAATCGTCGTTTCATTGTCTAGAGTTGAAGTCTGTGCTAGAGATAAGGCCTCTGCTAGAGAATGATATCTCTGCTAGAGTTGAAATCTCTACTAGAGATAAGGCCTCTGCTAGTGAATGATATCTCTGCTAGAGTTGAAGTCTCTGCTAAGAGACAAGGCCTCTGCTAGTGAATGATATCTCTGCTAGAGTTGAAGTCTCTGCTAGAGACAAGGCCTCTGCTAGCGAATACAATCTCTGCTAGCGAATAAAATCTCTACTAGCGAATGACGTCTCCACCAGAGAATAAGATCTCTGCTAATGAATAAGGTCTATGCTAACGAAAGGATTTTCTGCTAGACCTGATATCTCTGCTAAAGGAAGGTCACTCTGCTACAAGCGATATTAGATGACGAAAAGCTCTGCTAATATAGAATCTGCTACGTTTGTGGAAGCATATCTATCTTTGCTACCAATAGTTGATTTGCTTTGATATTAGCAGAAACATAATCGGCAGTTCTAATACACAGTTGATTATAGAGGCAACTATCAAGAAGATGATCGACATTGTATGCAAGTTTATAAGTTTGACTACATTAAAAACAACATCATCTTATATACATCGTCAAAAAGGATTACAACAGAAGTTTCAATCAAAGGGCGAGATAGGTACAAAGGGATAAAAGTCTATTCCTCGAAAATTCGAGGGACCCAAAGTGAGATCAGTGAATCTCTGTTCTAGGAGCCAACTCAGAGGCATCCCGTAGGGAAGGTGAAGTCGAGGAAACTGCAGAACACTCTGCCGCACTCTTTGGAAGATGAACGCCGCCCAATCAACTTGTGCTCGATCATCTATTGCCATCATGACTTTCCAGACTTCACGGGAGAAGATCATGTCATCTGGATTCACTCCCACGATCATTCCACAAACTATCTCGAAGAGGACTTGGTAGCGAGGGCGCAGTCTATATGCTGAAGGAGTAGGCGAGAAGTCCAGATCATCGGAAAGCCTCCACTTCATCCATGAAGACCATTCTGGAGCAATTTCATCACTGCGGTGATCCATCACAGAATTGGGACCCCTCGACAAGCTAAACTCAGAAGCAAAAGTATCCACAGTCCATCTAACCAAATGATTCCTGAAGACACCTACGATGGAGTCTCCAATGGGCTGACTCTGTCTGAAGAAGAACTGAAGATGTTCTTTTTGAAACGCATGAGGCGTCAAAGAGATGAACCTAGCCAAACCACACGCCTGAAGATTGGACATTACCCATTCTGCTATGTGGTAATCTTCTTCATATTCCTCATAAAGACCAGCATCACAGAGGATTCTGTGACGCGGAACGAAAAGAGATTGAATTTGTTCCATATCTTCGTACTGGAAAATTTCTTTTTGTGAGTAGAAGAGTAAGAGTTGCAAGAAGGCGCAACAAGTGTATCGCATGCTATTTAAAGAGGAGTCCTTGGTAACTGTTTGCTGCTAAAGTTGAAGAGTCGCCAAGAGGAGTGAGGTAATTCATTAATGAGAAGGTCATATCAGACGAGATCATGATCATGCATAAAAAGCAAAGCCGGAGGTTATTAGGATGATAGCATAACATACGTGGTAGCATCTGCGTACTTTTATTAAAATTGGCTGCTGAAGATTTCAAATCAGACGTGGGACGCTTGCTTTTCATGATGGAGAAACATTTAATGCATCCAGACGGCGGCAACAAATGGGGTTGTGCCACGTCATCCACACTCAAGGTTCGAAGGCCGTGGATATACCCACGATCTGACTCTCAACCCTAGCCGTTGATTCAAATTAAAGTAGAATTCAATCCCTGCCGTCCATTTCTCCTCGTACTCCGAAATCTTCTACAACTTATTTAGATTTCAAATCTCCACCAATCTTCAGAAATCGCCCAACTCTGAAAAACCCTCTCAATCCTCAGAAAAACCTACTCAACCATGACTACAAATCAAGATTCTTCAACCTCCTCACACCAAGACACAAATACGTCTCTAAATCTCGAATCATCACCATCCGAGAACCCAGAGACAATCAACCTTCAACCGGCATCATTTATCTACCCCTCAACCGCTTGCTCATCCCTGCATGCTCGTCATGCACCCGAGTTCACAGGCATTGAGAAGAAGGAGGACATTGATGAGTCCATTCCCTACTACCAATTGGTAACCATGGCCAGACAGAAGAAGCTGTCCACGCATTCAGCAGAAAGGCGACGAGTGGCCCAGATTATGAGAGACAGAATTCTGTATATACCCCTCGCCAGCAAACAATTTCCTAAATGGATTTTGAATATCCTTGATTCCGAATTGCTGGTAAAGTATCTCACTGCTGAACCTGATCAATTTCATCCGCATATGGTAGCTGAATTTTATGCTAGGGTTGTTATGAGTGATGATCAGAAATCATTCAAAACATGTGTGTATGGGAATATCGTAGAAGTAAAAGCTGATTACTTTCTCGTACTTTTGGATTTCGAAACTATGGAGCCAAAATCTCTCAATATAAGGTGAATGATTTAGCCAAAATAGAGAGACAATGGGAGCTTTGGAGTAAGCCAGGAGAGAAAAGGAAATCACGTGCATTCAAGGCCAATACCTCAATCAACACCTTGACAGAGGAATACAAACTCCTTGCAGAGATTGTAATCAAGATGCTCCAATGTGATGCTGGATCGTATTCGGAGCTCTCTGCCAAGAAATTTGCCGTGATGATGGCATTAAATGACAATGTTAAGGGCAATTGGGCTGAATTTATCTTTGAAAGATGGGCAGAACATGCCAAGAAGAATACTCACATGGAAGTTGATGGAACATTCTCTTCGAATGTCAACTTTGGGTTAAAGATAAGTAAACTCTTGGAAATTCTGTTTACCAACACAGAAGTAGATCGAGGAGTTGCACTTCTTTCTACCGACTACATTCCTGTAACAAAACACAAGCCTAAGCCGGTCAACATCAGAAATCCTAGGAAGTTGAAAGGCAAGTCTAACGTAGACAAGAATAAACCTACTTCTCCAGAGGAACCAGATGAAGCTAGTTTAGCAGAAGTCACACTCCAATACTCCATTCCTATTACCGAAGAAGAATTAGAAGTGTTGAAGAAGAATGCAGAAATAGATCAGTGTTTCAGAAATCTCGAGGAGATTGAGAAGTTAGGAAATCTCCCAGTTGATCAGATCAACGACATCATGATTTCGAAGGAAGCAGAACAGCTTCCAACTACTATTGGAACATTGGCAGTTCCAATTCAATCGCTAAAAAGAGTTGCTACAAATCCTCCTGCAACTAAGGCAAAGAAGAAGACCAGAAGAAAGTTGGAACTTCTGACTGACAAGGAAGTAATGGAAAAAGCAGAAGCAGAACAGGCGAGTACTGCAGCTGCTGAAGGAATTGATACAGCAGAAAAGTATTCTACAGTGAATGCTACTGAAGACACCACTGATCCAGATTACGTTCCTAAGTCTCTCAGGACTGGAAAAGAGCATAGTCAGGAATCAAGAAAAGCAAACAGAAGGCGCATAGCCACTCTAAAGGAAATTGAAAAGAAGAATTACCAGAAATTCATCAATAACTTGACATTCGAAGGCAGAGACAGGAACTTCGAACGGGTCAAATCAGCTGCAGAAGAATTCATGGCACAGAAGAAAGCTGCTAAAGAAGCTAGCAAAGAAGGCAGTGCTAGCAGAAGAGTCAGTGCTAGCATAGTTAATGAAGCTTCAGCAGAACATATAAATCATCCATTGGAAGAAAGCCATGATGCTGGAGAAAATCGAATTCCAGCAGAAAATGAAGAGATAGCAGATACTGCAGAAGATGCTATCATAAGGGATACCACAGAAGATTCGACTGCTGATCCACCTCATCTAGTAGAAACAGCTGTGAAGAAAGGAAAAGAGAAGGCTGATTTGGCAGAAGAATCAATTCCACATCTGTCACCTGATCAGCAGATTAACATTGAAGAAGAAGAATTATCAGATACATAATTCACAAAAACGCTGGCATCTGGAGCATTCAATGAAACTCACTACCCCCGGAAAAAGTCTCAAAAAAGGGACATTGCAGAGCCTAGCAAGATTCGAAATGTTGAAGATCAAGTCGTTCACTCATCAATCCAGATTCAGAGAAAGAAAAGCCAGATGAATATATGTTAGCAGGACATTCAAAGGAAACACTCGTTGGTAATAAATCTGCTAACACATTAGATGAGCAATTAGCTGCTGAAATGCTTCAACTAGAAGAAAATGATTCTCACTTCTCAGAACCTGAATCATCTTGCATCTCTGAATCTGATTCCGATGGAGAAACTGAAGAAATCTACAATGCAAAGTTCTTGAGGAAAGAAACCACAGAATCAGAGGCTATTCTTCGAATACCCCTCCATGGGCTGCCAGGACGTTGCTACGGACTCCGAAGAATCAGTCAATGGTGTGCACCGGTTCATCCCGAAGATGTACCTAACTCCGATTTAGGACCTATGGCTGAAGAAATAGAACAATTTGTTGATTCTGAAACAGAAAGAGCCATAGCAGATCTATTCTACAGTGAATTGGATGAATCAATACCTGAAGGACGCCTATTAGCAGCAGAGTTCCGTCGGTGGATTAAGTTTGATTACATTATGTATCAACTCTGCTTTGAAGAACGGATGATATGCATTGCAGCTAAATGATTAAACTTCTGGAGACGTGAAGAACGTTGGTGCTTTGATTGGATTGATCAAGTTCCAGGGATGAAGCAGTTCTCAGATCAACAAGTGATGTGTAGACTTCAAGCCATCCGAGAATACTGCGTTATCTCTCAGAATGCAGGACTACCCAAATCCACCTTTGCCCCCGATGGGTACTCTGACGCCAGGATTGAACTATCTAAGCGACAAGCAAAAGCTGCTATTGCATACGAGAAACGTAAATTAGAGTATGAATCACAACAAGAGGAGCGTCGGAAGTCTCGAAGAGAGGCACTAGCTACTGAACATGCCGCTCTGAGATTCGATAACTTGTTGGTTAAGTTTCTGGACATTGATATTCAGGACGTCATTGAGGAAGCTCAGAAAGCTGAAGCTCAAATTATCCAGGAAACCACACAAGTTTTGGATGCAGCTAGTCGGATATTACATGAGGAACTATGCTACCAGGAGTATGTTGCTACGAATACTTATCAGGAACAGCAATCAATTCCAACGAGTCAAGAACTCGTTATGACTACTTCCTTCCATGCCTCTCCTATAACATCCCTGCAAATACCCTTCCCATTACCTGCGGAAATAGCTGAAGCCTTCAACTCTTATTTGGAAACAGCCATTGATCAAATAGTAGAAGCAGTTACCAGCCATTTGAGAAGAGAAGTTGATGAGATACGGGGTGATGTATCTCATATACAAACAGAGGTCGCTGAAAGCAAGTCAGCTATATTTGAAAACAGGACAGGTCTAGAAGTTGTTCGAAAGGACCTAACAGACACCAGGACTCACCTCGAAGAAACGGTTGTAGCCTATGGAAATCACTTTTTGGTTGCAATCAAAGAGGGGGAAGAAAGAAGAAAGGCTAACAAGGAAAGAAGAAAGAAAAATGCGGAGGAGTCAGCAACAAGGGAACAGGAAATAAAGAGAAAAGAAGAAGAAGCAAAGGAAGAGTTGAAACAGAAAGAACTAGAAGCCAGACTAGAGCTACAAAGAAAGGAACATGAAGCTAAGCTAGAATTACAGAAAAAAGCACATGAACTTCAATTGCAAAAGATTGCTATAGAGCAAGAGAAGTTGGCCAAAGAACTGGAGCGTGAGGCTGCTGAAAGAGAATCAGGAGCAGCCCTTCTAGAGAACTTCATGAAATTCACAATGGAGAATTTTGCTGACATTCAGAAGAACAAATCAGCAGATAGTGAAAAGGACAAACCAGCGCCCAGCTCATGAATGACAAGGTCAATTCTTTTACTCTCTGTATCCAATTTGTACTGAAATTTACAATATCATATATGAAATTGGATCAGATTTTGACAAAATCTTTTTGTCCACTTCTGAATTTTACTGGTGTGCTATAGTTGATCTACACTTCTGGTGTATTCAACAAATTCGCATGTGGACATGAAGACCTTATGTTTGATTGATGAATATGAATGCTTACTAATTGAAATGAGTGCTAGAAATTCTAGCATATTGCTTTGTTGCAAACATTTATTCATATTAATCGAGAAATATTCTCCAGCACTCGTTGACGGGGAATTTGACTTTCAAATCATTTCTGTTGCTTGAACCTAGTTGGAAAAACTCTGTGTCAGATCGATAGAATAGCATAGAATTGTAAAACACAGACATTCTTCCACTTATGGTCAGCAAATGATAGTAAGCTTTGATCGCACCAAAAAGGGGGAAATTGTTGGGAATTATCCCTAAAATCTTCCTTAGGACTTATTTGTAAAAGGTTTTGTTGAATCAAACCTTATCTAGTTGGTCGATCATTTGCTGAAATCTAGAGTGTCTAACACAACTTGTAAAGTCCTGTATAAATTATACATTGAGTTGTAATAGACTAGTACGCTATGAAGAATCCCTAGCAGACAACGAGCAGATGGAGTCAGCATCCAACTCACAAGCTGCTAGAGAAACAAGCGAAAAAGAATCGCCAGCATTTGGCTGAAAAGATTACTAGAATGCTAAAGAATTAGCATTCGGACCTATCAGCAATCAATGAAGTATCAAAGTCAAAGGATCTCAAGGAATATACCTTTAGCAAATTTGAAGCCGGACTGCGACTCTGACAAAAAGGACACACAAGGAACGAGACTTTCCCTAAGTAGTGTGGAAAGTACGTCTCTACTCCAAAAGTGTTCTATCAAGTTAATCCATTCTTGGAGAAAGAAGCCATTGTGTCTAACGGGTATGGAGATTCAAGTTTTGAATCTCCAACTATAAAAGGCAGATTCAAGAACTGGATAGACAACTGCTTTTACAATCTACAAGTGTTATTTTCACTTTACTCATTCACGAACGCTCAAGCTAAAGATTCCTTTGATAAAGTGAACTTTGAAAGTAGTCAGTTGAGAGCTGTACAAAAGCTTATCTAAAAGCTCTCAACAACCATAAATATTGGTCATTGAAGTACTGACACTCCATTGAAGATATTCTTGATTGCATTCAAGGATATTTCAATCATTGGGATTCATTTCTTTCAGAAAAGAATTCAACAGTCACTCCTGAAAAGGTTGAGACTCTCACGGGCGTTAGCCGCATACTTATTAAGTTCAGGGGCAAACTATAAAAGCCTCATTAGCGAAGGACAAGTTTTACGAAGGTGTGCCCTTGACTTGGCCGGAGCTGTGTTCAGAGAAGTTCAGACTCACGGAGGATAGCTGTCAAGTAGCCAGGCCAAAAGCTCACTGCCTACTTAACTGGAAAGACGATTCCTTGTAATCTGTATACTTTTCTAGTGAAAATTCTTAGCGTTTCGGCTAAGGAGTGGACGTAGATCTATTTGATCGAACCACTATAAATCTTGTGTGCATTTACTGTTTTATTGGTTTACAGTTCAAAGATTGATTTAAAACCTAGCAACGGAGTTGCTAGTGTATATCTGTAAACTTACTTAAGCAACAACTTGACCTAAGAAAACATTTTGTTAACAAAGATAAGTGCAAGAGACTTTAATCTATTCCGCTGCATTTCGTGTTAAGTTATCAACACGACGACTCTGATATTTCGGGACCAACATAGTTGATTCTCTGAAAATAGCCATTAGAGAAAAAGGGAATGATGTCCAATCAATGGCCATTCTTTTCTGATGTTGCAGACCTGCTGCACTACCTTTTCTGAACACTATCATGCTTTTACCGAGACAGTTTTGCCTCGTTTGTGTCAGACTTTTAACAATGTTGTATTGCAGTCATAACTATGTGAATCTTTGTTCCTCATCATTGAATCTTCAATGCCTTTTATGACTGCTTGGCTCCTTGTTTTCACGTGTTACTTTTGGTGTAAAACTGTGCTTGTCTGAAACTGTGAGCTGCTCTCAACAGTTTCTCACATCTTTGTCTATAAAAACTATATCCACAGTTTTCATTGTTGTTTCATCCTTAGCAGTTTCAAACTGCATGCGCAGTTTTCTCGTATATTACTTCTTGAACTGTTCTCACAGTTTTCTTCAATCTTTCTTTTCAGACAGCTTCATCTTCAAAAATTGCTCTATAGTTTTTGGCAGTTTGTGTCTCCTGAACACTTACAACTCGATCATCCTATACAAGGATTACATGAAGTAATAACTCTAAGGCTTAAACCTTGGTACACAGTTTTGACACATCAAAGCATCAATTTAAAGGCGGGATTTATACATCAACATCTAACAATTTCTCCCTTTTTGATGTTGTCAGAACTATACCATCTAAGTCAGAAGGAGGATGCAGTCGCTCTAAGTTTACAAAGTATGAAAATTTAACACTAAAAGAACACCAGTTCTACTAATACGAGATACTAAAAGAACACCAGTTCTACTAATTCACTCCTTCGATTTATCTTTGTCCTTCAACTTGGCTTGAGTGGAGTAGTCTGCATGTTTAGGCTTTGAGACAGCGGAGGTTGAAGTTCTAGCTGGCATGGCTAGACTCTTAGCCATTTCCATCATCATTTTCATTTGCTTTTCTCAGGCTTCATTCAGCATTTGCATCTGCATCCTCATCTGCTCATCCCACATTTCTTCCCCCTTTTTGACAATATCAAAAATGGAAGCCATGGATGACTGAACTTGTTGACTCACTTCTTGTCTGAGCACATCTCGTACTTCATCACTTTGCTAAAAAACATCCAAGGTTAAAGTAGGTACACGAAAGGAGATAGTATTTGGGGACAAAGATTTTTGAGGGACAATTGACTGTTCAGCATGAGGAAAAATTGCCCTTGCGTCTCTTTCATCTTGATTCGGTGTTGTCGTGGAAGTTTCTTCTGGATGATGTTGGGTAGCTGCCATCTCCAGTTGTTGTGGTGAGCAATTTCGGTTGGTGCCTCTTCTTCTTTTTGCCTTGCAGCGACTGCCTCTTCATCTTTTCTTTTCTGTGCAACTGCCTCATCCTCCTATCTTTTCTTCTTGGCAGCTGCTGCAGCTTCTTCTTCCTCATTCTTTTTCCGAGCAACTGCTTCTATCTTTCTTTGTTCAACTGCCCTTTCTAACCGCAACATTTCTTCCTCCTCTTCTCGTACTCGCTAGGCTTTCTTTGCAGAGTACATCTCTGCAGACTTGCGTTGGTGTAGAATCATAAATGTTGTATGTTCATCTCCTGTCTGAATTAACAAACATGTGTCGCAAACGCAATTATCCTCTTGTCTCGTCGATAGGGAGATCATACAGTGTGTAGAAGATCACGGAAGATTGTATGGATCGTTCGACCTAGCGAGATATAAATAGTTATCACAGCTGAGATAGTTCCAGGATAAACTGTCGGTGTAGGCTGCAGCATACGCAGTAATAAGCATCTTATCTTGGATGGCTTGGTATGCTGGTGTGAGGCACACATTGATAAGGACCTAAGTCGAGATCGATTCTTTTATCTGACATTAAAAGAATCTAGATCTCTATGGCTTGACGAGATCCTAAGCCTAAATGAAGGTACAAAAGTATATGTAGATTGTGTATTACTTTGAGTTGCAGTGAAAGACTCTAGTTGAGCTTGTATATTTGTATCTTGGGTAATAGCAGTTTGTGTATGACTGTCTGGTACTGGAACTAGGTAACCACATCCAGTATAGGATGGCGACGTTCCCTGAACAGCTCAAAAGGTTCGTTATGCTAAGTCCTGCAGGCTGATTAAGTTCAAGCATAAGTGAAAAGTTTTGAGTGGATTGATTCAGGAATATAAGATGTTAATTAATTAAACAGCTTGTCAGAGCTTAAATTAATTAACGAATGTCTGTAACCTTAAATGTGGGGATATACCGAGCCCATGCAACCCGTACCTCAAAACGTGGTAGCAAATAGGTAGTACAGTATTGATTCTCTAGTGGAATGAATAAATATTAATTAATTAATTATATTCTGGGTTGAATATGGGAATTAATTAATTGATAGGACTTATTTTCTATTTGCATTTTGGTCCCTGGTCTGGCCCATGAAACTCAAGCCCAATAGGAGTCCAGTAATTTCCTATAAATATGCCTCAGTTCCTCAGATCTCAACACACCACAAGATTATAAGTTGCACACAGCAAACCAAGTTCTGGGAGCTGTGGTGATCGACTAAGATCTGAGAACGAGGAGGAAATTCTGCTTCTCAACCGGGCAAGGGATCTGATAGAGAATCTTCACCAGATTTTCAGATCGAGTTGGGATACAGATCAGAAGATCAAATCAGGAGGATTTTTCTTCTTCTCTCTCTCCTTTATTTTCGAAAATAATATTATTATTTTCATAGATTTATTTCCTCAATCTGTTAGGAAATTAAATCTTTGTGCGTGGGAAAGATCAAAAGGCATCTCCGCGCACGCGTTCTTCAGAGTTCATCAATCCAGGTATTCCGCATAAACCTTCTTATGCATAATAATATAGGAGTATGCTAGGATTGTTCATAGGCATAGCAATTTATTTTTGATATTCCAATTAACGATCCTTGGCAAACGGACTTCGTGATTCAGTTCACGAATACCTTCAATATTAATCAATCTACCTTGTACATAATATACCAATCATAATGCTTTCAGTATATAATTCCATCATAACTGGGTTATACGATCAAGATGGAAGCTGGGGACTTTGAAGGTGTGCAAGGGATCTCTGTCTTGATGAAAGGAGCTCGAAGAAATGGAATATACACTCTGATGGGGAGCACGGTGATCGGGGAGGCTTCGATAGTGATGATTGACAAGTCAGTACTGTGGCACAGGCGACTTGGCCACGTTAGTGAGAGAGGGCTACAGGAGTTATCGAAGCAAGATCTGTTGCTTGGGGATAATATCAGAGAGTTAGATTTCTGTAAGAATTGCATCTATGGGAAATTTCACCGGGTAAAGTTCGGAGTAGGTCGACAAAGAGCTCGAGGAACTCTGAACTACATCCACTCAGATCTATGGGGACCTTTAATGGTCAGTTCGAATGGAGGAGCGAAGTACTTCATGAGTCTCATTGATGATCACTCAAGGAATGTGTGGGTCTACATCTTGAAGAATAAGAGTGATGCTTTAGAGACCATCAAGAAGACAAAAGTGCTGATTGAAAATTAGACTAGAAGAAAGGTGAAGAGGCTACGCACTGACAATGGCCTTGAGTATTACTCGAAGGAGTTCGAGAGGTACTGTTCGAAGCACGGTATTGCGAGGCACAAGATAGTGGCTGGAACACCTCAGCAAAATAGATTAGCGGTGAGGTACAATTGGACGTTACTGGAAAGAACGAGGTGCATGTTGTTCGGTGCAAAGTTACCCAAGTCGTTCTGGGCAGAAGCAGTGACTACTGCAGCTTATTTGATCAACTGGTGCCCCTCGACTGCACTAGGTTTCAAGACAGCGGAAGAAATATGGTCTGGTCATCCTCCTGATTTTAGCAATCTTAGAGCTTTTGGTTGCGTGGCTTATGCGAACATCAAAGGAGATAAGATTGGGAGGAGGGCATTGAAATACATATTCATTGGGTACCCCGAAGGAGTGAAAGGGTACAAGTTATGTTGTCTCGAGCCGGATATAAGAAAGTGCATCATTAGTAGGGATGTCACGTTCAAGGAGGAGCTGGTAGGAGAACTGGATAAAGGGGATGAGAAACAGGAAAATATCCTAGAGAAACAAGGTGGTGCTTCGGAGGAACAGTCTGACAAGGTCGACGGAAATAGATCAGTTGCTAAGTTTGAGGTGGAGCCGACCAGTGGGTCGAAGAGAGTACCTCAGGTGGATGGCAAGATCCAGGTGGTTCGAGGGTCGGGTGCACTTCAAAATTATAATCTCACGAGAGATAGGGAACGAAGGCAGATAAGACCTCCCACTTGATTCAGATATGCAGATGTCGTAGCATATGCCTTTGTTATGGCGGAAGAGGTAGAGCTGGATGATACTGAGCCGAAGAGCTATACCGAGGCCATAACTTGTAGGGAGAGGCTCAAATGGCTCGATGCCATGAAGGAGGAGATGGACTCCTTGAAGAAGAATAACACCTGGGAGTTGGTGGATAAGCCGGGGGAGAAGCAATCAATATTTAGCTATAAGTGGATCTTCAAGAAGAAACAAGAGGTTTCTGTGGTTAGATTCAAGGCTAGACTAGTTGCTCGAGGCTTCACACAACGGGAAGGTGTGGATTATGGAGAGGTGTTTGCGCCGGTGGTGAAACAAAGGTTTATAAAGCTAATATTGTCGTTCATTGCATGGTACGACATGGAGTTGGAGCAACTGGATGTGAAGACCGTATTTCTGTATGGAGAGCTGGAGGAAAAGATTCTTATGACACAGCCCGAGGGCTTCGAGGAAGCAGGTAGTGGGGACAAGGTGTGTCTTCTCAAGAAGTCATTGTATGGATTGAAGCAGTCTCCGAGGCAGTGGAATATGCGGTTCGACAAGTTTATGGTTCAACAGGACTTTGTTCGATGCAAACATGACCCATGTGTGTATTTTCGAGGAGAAAATATGGAGACTCGAATTTATCTACTACTGTATGTAGATGATATGCTGATAGCGAGTCGAGATAAGCAAGGGATAGCCGAACTGAAGGAAGCTCTGAGTCAGGAGTTCGAGATGAAGGATCTCGGTTGTGCTCGAAGGATTCTGGGTAAGGAAATAGTTCGAGATAGGGCTCGAAGAAGACTCACATTATCTCAAGAGGGATACTTGATGAAAGTTCTTGAGAGGCATGGAATGAAGGATGTAAAGTCTGTGCTCACTTTGTTAGCAGCTCATTTCAAGTTGAGTGCTGCTGGGAAACTCGACGAGGAGGAACGGGAGCTTATGAGAGGTGTTCCTTATGCGAGCGTTGTCGATTCATTAATGTATGCTATGGTCTGTACAAGACCGGATCTTGCTTATGCTCTCAGTATGGTTAGTAGGTTCATGGCCGAACCTAGGAAAGAGCATTGGGCAGCTCTGAAGTGGGTCCTCATGTATGTTCGAGGAACAGTTGGGAAGAGTCTAGTCTTCGAGGATGATGGTTCGAGCTCAAAGCTCCCAGTCGAAGGGTTCGTAGACTCAGATTATGCAGGATGTATGGATACGAGGAAGTCATTGACGGGTTTTGTGTTCACATCGTATGGAACGGCGATTAGTTGGAGAGCAAGTCTGCACAGGGTAGTTTCCTTATCTTCGACGAAGGCGGAGTACATTGCCTTGATCGAAGCGATTAAGGAAGGTCTGTGGTCGCTCGGATTCATGCATGAACTTGGAATTAATCAAGGAAAGATGAAGGTTTCCTGTGATAATTAAGGTGCTTTGCGGTTGGCGAAGAATGATGTTCATCATGAGAGAACTAAGCACATCGATGTGAAGTTCCATTTTATTAGAGATGTGGTGGCAGCCGGAGAGGTTGAGCTGAACAAGGTCAATACTCTCGATAATCCTGCGGATATGATTACAAAGCCAGTTCCAAATACTAAATTCTAGTATTGTCTGGAACTGATCAAACTGTTGAAGTCGAACTAAAGAGGAGGTGCCAAGCCGAGGTGATATTGAGTCTAAGGTGAAGAATTGTTGGAGTAGTCTCAATATCTAGCTCGAAAAGTAGTTTGCTAGTGGGTCGAGACTGGGTCGATGTAGTTCGACAGAAGTGGGTTGAGCCGTGTAGGTCGAGGAACTCGTGGTGCAGTTCGAATTGGATAGATATGGAAAATATATTGTGTGTATCTTGTTTCCTTGTTGGACACGATTTATCCTTGTTGGTATTAGATTTGGATAGGAATAAATCTATTAGATAGATTTAGTTTTAGGTATATCTTACCATATCTAGGTTTTATATTCCTTATGTATTTAGGAATATCTCCCTATATATACCCCTGCTCCCCACCAATTGTAATTGTCACATACTTTGTATTTTCTTCACCATAATAATATCATCACCGAGGAGGCCTGAAGAGTGGACGTAGAGCATAGCTCAAACCACTATAAATTATAAATTATTGTGTTCTTTATTTTCTATTAGTTATTTGTGTCTGCAATCGCTTCAATTCACAACATGGGGAGACGGTGTGTTCAGCGACTCTCCAATACATTTAGTTTGCTGAATCTGCTTTACTTGTTTGCTTTCCCTTCTCTCAAATTCCTCCATTTTTAGTTGTTTTTTCTCGTTGCATCGATAAAATCGTGCGTTATATCTTTGCACAGTAGTTGATATATTATGAACTTCCACATGTTCTTTCTATATGGATATTATATTTCAAACCTTTTATTTTGGCCGTCTCAGTAATGACGTTTGATTAAGTAGGCAAAAATAGGAAAATAAATTAATAAGAATATTAAATGCTATATTGTATAAAAAAATTAATTACTGTCTTGAAAACATGGGGCGATAATTTATTAAATAAAGGTGATGTTGTAGCCTTAGTTTTTTTTTTTGAATATATATATTTTTTAAATAATATTTTATATTGTATGAAGTCTAATAATTGGATTTATGTTGGTGGAGGGGGTCAGGGGGAATGAATTGGAAACTGCAATCCAAAAAGTATCATATATGTATTTACTCCCTTACATTAGTGATAAAATATATTTCTTTAATGAGACTCGTTAATTAAACGAATGGAATTTGAGTTTATGATATTTGACAACTTACTAGCAAATTCTTTTAGTAAGCTAGTTTGAATATAAAAATATTAATTATTTTTGTAAAAGTTAAATTTTTATATTTAAGAAATAATAAGTACTGTAATGTGTTTGACATACTAAAAGTATTCGATGATAAAATTTAGAACTTGATTCGATAATAAATCAATTGCACATGATAAGATAGGCAGAACTTAACACAACTCGATTTGATATCCGTGGCAAAATATTAAGAGTACAAAGAGAATCATAGGAAAATTGAAATTTCATTATTTTTGTGAAAACAAAAATACACTACTTTAAAACATTACTGGTCGCCTAACAAAATTCTAATTAAGAAAAAAATTAAATGAAACAGAAGTATGCATGTAACAAATGTCTTATTTGTTCTCTATTCACATTTTGTTTCGTATATCCTAGCTACTACGACTTTTAATTTGAACACATCAAAAGGTACACCTCTGCAGGAAAAAGGTACAACTCTTATCTGCTTACAACTTCTTCAACGAATTTATTCATACACAACAACACTAGAAAAAATTATAAAGAATGTAAAGGGCAACTGCTGATTGGGCATCTCAAGATTTGTGTGTGTTTGTGTGTGTGTGTGTGTGTGAGAGAGAGAGAGAGAGAGAGAAATTATTGAAGTTGGAAATCAAGGTAAGGTAAGGAGGAGACATTAGCCAACAAACCCTCCCAATCTAATTCTCCCATTTTGAAGGTTTCTTCTTCTTCCCAATGATTCCCAACCCCAACTAATTCCTCCACTTTGATATTTTGCTCATCATCATCACTACTACTATTATTATTATAACTCAAATTGTTGACCCTAATATTTTTCTTGTCTATGACATGATCACTCATACCATAATTGCAATTCTCTACCCCTCTCACCTCCAAAATAGGGACAGAATAGTCATTTTCCAAAGCCATAACATATGGTTCCATCGGGCCATAATCCCCCAAAATACCTTCAGCATTACTCACTCCACCACCTTCGTGATGATCTTGTTCTTGCAAGTTGAACGACGGAGCGACGCCGTTTACGACGTCCAAAACGTTTTGGTACTGGTCGAGGAGATGACTAGGGTTGAAAGAATATGCGAATTGAGCGGCCATGGAGGTACACGAGGAAGAAGAGGAATCCATGCATGCAGCTGCGGCCTCGGCCACCACATCGTATTCTTGCATGAAGATTGCACCTCCAACAGCACCACCTACGTTGTCAGCCTTGAGCTCAGAAGAGTCGCTGTTGTTCGTATTGGCGTTGTTTGCTGCATTTTTTAACCTCTTCTTTATGGTGGAGTTCCAGAAGTTTTTAATCTCGTTGTCAGTCCTCCCTGGGAGACGAGATGCTATTTGAGACCACCTGATGCACAAATTAATTTACTTTTAACATTTTGAATAAAAAATAAAATAATAATAATGTAAGTTAGTTAATTAGGTTTTGTATTCTTTTTTTAATTAACATTAATTAAACACACACCCCCTACATGTCCCCATGAAAGCTCGAATCCATGACCTATTAGTTATAGGTAGAGTGTTTCTACCAATGCACTCCGAACAAGGGAAATAAGACCTCGATTCAAATACTTCGTGCGAAGATCTTTACACATTAAATGTTTATCGACGTATAGTGCAAATATATGAAGGGTGCCGAAATAGGAAGATTATATTGCATTGTGATCAATCACGAATGTAAGATTGAAGGAATAAAAAGAATAAAAATTAAGGTCCCTTTCCGATTGGCCACTAAATTTAGTTATATTTTAGTTAAATCAATTATATGGATATTCTAGTCAAATTGAATAATACCAACTTGCATACATAAACAAATATATGTTTTGGACTTTATTAATTCACCAAATTAGTCAACATGCGTATGATAAGCACATGTTCATAAAATATAGAAAATCACTTGAGATCACACTCACACAAATATAAAGAAATGGAGTACAATTTTGGTAAGAAGACAAAAATTACTTTTGTTGTGTTTAATTTGAGATTTTATCTAATTTAATTTAGATGGCATTTCAATCTATTGTAAATTTACTAATAATCTAATCTAAATGTGAGAAATTGTAACCAAATTAGTTATTCCATTGCAAATTTTTTTTTATGTCCAAAGTCTTAATAAATTCCATCAACTATTTCATTAGTTCATATTAATATTACTCACCCACTCTATTATTCAAATGATCATCTTTTGATAGCCAGAAAAACCGACCCCCCCAAAAAAAAAGAAAAATATTAAGGAATGCATGAAACTAAATTTAAACCCTACATTTCTTTAGTTTCAACAGTTGGACGATAAAGGCAACCCTAAGAGGTGCATGTGAGACATACCTGTTGCCAAGAATGGAATGCAAATGGACGATGAGTTCCTCCTCCTGAGGTGAGAAGGCGCCTCGTTTGAGATCCGGCCTGAGATAGTTGATCCATCTCAGGCGGCAGCTCTTGCCGCAGCGCTGGAGGCCTGCATTTCTGGCAATGTCACTCCAGCAGCCCTGGCCAGAAGTGAGCATGTACTTCATCAGCTTCTCGTCTTCCTCCGGAGACCACAACCCTTTCCTGAGCTTGGCTTTCACACTGTTGGTGTTCACTTTTTCCTTCACCATTGCCGCATGATCAGGCTTCCTCATTCACAAATATATTTGTTCGAAACCCTAGTTGCAGGGAAATTACAAGGTTTGTATGTAATTTTCTCTTCCTCTTATTCCCTGCACTTGTGCTCCAACTGGCCTTGATGGAGACTGTGAAAATGAAAATATATAGATGAGCATAATTAGAGAGAGAGAGGGGGGATTATGTAAAGTGGAAGCAAAAATTTGTTTGCAATTCTGATACACATATGATGATTGCCTTGTGAGTGAAGAAAATGGCATGGGGAAAAAGGCTTAGATAGAGTCAAAGACAAGAAGACCTAACATTGCTTTCTCTCAATCCGTTTTCCACTCCACCTCTCTCTCTCTCTCTCTTATTTTATTATTTGCAACAACTAATTTTGTATGGAACAAAATTGAACAATTACCAAATTTGTACTTTATTTCACTAGTGGTATCATTCTCTATTCGAAAAAAATGATGAGTACAAAAAGATGTTCCATGAGTGTATATGATAACATCTAGCTACATTTTTCTATTTTTTGGACTATCTATTTTGATAATAATGCTTTCATTCGATCTCAAAATTAAGCTCTATGCTTCCGGTTGTTTAAGGGCATATCCGGAATTCTATATGAAACAAATCGGATCAAATTCTTTGTTTCATAATAATAGTATTTTATTTAGTGTTCTACTATCTCGATTATAAGTTTGAATAATTATTTTTATGAAAATAAAAGTTAAATATAATACTATAAACTCTAATCAATTTTTAAGAACAAAAATAAAAAAAATTTAAGAACATAAATTATGGTTATGAATTAATCAATTTTAATAATCTAGTTTTAGTTATAAACTGAGAATTAATTACTAAAAAATATTATATACCCTAATTAGGTGGGATGAACACTACCATTGTATTTATAAAATTATAATAAATTAATATTACAAAAAAATATTATATAAAAATTAATAATTTTAATAGTGGAATACGGAGTGGGGCATGAAAAGTGTGACAGGGATCTCATGTGATGACACAATCTCATTAATTAACTCTCTGATCGATCGGATGAAATCCTCTGTTCAGCAATGGTGTTCAACGGTCTCAATTACTAATTCTAATAATTATTTTTACAAAAATAAAAATTAAGTATAATGTAATTTGTAAATACTTCTTAAGAACAAAAATCAAAATGTTAGAATAATACAAATTATGGTTATGAATTAATTTTAATAATTAGATTTTAGTTTAAAATTGAAAAATAATTACTAAAAAATTCATATACTCTAAATGGGTGGGATGGACCCTCTTAAACTTATAAATTAATCTAAAATATAAAAATTATAAATTATAAAAAATATTAAGTAAAAATTAATAATATTAGTAGTGAAATGGAAAATAGAATGTAAAAAGTGGAATAGAGGATCTCATATGCTGATCGAGAGCTAGCTACAACAAAATTTAATTTCGTAGGATTTATTATATTATATGTTATATCTGTACGTGTGTTATAGTTGCATATATATAATGAGTATAAATCACTTCATAAAAAGATGTAAACTGATAATTATTGAAGAAGATAGCTTCATTTGCAGACTTCATGAAACACACACAAGGGTTCCTTTCACCACCTAAAAAACAACCCGAAAATCTGGAGACATGCTACGAGAAACAGCTATATATAGAAATATAAAAAACATAGTTTGGATTTTCAACCCGACAATGATTTTTTATGAAGAAAAAACATAATTTATATATATAATGTATTTTGTAATATCTTGATTTGCATGAGGAATGAGATTGATGTTGTCTGAAGAAAGGAAAGGCAATACATAAAAAGAAAACTGTCAAGGTACTCAAGAGTCTTTCAAATCATCCAAATACACATGTAACAATTTTAGCTGGAAAAGCTCATCCAAGAAGTTGTAATTATTATTATTATTATTATTATTATTATTGAGAAAAGAAGATGTAATTATTTTTAATAGAAGTCTATGTGACAATGTATAAAGATCTCATCGATCCTAGGCCATTTTCCTTCACAATTGTTGTGAATTAAAAATAAATAAATAAATAAAGAACACAATAAATTTTAGTGGTTCGAGCGTAAGTTTATGTCCACTCTTAAAATTTTTTTGTGATGATTTTATTATGGTGAAAAAAAAAACAAAGTATGAGGCAGTATTCAACAAAAAACAATGATGGCAAGCAAAGATAAATATAGGAAGAGATTCCTAGATCCATAAAAAAATCTACTCCGATATGGTAAAAATATTATATATCCTAATCTATTCACAAATAGATTAATGTCTATTTAGACCCTATTTAAATATATATGGATAAAATCTCAATAAATTAGGAAACTAAATACGCCAAATCTTTTCACATATTGAGCCTACTCGAAATGGTCCTCATGTTACTCTGACCCATTCTATCTCGATCTACTTCCTCTATCCAGTTTCTACAACCACTCTAACTACTTCCTCGAGTTATATTGAGACTACTTCAACAACAACTCCTTTACAAAAAATTAATGCAATTCTTTTTCTAAAAACTATCAAATTGAAGTTGCAAAGTTAGTTTCTTTCCTAATTTAATTAAATATGTTGTGAAAGTAATTTTGACATAAGTATGATGTTCGCTTTGGGCCAAACATGTTTGTACGGTAATTGTTACGAAGTATTCCTATCTACTTAATTGTTTTGATGTGTCAAAGATTCTATAGAAATCACCAATATAGTGTGTCGCAAGAATAGCTCTAGATTTGTACGAATCTTGTAAAGTCCTATTTGGGATTTTCTTTGAGTTTGTAACAAAGCTGACCAAGACAAACTGGATTTGGGATCTAATCCACCAGTTCAAGATGCGCAAGGAGTGAGCAACCAGTTTGGAAACTAATATCCAGAAAAATTGGTTGACGTCACAAGTTTGGACGTCACCAATTTACAAGCTCAGGATAATCTCATAGCACCAATCCGCGCATAAAGACAAGAGAACCAGTCAGAGGAACGTACTACAAAGCCAGACTTCAAGAATTGAGATTACTTAAAGTCTTAAGACCCTAGTGATCAACCGATTTTCAGTTCCTCAGACTGACAAAGAGTTGTTCTGACACAAAGTTGCAGAGTCAACATCCTCTATCAGAAAAGGACGGAGCAGGTGCAAAAGTTCTTGAAAAGTACCCTGCTCAGAGAAGAGAGACACTGGATTGGACAACATCCAGATAGTCTCTAAACGGCTATAAATTTGAAATCACTCCCACTTCGTCTTTAAATAGACGAAGTAACGAAAGAAGAGGGGTTACGAATTTCAATAGATCATTCTAGCATACCGATTTCTGAATACGAAATCACAAGAACCGAGACAACCGAAGTTATAGAAATTCAAGTTCTCAAACTTTAAGGTTTTTTCTATACTCATTGTGTGCCATCTTTAGACACGAGACTTGTTGTTTCTAAACACGAGTTATTTTCTTGGAATTTGTACTTTCTAAGTAAGAACACAATAGTTTCTACTCATCTCAACGCAGGAACTATCACGGGCTTTTAGCCGCAAGTTCGACAGTTTAGGAAAGAACTCTAATGCTCCCAAGATCAGGAAGAGGAGACTGCGTGGTGTGCCCACACTCAAGCCAATGAAGCTGGAAGAAAGACGAAGACTTAGGCGAGTGAGCTAGTGGATTGGTAGGAGCTTTATCGTGAGCTCTTTGTATTCCTATAAAGCTTAGTAATTTCCAAACTTCGTTCTGAAGAGAGGACGTATCACTTTAGGCTCTGAATCTTTATAAATCCTTTTGCACTTTACTACTTTATTTATTTTCTGCAAGGAATAAAACTCAACACATCCCCTGCGTCGGTCAAAGTCGAGGCCCACCTCGGGTGAAATTATGGCAAATTCTGAAGATTTTTCCCCGCCGATGTAATTCCCTCAGAGGTTCGCGAAGCAAAAGGAGAACTCAAAGTTCTCCAGATTTGTGGAGAACTTGAGGAAGGTCAGCATAAATATTCCGTTGATCGAGGCGCTGAAGGAGATCCCGAAGTACATGAAGTACCTTCGGAAACTGATGAGTAGGAAGAAGAAGTTCATGGAGAACAAGACGGTAAAGATCCACGAGCATTGTAGTCTGCTTCTACAAAAGCAAGTGCCCATCAAGAGAAGCAACCCTTGATGCTTCTCTATTCCGGTGGAGATTGGAGGATGCACATTCGAGAGAGTATTGTGCGATACTGGGGCCAGTATCAATCTGATGGCGTACTCTATTTATAGCGCCTCAACATCGGAGAGATAAGGTCCACTACTATTACGCTGCAAATGGTGGATCGGACTGTATCTCGTCCAAAGGGAATTCTAGAAGATGTGCTCATTCGAGTAGGCCATCTGATCGTCCCAGCATATTTCATGGTGCACAAAATGAAGGAGAACGAGAACATGCCCATGATACTAGGGCTTTAGTTTCTCAATACTAGTGTCGCGCTCATTGTCAAGGCGGCGTGATAACACTACGGGCCAATGAGGAAAAGATCACCTTTGTGATCGATAAAAGCAAGAGAAAGGCGGAGTGCAACCGGATCACCACCACTGAAGCTGGTGAGTCCGATGAAGAAGAAGTTGCTGCTATAGAGTGGGAGCACGGGAACGAGGGGGTGAAATTGTGAACTAAGCCTCCTCAGTCCGAGCTCACCACCATCATCAAAGATCGGAAGTTGTACATGGTGGACACCAAAGGTCGGCGAGTCTGGACCAGACCCCCTTGGTATTGATCTGAAGTATCGTCGAGCTGCAACATTAAATAAAGCACTTGTTTGGAGGTTGTTAGGTGCTAAATTATAAAGGGGGAAACCAGTTAGGTGTTTAATAGTAAATCTCACCTTTAATTTGATGTTTTGATGTGTCAAAACCAGATACATAGGCATAGAGTTATTGCTTCTGTAATCGTTGTATAAGACTGCTGAGTTGTAATAGTTCTATAGGAACCAACAGACTAAAAACTTAGGAATAATTTTTTAGACTGTCGGAACATAAAGAGCAAGGAAACTATGATGACAGTTTGAGAGAGCTGCAGAAGAATGCGAGAGCATAGCAGTGTAAGAAGCAAAAATTGGAACTACATTTCGGAACAGTACAGAGCTTACAAGGACTGAAAACTGTGGACTTAGTTTTCACATTCAAAGGTACAAGAAACTGGAGAGAGAGCAGCTCAGTTTCAAAACAAGAAATCACATACGTAAGAGAGCACATGAAGAATGCAGAGCAGAACAGTTGTAAAAAGCCTTGGAATCTCAATGATAAGGAGCAACGGTTGAGGCAGTTGCGACTGAATTTTAACGTTGTCGAGCCTGACACTTCAAGTACAAACTGTGTCAGAGAAAGGACAGTCGTACGCAGAAAAGGTGGAGGAGCAGGTCTACTTTTCAGAAAAGTTATGGCCGCTGATTGGATGACGACTACCTTGTTTCTACCGGCTATTTTTCAAACACATGCCTATATATAGCAGAAGAAACAGAGAAACAATATATCCGAACATCAAAATTCATATTGTTACTTTGCCGAAATCAAAGCTCGAAGCATTCAACGCTCTCATTCTACGGCATTAACTCTGTGGTTCATTTATTGAACACGAGGTTTGACTGCTCAAGGAATCTTCACAGATTCACCGTGTGACCTACCTGGTACACGAGGTTTAAGTCATCTAACTTAATCTTTAACCTTGGTGTTCTTACTTTTCAACTAAGAACACAGCAACATATCTCTCTGTCAGAGAATAGGTTATTATGGGCGTTCGCCAAACTGTTGTGTTCTGGGAAGAACTAAACCATCCACTCACCGGAGAAGGAGAACGCAGGTGTGTCCTCAATCCATTTCCGACGACTGCCAGTCCACAGAGAAAATGCAGAGCCTTCGACGGACTGAAGAATGAGTGAAGAGCATCTACCTGGGCGAGTGATCCAGTCTGCTGCAAACAGTGGCTTTCGTGGTGGTTAGCTATAGATTGTGAGGAGTGTATTCTTTACTTCCTTAGTGAATTTCTGGATTAATTTCCGAAGAGTGGACGTAGGACTTTAGGATCCGAACCACTATAATATCGTGTGCCTTTTACAGTTTTCATTTACTCTCTGTTTTACTCAGTTTAGAACTGTGTCTTTAAAACATTCAACACTTCTCTAAAGTGTTGAAGCATATATCTGAAAACTGATCACTTAAAATGTTCGACTAACACAGTTTTTTTAATAAATCTAAACGAACTTACCAAGATCAATTTTGAGAGTGCAGCCCCTTGTAATACTTCCGCTGCACGTTAATCGCTACTCTAATCTAGGACCAACAGAGGTAACCCAACCTTTTTCTTAGTTTTCTTTTAATTTCCGTATTTTCCTTTATATTTTAGTTTTTTTTCGAATTTTGCCTGCACTTACTTTGTTTGGCATCATATATATATATATATATATATATATATATATATATATATATATAAAGAGCGAATTGCTCGACTTCGATCGACGCAGCCTGGCGTAGATTGAAGTCGAGATCGGCAACGTGTTATACTTCGACCCATGGATGGAGTCGACGAGAAGGCTTCTCGTCAATGACGCGACCCTGCATCGGTCGATGCAAAGTGCCAGATGCCCCAAATTCATGCCGTGTGAGTTCCGAAGCCTCCAGGGATAAAAAGTTGATGTCTGAGATCAACTACCAGGTGTTATTCCTCCCCTTTGTTTGATTCTCAAACTTTTTCCCATTCTTGAGTTGGAAATAAGTTTGGGGGGATGTGGACAAGAGGAGGAATATTCTATCCTTATTCGCTTTCAGTTCTTTAATTTTTGCATTTGCATGTTTTTAAATTTCATTCTATTTTGTGGGGAAATTTTTGAGCTTTGACATAACATGAATGAGATTGTGAGATTATAATTGATTGAGGGCTGAGTTTGAATTGATAGGAATTGTGATTAGATGCCTATGAATGTAGAATACCGCATGATAGGGTTAACTTGAAACTGATACTTGCATGATGATTGAACTTATTTGAAGTTAATTGTGGAAGAAAATTTTAAACCCTTGTGTGAGACTTGAGCCTAATTTCGTTTGTTGTGAGATTCTCATGTGTGTTTAAATTTCTCTAGAACGTTTACTTTCTTTGTTGAGACTGCATTAGTGTGCACAAGTTTAGGAAATGATCTTAGGCCATCTTTGTTAGGCCAATTCCCTAAACATTGTCCCTTCACATAAAATTTTCCCTAATAAGCCACTTTTGAGCCTTTACAATTTTCTTTCCTTGTCTATGAGATTAAGAAAATATTGTCTCACTCATGTCTTGAGTTGTAGTATATGGGGTGGATTGAGAATGAATTGGAGTCAAGAAATGATAAATTAATGGTTGGAAAGATGTGTGAAAAAGAGGTTAATTAATAATTAGAATTCTCATAAACTCTATGAAAAGACAAGAGTACTATTATGAAAGAGTATAAGAGATTCAAAATGGGCTAAAAAAAAAATATGAGTTGTTAATATATATGAGGAGATGAAGTTAGATGGTGGGTTGAGATTTATTGAGAGTAATTAACTCAGTTTATTTTTAGTCACTTAACCAAATTTTCCTACCACTCAAAAAAAGCCTACGTTACAACCCATTGAAAGTCATTTTTGATTCTAGACTTGTGTGCACATTCTAGCAGTGGAGATAGTAGAAAATTTGCAAGTCTATGGCAGAAATTCATTCATACATGTGTTGAGTGCTTTCATCTTTATCCTATACACTTGTGAGTTGAGCGATACACTTCCTGTGAGTTCTTCCACTGTTAATGGATTTTCTGTCTCTTTCAAACTGCTTGTGGATATGGATTTTTAACCCTTGACTATGATGAATCTTTTGAGGCATTGTACTCTATTTACCTGATCTTTTGATTCTTTCTTGCCTATTGATTGAGGACAATCAAACGTTCAAGTTTGGGGGGTTTGATAAGTTCATTATTTCACTCACTTATCTATATTATTTTCAACTATTTTATGTAGTTTTATTGATTTTATATATATATTTCATGCATGAGTCTATTATATGTGGTGTTATGCTTGTCATGGTGTGTTTTGGCAGGTTTTACGCTTAAATTCACTGGAAAATCGTTCCAAAAGCAATTGACGTGTAAAAGTAGCAGTGAAAGGTTCCTCCACACAAGTAATTCGGGCTATTGGAGCATGACAATGGATAGAGCTTTGAGTTAGCTTTCCAACGCAACTGGAACTGGGTCAATCGGAGTTTGGGAGTGAGAGTTATGGCCAAAACCGTGAGACCGCGTAGACGGGGCGAGAAGAAGAGGATCGATTTCGACCAAAGGGAGATCGACCTCGATCAACGCAAGAACATGCTTGTCAATCGATGCCCATCCACCTCGGTCTAAGCGCGGGCAAATCTGGCAGATTTTTGATTTAATTCGAATCAAATCGGATCTCCAGCCCTAGACTTGATAGGATACACATTCACTCCTATAAATAGCTAGTAAATTCGAGTTTTAATCATTTTTTTATCATTCATTCAGTCTTGGACCTTTGAAGCATTCAACATACTTTATTTTCCAACACGAACCTTTATTTTTTAAAGTTATTTTTATGCACTTTAATAATATATTTTTTTTGGTTTTCTATCTGCTATGGGTGGCTAGAAACCCTATCGGGTTCTAGGGCAACGATTATCAATCAAATGCATATTGAATTGATTATCATTGAATTGCTTGGTTTCAAATTCCTGTTTGAATTATTAGGATTTAGAATTAATCAGATCGAAAGATAAAATTGATTCTAGGTTTATAGTTTTTAATTGAAGGACTGAAAAGAAAAAATTGATAACAGGAAAAGGAATTCGAATACAATTAACAATCTGTCCTAGGGGACGATAGTAATTGTAAGGTTTAATCTGAGGAAGTATAAAAGGTTGATTAGTACTGTGTTATTGAGGCCGATAAAACATATATATTCACATGTTAGTAATCTAGGCTATAATTGTCTGACCAAGAAGTTCTAGTATATTATGATTTCCCACAAATGCAAGTTAAGCAATCGACATGTATTTTGACAGATAGTCCGCCCTAGAGTTTGTGTCCCTTTAATTTGATTTCCCAAACTCTTTAATTTTCCGCATTGCTATCTTTACTTTTCAAAGTCAAAACCCCTGAATTCTGTTGACTCAAACAATAGATTCTAAGATCATGGCTAGTACATGAAATAATTTCACTATACAATTCATCTAGGTTTGACAACCTTAGGGTACTCTTATAAATTTATTTGTCAATGTATTGCAATTAATCTGTAGAATTTTACAGTGATCACTCTCCCAAATTAAACATCACCGCCGATTGAGTTCGTCCGTCCTACTGTCGAATCAGCCGGCGCTGGAGGTGAGAGATTCCTGGTTGGGGATGCTGCCAACATTGTGCTTGTAAATCACGGCCTCTCTCAAAACATTGTGAGTTCACTTCCATCCGCCGCCGATCGAGTCCATCTGTCCTCCCTTCACATCAGCCAGCGTAATTTACTCATTATCAATCAGCCGGCGCCGGAGGTTAGTTACTTATTACTAGTATTAGTAATTTATGTAAATTTCAATCTTCCTCTTAGTATTTAGGGAATATTTAATGGTGGTAATGGCAGATATTGCATTAAATCTGATAAACAAGTATCCATATCTGGCGAAGAGGAAACACACGTTTGGTCAATCGGCATTGGGAACTCGCTTAAATTTATGGGAATGCCTTGTTTACTCCAGTCTGTTTCTTCTTTGAATTTCCACTTTAATCAACCCTACTAATATGGTTTTGTTGTTGAATGTATTCAGCTGGAGATAGAATCACAGCCACAACTATCAACACCTAATGCAGACATTGAGAACCCAAGTTGCGGCAGCAGACTAATTCATAAGGGTATGCATTTTTATTACAATCATCAAATTAACGTAAATCATACTGGTACCGTTGTTTTTCTTGCTTCTGATCATTTTCATGTGTTCCATAGTGCTCTGTGACCCCTCACATGTCCCCGTTGTGAGCACATATGGAATTAACATCTAGGATATTTCGAAGTCATAGGTTTTTGTGTTTGATCAATGGGTTTCAAGACATTTCTACCTCAGATTCCTGCCCTTTGTTGGATTATTTTAACAAAGTGATGAACTCTAAGAACTCTATGGATTCAGAATTTGTAGTATGCCCTGCAGGGTTTCTTTACATCCCAATGTATTCTAGTCATACTTAAGGCAATTTAGGGATGTTGACTCATCTGGCATAACTTGATTTACAATTATAGTCCAATTTACTAATTTTAGAGTTTCAGCATGCAGTAATTCTACGATCTAAGGAATACTTGGTGCCGTATTGTGCAGTATTTCGTGTCGTTTGCTGCAGACGGCATCAATAAGCAAATTGAGGATGCTATTCTAAAAGCTGACAGATTAGGAGTTAAAGTCATGAGCCTTGCTGCTTTGAATAAGGTCACTCTCCTCTTCTCTCTTGATTTGTTCCCTTTCATTTCCCCTCATACATGATCTCAAATCAGTTGCTATATAAATTATTGATAATGTTATGGTTGAGACTGCAGAATAAGGCTAAAATAAGTGATTAAAATTGCCATCATGTGGGTTACAGTATTAAAATCGACGGTTGCATATTAGTTTCTACTTTTGCACATGTTCCTTTATTTTCTATTAAATTAATCCATTTCATATAATATGTATATATATCAAATAACTTATAATACATCTTTGGGTGATTCTAAATGCAGCCACGTTTTTGTTAAACGCAGCCACTTTAAAAAATAAGAATTTAAATTATAATATAATTTTACAATATTACCCTTGTAGCTCCCATATAAAATTTAAATTAAAATAATAAAAATTAACTTAAACTTGCACTCCATGTTCATTTGCAGCCCCATCTTCATTTTATAAAAATAAAAATAAAAAATGAGGTTTAATTTTGTAAGCAATAGAATTCTGCTGACTCGTCGAAGCAGCCTCTCTGCCATTCTCGATTTCATCCAGGACATCCTCCGAAACTTCCATAGGTTCAGGCTCTAACTCGGCTACTTCTCCCTCATAGCCTCTCTCGCCCTGATCGAAGCTCCGTTCCCCATCTCAGCCGCTTTTGATGGCATCACCATCTCTTTCTGCTGCTGGAATGCCAAGCGCAGCAACTTTGCTGCCTTCATCATTCCTCCATCATGCCTTCAGCACCTGCAACGGCGTCCACTGCACCTCTGCCTCTACATCCAATCACCTTCCCTGCTGCGACCTCTTTGTTCCGCCAAGGGTGTCCGCCTTCTGTATCCGCTTCTCTCGCATTCGCTGCTAGTACACGCTATCTGGCTCTTGCGCCATAACCGCATCGACAACTTTTATTAATTTTTATTATTTCAAATGAAGAGGGGGCTGCAAATGAAGATGGGGCTGCAGGTTTAAGTTAATTTTTATTATTTCAATTTAAACTTTTAATGGGGGCTACAAGGGTAACATTGTAAAATTATATCATAATTTAAATTCTTATTTTTTAAAGTGGTTGCGTTTAGCAAAAACGTGGCTGCATTTAGAATCACCCTACATCTTTAAAGTATTGAAAGAAAAAGATTATGAATATGTGATGATTCCCATGATAAAATTGTATATACACCCAACCCTAACACAAGATTCATCCATGTAGTAGTATCCTATCCTGATGTATAGACATATATGTGAAGAGAAGCTTTGAATAAAAGATACCAGTCATCTCACTCCTTCAAAATGCCAGTAGACCGCAATGGATTCACCTGTCCGCACTCTATGGACTATGGGGCTGTGTTTCCCATGTCGACTGCCTCTTAAAATATTATAAAATAATTAATTAGGTTTCTTTTTTGCTGCAAGACCTAGTCACCCAACCTCTAAAACAAACGACAAGCCCATTTAAAAAAAATAACAAGCAAAAAAAAAATTAATGGCAGGAACAAAAAATTGGCTTATTGGTTGGTTAATACAGTGGTCCTATATCAAGTTGTGTAGCAGACTTGCACAAGCCCAACCCCAACCCCAACACAAAATTTTCATTTACTCAGAAAAAAAAATTATTAATTTAATAACAATCAAAACTACGGATAAAAATTGCAAAAAATAAAAGTAACCATACTTTGGAATATGCGGTTTTATTGTTTGTTATTAATTTAATAACAATCAAAACTACGGATCAAAACTACGGAGAAATACGCCTTAATTTTTCTTGTTTCTTTCGTGCTTAGATTAGATTTGCCTAATTTGGATTTTGGTAAATTATGAAGTGGTGCATGAAACTTTATTTTGGTTAAACAACAACAATTTGATGATTGTGAAATTACATTGCAAAAAAGATTAAATATATCAGCTTAATTTATTAGAATAATTGTATTTAATCGATTATTTGAATGGATGTATAAGAGTTTTACATAAAACTATAATTCCATTTGTTGGACTAAATTATTATTTTTGCTTGTTAATAATTAGCTAGAGTTGTTTTTTGTTTTGATTTTGATCTATTTTGACTAAATTCCAAATAGATCATTTGGAGTTTTTATTTCTACATCTCATTAACATAATTTGAATCGTGTTTAAGGTGTGTTGTGTTAGGACAGTTGAAACTATTGATATATGTTGTTATGTTAGAAAAGTTGAAACTATTGATATATGTTGTTATGTTAGGGCAGTTGAAATTATTGATATATGTTGTTGTGTTAGGGCAGTTGGAACTATTGATATATGTTGAATTTTGAACTTGATAAATGTTAACTAAAAACAAAAATTAATTATGATATTGTAAAGATATATGATAGTGATATATGATTTGTTTGCTGCTGGGATTGTGTGTAATGAGAGTACTATTATTGTATAATACAGAAGAATTCCGTGAACTATCATGGATAACCATAATCATACTGCTATAGATAACCATAATTATATGTAAATTAGTGGTAACGAAAATCGTTACACCGTGGTGTGAAACACCAATTACTTAATGATCTATATTGTTAACCACTTAATGCGTGTGATATGAGAGTTTTTCTAAGTAAATATTTACACTGTGGATAACCATAATTACCTGTTGAACTCTTGATTTGTATTAATTGTTGTATTAATAATTAAATAAATAAAACATAAATACAAAAAAACTATAATGTCCTTAAGTTAATATCTCTACAAATGCTCTTAAAATAAAACTAGTCATATAATAAACTGTTTATATTTTCAAATGAACAACTTATTATAATACAATATAATGCTTTTAGTACTCATTTTTCTTTAACATTTATAGAGTATGACAGAAATGGAAAATGGTTGGATGTTAAAAAATAGATTATCAAAGAAGTATGCGGACGGAATTTATTATTTCTTGAATTTTTCCACCGAGAACGATAAAGATCCGAATGCTATGTATTGCCATTGTGTTAAATGTGGAAATCTACGGAAAAATAATGTGAAAAATATCAAAGCACATCTGATTTATAATGGAGTTTATTTAACATATACTCGTTGGATCCACCATGGAGAGATGATTAGATCTCACATCAATGACGAGGAGGAAAGGATGAACGTTGATCATGAGTTGTATTCACATGAGCCAACTGATACGGTGCACGACGCTAATATTGAGAATCCAAGTCATTTGAATAAAATTCTGGAAGAAGCGGAGATGCCACTGTTCTCTGAGTGTACTAAATTTACGAAGTTATCAGCAACCATTAAGCTGTATAAATTGAAAGCAAAATACAGTTGGAGTGATACTTCATTTACAGAGCTGCTGGTTTTGATGAGAGAAATACTTCCAGAAGATAATGTATTGCCTTCATCATTGTACGAGGGGAGAAAGAGCCTATCCACATTGGGGATGAAATACGAAAAGATTCACGCTTGCCCTCAAGATTGTATATTATATCGGAATGAACATGCTAATTTGGTGAGTTGCCCTACATGTGGATCATCAAGGTTGAAGGTAATTAAGAGATGTAAAATTTCTGATGGAGCTCCTTTACAGGAGAGCAAGACATGTGATGGAATTCCAGCTAGGGTTTTATGGTACTTTCCTCTGATACCTAGGTTTCAGAGAATGTTTCGTATTAAAGAGATGTCCAACAAGTTAACATGGCATGCTCACAAGAGAGTAAATGATGGATATCTACGTCATCCGGTAGATGCACCGGCTTGGAAACTCGTGGATGAAAAATGGCCAGAGTTTCGAAATGAACCCAAAATCTTCGATTGGAACTTTCTACCGATGGCATCAATCCTCATAGTGTTCAATCGTCAATGTAAATGTGTCTTACTTAAGACTTGTTAAAATTGTATATTAAAGTATTAACTGTTTCTAAAATGATGATCATACAATGTCCACAACAGCCCGATGAAAACCAGTGTGGCTATTATGTCATGCATTATATGAAAGATACCATTGACGACATTCATGATTCTCTTCCATTGACAGATATGGTAATTTGATTTCAGCTCTACCTCATTAATGTATTCATTACTTGCAACTATTTATTGTCTTTGTGTTTCTATTTTTAATAGTTTAATGGAGAAATGTACCTCGAAGTGAAATTAATGAAGTTCGTAAGGAATGGTGTGACTTTCTCTGAACTTATTTGGCCTTGGGTATGTTGGTAAGATTGATTTATAGTTTTATCATTTTATGTGATTATTCTTCTCAATCTCAGCTTTCTATGTTGCATTTTAGATAAATTTGCTAATGACATCTCGGCTTCAGGTCTTTGAAAATGCCAAAGGGGCAGTGGTAGTCTACTATCTCTGATTGAAGCCAATTCAAGGAGCACTACATATAAATTTCTCCATCAGACACTTTGATCGGGCCGCAAGATTCAGCAAAGACTTGAAATTAACTAACAATTAATTTTGTAGGAGTTTTTATTATTAACTTATGTACTCAAATCATGTGTACATTTAATTTTATTATAATTATTAGTGAAGAAAATCTGAGATTCTATGTATTTGATGCCATAAATGTATATTATAATTGTTGTTGTAATTCTTATTACAAATTATTATAATTGTTTTACAGGTTTTTTTAAAAAACACAAAAATAATAGAAGATGCAACATTCTGCGTTGTCTATAAGCATATGGACGACACAATATGTTGCATCGTCTGTAGGCATATACAAGATGCAGTATTATGTGTCTTCTATAAGTGTATAGACGAGGCAGAATGGTGTGCGTCTATAAGCATATCTCTTGTAGTGCACTCAATCCAGTTGCAAGCTTGTGCAAATCATTGTGTCGTTAGCAGGAAACCCCCACAAGTTTGTTTTAGTCAACCATATCAGGAGCTAGTGCCATCCTCTTCAATGCTATGCAGAGCGTAATGATCATGTATTTCAGGCTGCCTATGCCATAAGCGAAGCGGTCGAGAAAACAATAGAGCTGAAGATAAAGGCTACTACTCTGGGCCTCCAAGATTTGATTTATCAGAAAATTGGACAACTGGGCCAGTTAACCAAATCGCGAGCCTAGGCACACATTGCAAGCCCAATAGCCCGCGAGAACTTAGCCTGACGAGCCACCACGGGCGAAACACCGCCGCCGCCGTGAGGGCTCCCGGCATGCGCAGCAGCCATGCACGTACATGCATGGTCACAGCCCCCGATGCCGCCTCCTCCAGTCGTTGCCTGTTTAGCATGCCGCCGCCCCGGCTTGCCCCGACCGTTGCCAGAACCGCTGTTCACTCTTCTTCTCCACCGTCAGCATCCGTGACTCACCAGAATCAAGCAAGAACGGAATCGGAAGCTCGTGCGAACCACAAAAAAACCCTAGGGTTTTTCCGCAGCCGGCTCGCGCGCCCAGCCCTTCACCTCCCCAGCCCACGTAGCCGGTCACTCGAGCCACCGCTGCCACCACCTGCTCCACCTACCGACGTCGATCGAGGGGGAGACGCGTCGCCGGCGCTCACGCAGGGTCGCGCAGGCCTCCTGCGCGCGCCCGCGCGGAACCTTGGATTCCGCCGCATCGCGCGCACACCCGCGCGCCCTGGCCGCTTGCCGCTGTCCCGGCCGCCTGCCCTGGCTTCCCTCGCACCGTCAACCTCGCCCGGAGCTGCCGCACCCTGGCCATGGGCCGCGCAGCCGTTGCCTGCGTGCGCGCGCGCTGAAACCCTAGGGTTTTCGCGCGCGGCTGCGCCGCCGCTGCGCCTGACCACCGTGCATGGCCTTCCCGCCGTGCCGGCACTGTCACGCGTCGTGCGGCCCTTCGTTATTCGCATTCTTCGTTCTTCGTGTTCTTCGTTCTTCATTTTATAGATTTAATTTTTGAAATAAAAGATTACATGGAATAATCCTAATTACATTCTAAAATCTAAATCTAACCACGGATTTATCTCGTGCGTGAAAAACGAATCCATATAAAAGGGCGGATTAACCCCAGAACCACGAGGACGAAAAACATACAATTCAATCCAAAACCATCCATGACATGCATTCAATAATAATAATCATGCAATTCATAGGCAATATTATTTTTCTGATAGAGCCAATTAATTCAACTTGGCTCTGATACCGATTGAAGGGATTCGAGAACTGAATCACGAAGTCCATTTTCCAAGGATCGTTAATTGGAATATCATAATAAATTGCTATGCCTATGAATGATCCTAGCATGCTCCTATATTATTATGCATAAGAAGGTTTATGCGGAATACCTGGATTGATGAACTCTGAAGAACGAGTGCGCGGAGATTCCCTTTGATCTTTCCCACGCACAAAGATTTAATTCCTAACAGATTGAGGAAATAAATCTTGAGAAAATAAAACAGTTATTTTCGAAAACAAGGAGAGAGAGATGAAGAAAAATCCTCCTGATTTGATCTTCTGATCTGTATCCCAACTCGATCTGAAAATCTGGTGAAGATTCTCTATCAGGTCCCTTGCCTGGTTGAGAAGCAGAATTTCCTCCTCGTTCTCAGATCTTAGTCGATCACCACAGCTCCCAAAACCTGGTTTGCTGTGTTGGTGGTCCATGAGATCAGAGTCATCGTGGTAACAATAAGATATACACGAAGTGCAGCGGAATAAAAAATTAGCGTTTACTTGTAAGTACGTTATTCTTAACTTAGGGTTTTCTGTTTTAGCAGTTATACTCTATCAACTCCGTTGCTAGGTTAAATCGTCGTAGCTCAAAAGTAATAGAACAATAATCAACAAGAGAACACAAGATTTATAGTGGTTCGATCAAATGATCTACGTCCACTCCTTAGCCGAATCGCTAAGAATTTCACTATGAAAGTATACGGTGTACAAAGAGTTGCCTTTCCTGTAAAGCAAGCAGCCGTCGTCTAGTCTGTCTGCTCCACGGCTATCTTTCGATACTCCGAACCTTTCAGGTGTGGCTCCGGCTGAGTCAAGGGCGCACCTTCGTAAAACTCACTTTTACCACCTGTGGAAGATTTTAAAGTTCCTTCCGAACTATCCTTCATTTTCTGCGTCAGTGCCCGTTCTAATCAATTTCCTTTCGAGAAACTGATTGCCTGATACTTTTTATGACAAAAGTGATCCCAATGATTGAAGATTCTTGAATCCCTTCAAGAATTTCTCAGTTGAGTGTCAGATGTATGGTGGAACACTCAAGACGTTGAAGGCTTTTTGGTTTCTCGATATTATGCCTTTCAACTGAACTATTCTCAAGGTTTCTGTCTCTATTTGGAAACTTTTGTACGTGTGTTTGCGTTAGGGAGAGTGAGCAGCTCCTGCATCTTCCTTTGACTTGCCTTTTATAGTTGTCTTCTCGAAGTTTGAGTCGGCAGATCCGTTAGACACAACGGATCTTTCTACTTAAATGCAGGTAGCTTTTTACCAACTTTTCTCTCTCCGTACAGGCTTTTCCGTCCTACTTCTGACAGGTCTAATCTTCGCGTGTTGGTCAGAATAGCGGTGTAGTAGTTGAGATTTGCTTTGATGTCCCTTTACTGGAACGGGATGCTGAATATCTTTCAGCATGCTCCTGGTCTTGATGCGTAGCAAATGTTCTTCTACTTCTCTGGCTTTGAATTGCTAATGCCTTTAGCAGTCTGTATCGTGTTATCAGATGTTGACCCCTCAGCATTCTGCTATTTCTTTTTCTTCATGCTTTCCTGTTGTCTGTTGAGATTTCTTCTAAGCATCCTATTCTATTACAACTCGATGTTTACCCTATAAAGGACATTAAATAAGTTGCTAAGCTATGCTAAGGTTCAGCAATGATCGACCTATTACTAAAGTTTGATCTAACAAAACCTTTTACATTGTGCTCCTAAGGGTAATTTAGGAATATTTTCCCAATAATTTCCCCCTTTTTGGTGCGATCAAAGCTTACTAAGGATTGCTGAGACTTAGCGTCAAAAAATTCTGAGTTATAAGGAAGTTTCTAGACAAACTATCTCAGAATCTTACTTGCTTTAAGTCCTTAGCAAAAACAATCATAATTAAATCATTCAGCAAACTTTCAAACATCCTTGGCTTATCTTCCAAATTCTGATTCGCTGAATACATAGAGAGTGTATTTCAATTATTGCACGCACTCGGAAAATCAGAATTTAGACAATAAGGTTTTGTCATGATTCTGATAATTTCATATATGATATTGCAATTACAAGTTTGGTGAAATCAGTTCAGAATCATGCAAAAAAAAAATATATAACTCCATGGCAGATAGGAGTGACCTTAGTTCTGAGCGTTTGGTGGAGGTTTTGGCTTCTCAAGGGATTCCACCTTCCTTGTTGTCATGGCTAAGAGTTTCTCCATTTGCACGATATGAGCTCATTGTTCTACTTTCTGTTGTTCTTCTAACTTCATTCTTCGTTCCATCATTGCTCCTTCAAACTCTTTTTCTTTTCTCAGCAACTCAACTTCCTCTGCTTTTACCCTTGCTTGTTCAGCAATCCTTCTTTCTTCCCCCTCTTTGAGTGCATCCAAAACAGAGGTGGTGAAAGACTTGTGGTCAGCAAGATCGACGCTGAGAGTTACCACATTTGTTTGCACCACAGAGACGGTTTCTTGCACACATGAGATCTTATCATTGACTTGACCAACCTTTTGCTGAACCTCTGAGACAGAGGTTTCAACTTCAGAGATTGCTCCTCGTACATCAGCAACCTCTCTTAGAACTTCTTCATTGAATCTGGCTTGCTGGATGTCGTGTTGATGTAGCACGTTGTGGAGTATGTTGACAAGAGATTGAAAACTTACTTGCACTAGTTCAGCGGCAATAGGAGCGTCGGAAACGACCATTTCATTACAGGTTGCTCTGGTGGTAACTTCATCGACTTGTCCTCCCATTGTTATGATTGCAGATTCTGGGACAGTGACTTCAATCGATTGGGTGGTAGCTTCAGCAACCACATGTGTATCTACGTCCATTGAGTCACTCACTACATCTTGATCATGATTTGAGGCAGAACCTTGAGCCTCAGAGGCTTGAAGTAAGGCAGCGGCGCGAGTATAGTCTTTCTGAAAATTTATCATTTTGAGATGATCCTGTCGCTTAGCCTCTTCTTCCTTTGCTTGTTCAAACGCGGCTAGTTCCAGGCTCCTAAGTCGCAATTTTTCTTCATAGGCAGCCTTTCTCTTCTGATACGCATCCATTGCAGCCTTTTGTCGTTTGGTGAGTTGCATGTGTGCTAGAGATTTCTGATCTGGCGCAAACTGAGATCGGGGTAGTGATAGGGATGCAGAGTATTTTCGATGGGCAGGGATGGCTTGTAATCTTGCAATCACTTGTTGATCTGTAAACTGTTTCATGCAAGAGGGCTGATCCATCCATTTGTTGGCCCATAACTCTTCGGAACGCAAGAAATTCAAACCTTGCCTTGCAATAGTGATCATCCGTTCTTCAAGACAGAGTTCATGCATAACGTAATCATACGTTTTCCATCGTCGGAATTGTTTACCAAACACCTAGCCTTCTTCTGTTCCTTCATCAATTTCAACATAGAAGACCCCGACAATGTCCCTACTGACTTCTTGATCTACAAATGCTAGGATTTCATCACTCCAATCTCGGAGATCCGCATTCTTATCATCGTCAAGTGAGACAGATGTGCACCACTGAGCTACCCTTCTAGAGTGGAAGAGTTTCCCAGGTAGACCATGAAATGGGATCCTCAGTTGTTCGTTTCTCAAGGTGGGGAATTGTCTTAGTGTTTTGGCATCAAATACATCATTAGATTCCCCCTCTGAATCAGATTCGGATGAGCATGTGGATTCATCCAGAAATCCAGCAGAGGAAACTTCTTGCTCTATCGTATCATCTGCATGATCCTCAATAGCAGCAGCGGCTGTTGTCTCCTCAGCAACATGGACTTCTTCAGCAATGTCCAGCATAGTTACATCAGCTACAGTAGACTCTTCAACAACTGTATGAGTCATGGTGTTAGCAGATGGTTCTTTTCCAGATTCAGCAATCTTTTCCTCAGTAGCTGATTCTCTTCCAGATTCAGCATTTTTCTCAGCAGCTAATTCTCTAACAAACTCATCATTCTTCTTCTCAGCAGCTGATTCTTTAGCAAATTCAGCATTCTTCTCCTGAGCAGCTGATTCTTTAGCAGACATGTTGATGTCTATAAGTTATATTGTGGTGCTAGACGATCCTATATCCTTATCTTTGGGAGATACAACATCAGTTGCTTTGTGTGGTTCGTCCTTCCTTGAACTATTGTCTCCATGAGATTCGTTATTTGTTTCACGAATCTATGCTTGGTATTAAAAGCTCCAGAGTGGATCATCGTGACTAGCTCCGCGTCAGTCATCCCGTCTTCTTCTTTTGTTATTTTGGTAGATTGGGTGACTTCCATAAGGATTTCCACTTCTTTTCCCTTCTGAGTAGGCTTTGCTGTGGCTTTTCCTTTCTTTGCTGCTCTGCTCAATTCGTCAGCAGCTTCCTCGTTTGATGTCTAACTAACCATCTTTTTTTGAGCCTCCCGCTCATCGTGAGATCGCATGATTTGTTCGAAGTTCAAATCCCTACCTTCAAACGTGATTCTTTCAATCTCCTTTCTGTATGCATTTATTTCCTGTGCCTTCTTTTCATCATTCCGTTTCCTCTTAATTTTGCGAATGCCTTTGACACGTTCCTCAAAGCTTTTAGAGGACAGAGGTGGGTCAATCTTCTTTTCGGTAGCAGCAACTTGATCAGCAGTTGCTTTCTTTTTGGCATCATCGAGTTCCTGAAGTTCAACAGTTTTGAACAATCGTTGACGTGTAGATCTCCTCTTTTCTGTTGGCACAACTTTTGTTTGTTGTTCAGATGAAATTGGAAGGGCAAGTTGACCAAGTACAAGCGGTGGCTGTTCCGCTGCTTTCTTCTCCATAATCTCCTCTATCCTTTTTGTAGGTATATCACCAAGAGCTACAATATCATCGAGTTGCTGAAAGCATTGTTCTGTTTCAGAATTCTTGGTCAATGTCGCTATTTCTTCAGCAGTGACAGGTGATGCCGCCTGCAGCACCTGATGTCCTAGTAAGCTTTCGTCGAATTCCTCATCTGAGGTGGGTTTATCCTTATCGACATTGGACTTGCCAGTCAATTTCTTTGGTTTCTTGAAGTCAAGAGGATTGGCTTCCTTTCTTGTTACCAGAATGAAGTCAGTGGGAAGGAGCTTCACACCTTGATCAATCTTTGTGGGGTGCATGACTAACTCCAGAAACTTGCTTATTTTTAACCCAAAGTTAACATCCGATGAGAATGTTCCATCGACGGACATGTGATCATTCTTCTTGGCATGCTCTGCCCATCGTTCAAAGAAAAATTTTGCCCAATTGGATTTCACTCTGCCTGTGAGAGCCATCATGACAGCGTATTTTTTGGCAGATAATTCAGAGTATGAACCAGCATCACATTGAAACATCTTGATGACCAATTCAGCAAAAGTTTTAAACTCATCTTTGAGGACGTTAATGGGGGTGATTAGCTGTCCTTTCCTATCCTTCAATTGGCCAGGTTTCTTCCACAAATTCCAACGTCGTTCCATCTCATCATAATATGCTACTTTGTATTGAGATATATGTTCCCCCTCATTTCGAAGACCAAAAGTCTTAGCAAGTACATTGGCATTTACTTCGATTATTGTTCCATAAACACAAGTTTTGAACGATTTTCCATCCTTACTCAATACTGCTCTGGCATAGAATTCAGATACCATATGCGGATGAAAATGTACAGGTTCAGCGGATAAATATTGAATTACCTGTTCCCTATCAAGGATATCCATTATCCAATCCGGGATATGTTCTGCAGCAAGACACATGTACAGTATGTGATCTTTCAAGATTTGAGCTATTCGCCTTTGCTCTTTTGTGTGGCCGCTCTGTGTTTTCTTCCGAGCCATCATAACTAGTTGACCATACGATATTGAATCGTCAACATCTTCCTTCTTTAGAATGCCCGTAAATCCTGGTGCATGTCTCGCATGCAGGGGTTCTTCAGAATTTGGTGGAAAATTGAAGATATGGGGTTCGCTGGACTCGGATTGATGTTTATGAGAGGTGGGTTTCTGGGATGATGAGGCTTTGGAATTGGAGGCCATGTCTTTGAGAAAGAACAAGTCGAAGATTTTGATTTTGGGAATTCTGTTCTGAATTTCGAAGGAAGTAGAATGAATAGTAATCAAAGCGCAATAGGGTGCAGTAGGGTTAAACTTTTGATTGTGAGATCTAACAGTTGAGATAAATTCTGAAAGGGGTTAGATCGACGGTTCATAAAGAACACATCTTTCCATATGGTTTCCCATGCTTCAAGAGATACTCAAGTGTTTCTTACGTGGCATCTCCTCAGTTGATGCCGCCGTTTGCATTCATTAATTATGCCTTATCGGGTCCCATCAAGTTTGAATTTTGTGTCATCCCGCCTCAATTTTGGATATGTGGTTGCTGTTTGATCTAGCAGCCGTCCAAGGATGCTGATTGATAGTCGTAAATTTCAGCACCCAAATGCACAAAAATGATTTGCTAACCTTGTACGAGATTCGTCAGCATCTTTCGGAGTTCTGTTGGGTGTCTGAGGACTTTGTTCTAAAACCGTGATGATGATGAGATTCTCGATCCTTTCAATGCTTCCCACTTAAAATTTTTGAAATGATTTGACTCTCCATGCATACACGTCGATTCCTTTACTCGCGACATTTCGTATTCCAAGAGACGAATCATTGTGATCTTCAGACAAATTTTTCTCTTTCCTCGCGTCATAATTGGCAAATCTTCTATAAATGCCTCCGCTTGAGATTATTCAAACATCACAACCTTCATCCTCTCTTGACTCGTATTTTTAACTTTCCTTTCTTCAACTTCCTTTCTTCACGCATGGATTCTCCTCCAAGAACCTTAGATATCAGGCGTAACCTAATTTTGGATGAGTCGGGTCTAGATAGATATTATCTAGATGATTGCGATGTGGCCGTTAAGATCATGTCTGCATTGCAGTGAGGGGGTCTTTCTCGATTTGCATGTGGCACTCCTCATCATTTTCAGGAGGAAGTGTTGAGGGAGTTCCTCGGGTATTGCCATGTTGAGCCAGGTGCAATTTTCGGGGTGTTCCATGGAAAGCTTGTTCGTTAGACCCCTCACACTTTTGCAGTGGATTTTGGGCTTCCTCGAGGTCCTTTGTTTGTGGAGGACTATCTTGCAGAAGAGGTGGCGCCAGAATGGGTGGCATGGGAGAAATGGCGTCATTCTCCTCGTTTTGAGTTTAGCCCTGACATTCCAGCCTCTGGTCTCCAGACTTCATACTGGGTGATGTTTCGCATTGCTCATGGTATTCTGCTTGGAGAGGAGCCTTACGGCCTCTGTTTCTCAAGGACTGTTTGGCAGGTGATGATGGCTATGGATGATGCTGCTTCTGTGGACTGGGCCGGATTCTTTTTCAAGAATGTCTGGGAAAGCATTAAGCTTCATCCGTTTGTGCCACTGCAGGAATGGAATGCAGCTGAGCTGGTTGATGGAGAAGTATTTCCCGGAAATTGCTGACGGTCCATCCTACCTTCAAGGAGCTGATTTTTATCCTTATAAGCCAGTGTCTCCCTTCTGAAAACATAAAGAATTCTGTTGTAGATCTGGGTTTCCTTTTTGACTGATGTTGTAATGTCCCTTCCCCTTTTGAAGATGTAGTTCCTCCTTTTGTAATGTATGCCTATTTTCAGTGAAGAATAGTTGTGTAACACTATGATCTTTGGCATATCTTCATGACATAAGATAAGTTTTATCTTCAAGTTTCATGATCTGCTGAGAAGATACATTTTATCTGCTGATTGTTTAGAGGAGTGTTTTTGATATTTGCCATTATCTTAGAAGACTTCATTTAGCAGACACTTCTGTATTATTCTGAAGATAGTAGAAAAAAATCCACGAAGACCATAAGAAAATTGAGGATAGCATCTCATTCATCGACAGCAGCATCTAGCTCCATCATGCCCAATTTGATACATAATTCTTTGAATCTTGATTCTGCTAGAGGTTTGGTAAAGATGTCTGCTAATTGATCCTCCGTGCATATACGCTAAATATCAATATCCTTCTTTTCTTGATGATCACGAATAAAATGATATCGGATATCAATGTGTTTGGTTCTGGAGTGGTGTACTGGATTCTTTGTGATGCACATAGCACTGTTGTTATCACAGAAGATTGGTACACATTCAGGAGAAATATCATAATCCTGAAGTTGTTGTCGAATCCACAAAATTTGCTGACAACAACTAGCAGCCACGACATACTCCGCTTCGGTGGTTGATGTTGCTACCGAGTGCTGCTTTTTGCTGAACCAGCTAATCAATTTGTGACCAAGGAATTGACATGTTCCGCTGGTGCTTTTTCTGTCAATCTTGCATCCTCCAAAATCAGAATTCGAATAGCCACTCAGAGTTAGACTGTCGGCTTTTGGATACCAAATTCCTAGCCCTTATGTGCACTTCAAATATCTGATAATTCGCTTTGCTATATCTAGGTGCGTTTTGTTTGGTTGAGATTGATACCTAGAACATAGTCCCACAACATATGATATATCGGGTCTGCTGGCTGTAAGGTATAGCAGAGATCCAATGATCCCTAGATATAAGGTAGGATTCACGGCTTCTCCTTCTTTCTCAAGATCTGCTATGCACGCGTTGCTGATGGGAATCCTCAGCCTCTTCGTTTTCTCTGGACAATACTTAGCAATCAGATCCCACTTGTATTATCTTTGGTGAATGAAAATTCCTTCATCGGATTGTTGAACTTGAAGTCCAAGAAAATAGGACATCTTTCCCATCATACTCATTTGAAAGTTGCTCATCATCAGCTTGGAAAATTTGTCACAGAGATCTTGATTCTTTCAGCCAAAAATGATATCATCAACGTAGATTTGCACAAAGTAAGATGCTTCTTTTGTCTTTAATACGGAAGAGTATTTGATCAATCCTTCCCTTTTTGAAACCGTTGTCGAGCAGGAACTTAGATAGAGTTCCATACCATGCTCGTGGTGCTTGCTTCAATCCATACAAGGCTTTTCTCAGCTTATAGACTTGGTTTCCATTCTCAAACCCTGGGGGTTGTGATGGGTTTTGTATACTGAAAGCATTTATTACAATGAGTATACAACGGTTTATTTCTCCTATCTGTTAACAATCTTACATGTATGAACAATGGTATCCTCTTGTCTCACCGATAGGGACGATCATACGGCGTGTTGTAGATCGCAGAAGACAGTATGATCACTTGACCTAGTGAGACATAAACCTGATAACGGCCGAGACAGCGTATGAGGATACGTCTGTCCGGATGGCTGCGGCATTATCGGAATAAGTAGTCTGTCTTGGTTACTTGACATGCTGGTACGTAGAGGTGGTGTATTGATGGACCGCAGTGAGATATATTCGTCTGTCTGACATCAGCGAATAAAAGATCTCGTTATATTGATTGAGTCCAAACCCTAACGAAGGTTTAGGGGTTTGCATGGGTTGACTGTTGCTTTGACTTGCCATGGTGGGGAGCCTAAGTAACGTGCTCGTATATCCGCATCTTGGGTAACAGCAGTTCGTGTAGTACCGCCTGAGACTGGACTAAGTTAACCATATCTAAGTAATAGGATGGGGACATTCTCTGAGGAGCTCAATAACATTCATCGTGCCAAAGTCTTGCAGGCTGATTAAGTTCAGGCACGAGTGATAAGGTTTGAGTGGTACTACTCAGGAATTATAAGATATTAATTAATTGTAGTTAGAGCTTGTCAGAGGCTCCGATTAATTAATGGATGTCCGGTAACCTTAAATATGGGGATTCTCAATTAATGCAGCCCGTTCTCATAACGTGGTAATGAAGGGGTAGGTCAGTATTAATTCTGTGGTGAAAAAGAATTAATATTAATTAATTAACTGTGTCCTGGGTTGTGGACATTGGAATTAATTAATTTATAGGCCCACTTTATTATTTGCATTAGGTCCTAGGACTGGCCCAATTAAATATGCTGAATTGAGCCCAAAATGGCCCTTTAGGGTTTCCAACCCTGGGTATATAAATAGACAGCTCTATCTTATAAGTTGTAACACAGTTGAAACACAAACCCTAGAGAGAGAGAGGTGGGCGCTGATTTTGGGAAGAAAAAGGAGGAGAATTTCGATTCTGGTCCTGCTCAGAATACAGATCTACGGAGTCCTCACCAGTAGTAGATCTGAACAGCATTGGGACACAGCCCTGAAGATCTAATCTGGAGAACAGATTTCTTTCTTCCTTCTCTTTCTGTTTCGATTTTAATCTAAGAAATTAGGGTTCTAATTTCTGTTTCCGCAGATTAAATCGGATTGCGTGGTTGAATTGGGATTTGGAATTCAAACGCAAAAGATCGGTTCAGACTCGACGGAGTTACGGTAAACCCTAAATCCACAATTCTTTGTATTAAATTCATAGGAGCATGCTAGGGTTTTGAGAATTTTAATTATGAGCAATATCCATAGATCGATCCGGTTCAGTTTGGTTTTGGTGATTCGGTTCACGGAAAAACCCTACAGGTTGCTCGACATAGACCGCTTCTTTGAGTTCGCCATTGAGGAATGCGCTTTTGACGTCCATTTGCATGACCGAGAATTAATGGTGTGCAGCATAAGCAAGGAATAACCTGATTGCTTCCGGTCTGGCTATTGGAGCAAATGTCTCATCATAGTCAATACCTTCACACTGTTTGTATCCTTTGGCTACCAGACGTGATTTATTCCTTACTACCACGCCCGATTCGTTCTTCTTATTCTTGAATACCCATTTGGTGCCTATAACATTTTGATGTTCTGGTCTATCTACCATATCCCATACATGATTCCGGGAGAATTCAGCAAGCTCTTCTTGCATAGCGTTCACCCAGTCTAGATCGCGTAAAGCATCCTCAACTTTAGTAGGCTCCTCACTTGATAGGTAGCAAGAAAACATTGCGGACCCTTGTCTTGTAAGGACGGGATCATTAATATCGCCAAGAACATCTTCTAGAGAATGAGCGCGTAGCCATGCCAGTCTGATTGGTTCTTCAGCATTTCCTTCTCCGTCTCGATTATTTGAATACTCTACATCATTCGCTTGATCTTCAGCATCTGGAGTGTTGTTTATTTGTTCTTCCGTGGCAGATGTTCCTTCAGCAACTGGAGCTTCTGCTATAGGAACATCATGATCTGGACCTTCTTCTTCAGTAGGTATCTCAGCAGTTGGTGACTCAGCATCTCCTGGGCCTAGGTTTTCAGCAGCATTTACTCCTTCAGCAGCGGTAGGAGAATTGGAGCTCTCCTCATCTGAATCATCTAGCAGAGTAAAGATATCCTTTTGAGGATTGGCCTCAGCATGATCATTGGCATCATTGGCCTGGACAGCGGTTTGATCACCGGCTGAGCTCGACTGAAGTGGATCACAATCATTCATAGACTTAGTCGGGTCAATCTGCAATTTCTCGAAAGAATTCAGAATTGATTGACCATTGACGTCATTAGTCTCATGATTGGTATCCTTCGTCTCTTTTACAGCTCTGCGCACTAAAGTAGATTCATAAAAAATAACATTGCATGTTATTTCCACAATTCCGGTAGTCTTATTTAACACTCTGTAACCTTTGTGAGTGGGGTGACCATATCCAAGAAGTACACCCTCATCTGATTTAGGTGAGAAAGTGTTAAGTTTCGACTTTCCATTATTATGAATATAACATGTCGCACCAAAAGCACGTAAATAATCTAAATTAGGCTTACGACCGATGTATACTTCGAAGGGAGTCTTGTTGAATTGTCCGTTAATGGAACTTCTGTTCTGCGTATAAAAGGCTGTCATCAACGCTTCTCCCCAATACTTAGCAGGTAGATAAGTGTCGGCTAGCATAGATCGCACTGCTTCTTTCAGCGTCCGATTCCTCCATTCTGCTAGACCATTCTGCTGAGGTGTCCTAGCAGCGGACCTCTCATGATTTATACCAGCTTCCGCGCAAAAATCCATTAGGATTCCATTGCAAAACTCGGTTCCATTGTCAGATCAGATCCTCTTCACGGTAACCTCTTTACTGTTTTGTTCCTTGAGAATTAACTCGGGTAGAATGATCTTGACTTCATCTTTGGCTTTAAGCAGACGAACCCATGTGTACCTGGAATAGTCATCTACTACCACAAGAGTATATATCTTTCTACTTACAGAGGGTGGAGTGACTGGTCTAAATAGGTCCATGTGTAATAATTCAAGAATCCTGCTCGAGGTATTCTTCTCTGGATTGGAATGAAACGAAGCTTTGGCCTGCTTTCCTTGTTGACAGGCTTTGCATACGCCTTCCTTACGAAATGTGATGCTATCAGGTAGACCTATGACAAGCTCATTTCTGGCAATATGGTTAATGGTTTTGAAATTCAAATGATTTCACCTTTTGTGCCATAGCCATGTGGTTTCTTCTTTACTCAGTGCCAGAAAACATGAATGTTGTTGGCCACTTTGCCAATCAACAACATAAAGACCACCTTTCCGAATTCCTCGAAGTTTCACTTCTCCTGTAATATTGTCAGCTATAGAACAACCTGAATGAATAAAAGATACTGTATCCCCGTTTTCACATAGTTGACTTATACTTAACAAGTTATGCTTGAGATTGGATACGAGAGCAACATTGACAATCCTTAGTCCATTGCGCTCTATACATCCTCTGCCAAGTACTCTGCCTTTACTGTTATCTCCGAACACAACAGATGGACCATATGATTTCTGAATGTCTGAGAATAATTCTTCGTCTCCCGTCATGTGCGCTGAACAACCACTGTCTAGGATCCAGTCATTTGACATGCCTGATGTCTTCGCACTTGAATCCTGATCCTGCAAAAATAATTAGGTTGATTTAGGTCCCCGTTTCGCGTCGGGTCCTTAAAGCATTAGCTTGAGTCATTGTTCCTTTTGGAACCCACATTTTGGTAATCTTCAAGGTTTTTTCCTTGAGATTCTTTTTGTCAACCTTCTCAACCTTTTGATATGTGTATGCATGTGGTTGTGTGTTGTGCTTCTTTGCCTTCATCGTCCTTTGGTGATACACGTGTCTGGACTCGGGCCTCACATAGGTGTTTGTCCTATGTGGTGTGTAATGATGGTTTTGGGGTTTCACTGAATGATATCCAGTTTGCTTTCCCCGAGTAAGGATAGGATTTGGCTTCCTAGCGTTTGAAACATGATGCTCAGCCTTTGTCCTTGAATTTGCTGAATAGTTCTGCTTGGCTGACCTATACTGAGAACTTTGCTGAGATTCAGTACTCTGCTGAAATCTTACATTCTGCTTGACTTTTTGCTGAGGTCTAGCATAGTGCTTGACGCTCTGCTTGGGTCCAGCAAACTGTTTGATATTCTGCTGAGCGATCTGCTTAGCATTTGTCCTATTATTCGATGATTCAGCAACTAATGTATCCTTCTTTTTACCATCACCCAATATTTTTCCGGCAGAAACAAAAGTGATAATTCTTTTTGGCCTCGAAGTTTCATCTTCGTTATGACAACTGTGCCCAATTCCAGATCGGTCACCGTGACGTCTCTGTTGGCTTATCAGGTTATTCAAGATATCATGACTAGTCATATACGCGCAGACACACTTCTCATTGGTTTTGTTTTAAAAAATTAGATTTTCTTTTTTAAGATTTTTTAAATTTTCATAGAGTTCAGAAAATTCAGTTTTAAGCCTTGATAGTTCCTCACTATCGGACCTTAGTCTTTCGACTTTGTCTGTCAGACTTATGACTTTCTGTTTGAGTGAAGAATTATCTTCTACGATAGCATTTTTCAAGGTGTATACCTTTGAAAGTTCTAAAGAAAGCTTGGTAAGATAATCTTCCTCAGAATCCAAGAAGGAATCCTCCGATTCAACCATGTGTACTGAGCATGAAATGTTAGCTATAGTTGTTACCTCTTGATTGTCGACTGCTTGGGCCGATTCAGAAGGTTGCTCAGCATTGGCGGACGATTCATTATCCTCAACGATTCTTACCATGAAGACCATTAGGGCTTCTTCTTCCTCATCAGTGGGATAGTATTCTTCTTCATTGTCAGGAATATCTGGAACCTCTGTCCGTGTCAGCAACGCCTTGGTCACAGCTCGAACTGCTCGCCTTTCGAATCTTTGCCGCAACCGTTCTCTTTCTTCAGGACTTACTTTTGGACAATCATGCTTCAAGTGATCAGGAGATTTGCATTCAAACCATGTCCTTATCTTTTTCTCAGTGGGATGCTGTATAGAGGTTGTCTTAGCATCCTTCGCTGCCTTTGCTTCCAAGATCATTTTTTGTATCTTTTTCATCTGTTCTTCCAACTCGTCTATCATTTGATCTTCACCGCTTGAGTTAGAAGTTGATGGAGTCTCCTTCATTGGTGTTGTTGGTGTTGATCTCTCCTGATTATAAAATGGTTTCCTGGGAGATTTCCATTTATTTGCATCCTTCTTGACGAAGTATGCTACATCTTCTTGAGTTCCAGCACTCGTGACACTTGGATGTGCTATAGCGGCTTCATTCTTCTTTGACTGCTGAATGATGAATTCATGTGCCTTTAATTGAGAGAACACTTCAGCGGTAGACATGTTGCTCAAATCCTTTTCACTTAAGCTAGTCATTTTGACAAACCAATCACTTTTGGGATAGAGCTTGGATATTATTTTGTTGTTCATTTCTCCTTTGTCATATTTCTTCCCGACATTTTTGAGTTCTCCTATGATGGTGTTGAATCTTTCTTCCATCTGCTGAATGGTTTCACCCAGAACCATGGCGAAGGATTTGTATTTGTCCACAGCGACTTGTAGCTTGTTCCGCTTCATTTGTTCTATCTCCTGAGAAACTTCACAGACGTACTCCCACATTTCTTTTGCTGTGTTGTAGTCCAGAGCTTTGTCTGACATCAGAGGAGGTAGACAATCCATGATTAGTTTCATGGCGATAAACTCCAGCTGGCCTCTCTTCTTGTCTTCGAGAGTCCATTCCTCGTAGGGTTTCTTCACCATCTCAGGTCTGGGTTGACCACCAGCGGGTGCTGGGGGTGCAGTGTTAACTTTCATGATCTCTATAGGACCAATCGTGAGAATGTCCGTCATCTCCGGATGAATGCTTTGCAACTGGATCATGGCCTTCTTTTTCCAGGTTTCAAAACCATCCTTGTTGTACTTTGGAAGAGCGTGATTCTTCATGTTGATTCTTTTCGCCTTTACCAGAGCTATGTAAAACACAGATACAAGAAACGCAAGGAAAAACTAGGATCTAGGTCCTAAGCGACTCAGAAGCAGTCGGTTTTTCAACCTCCTGTTCTCATACCACTTGTTGGTCCCTGAGATCAGAGTCGTCGTGGTAACAATAAGATATACACGAAGTGCAACGGAATAAAAAATTAGCGTTTACTTGTAAGTAGGTTATTCTTAACTTAGGATTTTCGGTTCAAGTTTGCTTAAGTTACTTTTAGCAGTTATACTCTAGCAACTCTGTTGCTAGGTTAAATCGTCGTAGCCTAAAAATAATAGAACAGTAATCAACAAGAGAACACAAGATTTATAGTGGTTCGATCAAATGATCTACGTCCACTCCTTATCCTAATCGCTAAGAATTTCACTAAGAAAGTATATGGTGTACAAAGAGTTGCCTTTCCTGTAAAGCAAGTAGTCGTCGTCTGGTCTGTCTGCTCCACGGCTACCTTTCGATACTCCGAACCTTTCAGGTGTGGCTCCGGTTGAGTCAAGGGTGCCCCTTCGTAAAACTCACTTTTACCACCTGTGGAAGATTTTAAAGTTCCTTCCGAACTATCCTTCGTTCTCGGCGTCAGTGCCCGTTCTAATCAATTTCCTTTCGAGAAACTCACTGCTGGATACTTTTTATGACAAAAGTGATCCCAATGATTGAAGATTCTTGAATCCCTTCAAGAATTTCTCAGTTGAGTGTCAGATGTATGGTCGAACACGCAAGACGTTGAAGGCTTTTTGGTATCTCGATATTATGCCTTTCAACTGAACTGCTCTCAAGGTTTCTATCTCTATTTGGAAACTAATGTACGTGTGTTTGCATTAGAGAGAGTGAGCAGCTCCTGCATCTTCCATTGACTTGCCTTTTATAGTTGTCTTCTCGAAGTTTGAGTCAGCAGATCCGTTAGACACAACGGATCTTTCTACTTAAATGCAGGTAGCTTTTTACCAACTTTTCTGTCACCATACAGGCTTTTCCGTCCTACTTCTGACAGGTCTAATCTTCGCGTGTTGGTCAGAATAGCGGTGTAGTAGTTGAGATTTGCTTTGTTGTCCCTTTACTGGAACGGGATGCTGAATATCTTTCAGCATGCTCCTGGTCTTAATGCGTAGCAAATGTTCTTCTACTTCTCTGGCTTTGGATTGCTAACGCCTTTAGCAGCCTGTATCGTGTTATCAGATGCTGACCCCTCAGCATTCAGCTATTTCTTTTTCTTCATGCTTTCCTGTTGTCTGCTGAGATTTCTTCTAAGCAACCTATTCTATTACAACTCGATGTTTACCCTATACAGTACATTACATAAGTTGCTAAGCTATGTTAAGGTTCAACAATGATCGACCTATTACTAAGGTTTGATCCAACAAAAACTTTTACATTGTGCTCCTAAGGGTAATTCAGGAATATTTTCCCAACATGTGTGCAACTTATGATCTTGTGGTGTGTTGAGATCTGAGGAACTGAGGCCTATTTATTGGAAAATACTGGACTTCTATTGGACTTGAGTTTCATGGGCCAGACCAGGGACCCAAATGCAAATAGCAAATAAGGCCTATCAATTAATTAATCCCATATTCAACCCAGAATATAATTAATTAATTAATATTGATTCATTCCACCAGAGAATCAATACTATCCTACCTATTTGCTACCACATTTTGAGGTACGGGTTGCATGGGCTCGGTATATCCCCACATTTAAGGTTACAGACATTCGTTAATTAATTTAAGCTCTGACAAGCTATTTAATTAATTAACATCTTATATTCCTGAATCAATCCACTCAAACCTTTTGCACTTATGCTTGAACTTAATCAGCCTGCAGGACTTAGCATAACGAACCTTTTGAGCTGTTCAGGGAATGTCACAATCCTATACTGGATGTGGTTACCTAGTTCCAGTACCAGACAGTCATACACAAACTGTTATTACCCAAGATACAGATATACAAGCTCAACTAGAGCCTTTCACTGCAACTCAAAGTAATATACAATCTACATATACTTATGTACCTTCATTTAGGCTTAGGATCTCGTCAAGCCATAGAGATCTAGATTCTTTTTATGTCAGATAAAAGAATCGATCTCGACTTAGGTCCTTATCAATGTGTGCCCCACACCAACATACCAAGCCATCCAAAATAAGATGCTTATTACTGCGTATGCTGCAGCCTACAACGACAGTTTATCCTGGAACTGTCTCAGCTGTGATAACTATTTATATCTCGCTAGGTTAAACGATCCATACGATCTTCTGTGATCTTCTACACATCGTATGATCTCCCTATCGACGAGATAAGAGGATAATTTCGTTTGCGACACATGTTTGTTAATTCAGACAGGAGATGAACATACAACAATTATGATTCCCAGTATATTAACCAATCGACCTTGTACATAATATACCAATCATAATGCTTTCAGTATATAAATCCATCAGATCTTTGATCTCCTGTGCCCACCAGCTTGATTAGAAAGAACGTGTTGTCATGTATGCCCGTCTAAGATGGACTTACTAGCGAGCTGAAGTTGTTTGGGCTAATGAGTGGATGGAGATCAAGCTGAGATCAACAAAACGAACTATGAAGCAGATAAAGAGGAGATTAAGAAAGATCCGATCATTTAGATGAAGAACTGGTTCACGTGGCATTCCTCCTGCAAAACCAGTGAAAGGTCCTTTCCTCACAATTGAGAGAACTCCTCATGGAGTGTGATGTCCTACTTGTGTCCTAAGCTTAAACCTCTGTTCAAAATTCCTTGGTGGGGACCAGATACTAGAGTCGATCAAATCCTAAGGATGTACGAGCTAGAGCAGGGCAGACTTGTCTGTGAGAGACTCTGATTGTCGAGAAATTGGCCTATCATACGGTTCACTAACTCTGTTCCAATTGTCTTTCATTTAGAGGTAAAATGGTCGGTAGAGTCTGCTACTGACTCTATCCAAGCTGAGACAACTCCATCCAGAACTCAAACCGATGATGCTTCCACTTCTCTTGTTGTTATGCGTGCTATTACACCTACCTTTCTCGAAATCACTCATGTAGAGACCTCCACCACCCTCGTTCAAGCAGAACTAGTGAGCTCATCCAATCTTCAGCCACATGTACATGAGCTTGTGCAAGCTTCGGAAGAAAGGATGCTCAAAATTTTGGAAGAAAGATTGGAGATGGTGACCTCTACCGTGACAACCATTTTCGGTGTAGCCAAGGAGGGGGAAGAGTTCAGAAGGAAAGTTGAAGAGGAGCGCTAGAAGGAAAGATGAATAGACCAGGTGAAGGTTTGAAGCTGACATGGGCAAAATCGCTGAACTTATAGCCTCTCTCTCCAAAGGCGCAAGCCCATCATCTGCTCGAAAGAAGTAAAGCTGGCCTTCTGATAATCTTCATAATTGTTGTATAGACTTGTTAGCTTTTTATCCTTACTCTTGTAATCGAACTCATTAATGGATAAGCTAACTTGTTGATGACCTCTTTTTGTCCAACAAATGGTATTTATCTTCCTCGTTGAACATACACACTTTAGTGTAATCAACAAGCTTCTGTCTTAAACTCTCATTCACTTAAGATTTTTATATGCTCTGAACTTACTTGAATTTTTTTTTTTTTTGGAGCAATATCTCTCCCAGCTTGAGGGGGAAGATCCTAAGTAGAGTAAGCTGAGTTTGAGGGGGAACTTTCTTTGAGTTTATAGACTGATAGCTTCTTACTTATAAAATCTTGGAATGTTTTTTGCTCCTCATCATCTTAGTTTAGAGATAACTTTGACCACACCAAAAAAGTGGAAATTGTGAAGAAATTTGTTAGAAATTTTATTATTATATATTGTTTTGGTGGGTTAAAGTATGTAAAAGACATTTTAGTTTGTCTCTAGATTAGTTTTAGTATAGTCTAAAAATTTAAAGTTCTGTATAGGTTTTGTATCGAGTTGTAAACTGGAGTTATTCTGAAGAACAAACTGGTTAATTAGTTTAGGATGCGCGACACTTAATAGACTAAGGTTTGAATCAAACTCACGAGTTTGGGAACTTTATCCAAACTCAATAGTTTGGGAAACATGAGTCTGGACTGATAAGTTTGGAATTCACAAAGTATGGACCAGCAAGTATGGTTCTATCAGTACAACAAACTTACTAGAATAGCGACCAAGCGTATATTGACGGATGACATCACCAACATGAATTTGCAAGTATGACGACACCAACATATATTTCTAAGTCTCAGTCTCAGCGCAAAGAGACAAAGGGAATCATCTGAGGGACGTACTGACAAGTATAGATATTAAGGATTGGAGATTCCTTTAAAATCTGTAAGCACGAGACTCCAAGTTTTGATACCTAGGACAACCACTCCATGATTCCTCATACTGACAGATTGTCGTTCTGATACAAAGGTTAACAGTCTGTGTCATCGTCAGAAACAAGCGGAGCAGGTGCAAAATATCTAGAAAAGCACCAGCTACCCGCCAATAGCAACATTCAACATAGACTTCCGATTGGACACCATCCAATCTGTCTCAAACAGATATTTATTCCGAAGGACCTGCAATTAACCTTGCGAACTTGCTGAAACACTGCTAATTTACCAGGTCAAAGTTAGAGGCTCTTGAAGCTTTTTCGTGTTTCACTTTTATGAACACGAGACTCAAACCTTTCGAGTTCTTGTTTTATCTCTTGGTGATCTTTCTCTCCAAGAAAGATTACAACAGTCAAGTACGCCTTATACTCTGACTTTTACAGGCTTATTATAGTTGTGCTGAAAGTTCGGGGAAATTCTATACATCCCATTTTGGCGATGAGGAAGCTGCGTGGTGTGTCCACACTCCAAGGAGCTGCAAAGTGAAGGACGGACAAAGGACCAGGCAAATGAGTTTGTGGATTGAAGGACGAGGCATTCTTTGGCAAGCGATAGATTGTTGGAGCACATTGTAAAGTCCAACATTAAGTGGATTTCCAGACTTGTGTCTGAAGAGTGGACATAGTGTAGGGTTTTTCCGTGAACCGAATCACCAAAACCAATTTGAACCGGATCGATTTATGGTTATTGCACATAATTAAAATTCTCAAAACCCTAGCATGCTCCTATGAATTTAATACATAGATTTGTGGATTTAGGGTTTACCGTAACTCCGTCGAGTCTGAACCGATCTTTCGCGTTTGAATTCCAAAACTCAATTCAACCACGCGATTCAATTTAATCGGCGGAAGCAGAAATTAGTAATCTAATTTCTTAGAAAAAATCAAAAACAAAGAGAGAAGAAAAGAGAAATATGTACTCCAAATTAGATTTTCAGGGTTGTGTCCCAATGCTGCTCAGATCTGCTACTGGTGAGGATTCCACAGATCTATGTTGTAGGTCGGAGCAGAAAAATCCTTCTTCTCCCCTCTACAGGCGCCGCCCACTCTCTCTCTGCCTCTAGGGTTTCACTGATTTGAATGTGTTCAATAGTGGCTAGGGTTTCCAAAGAGAATGGTCTATTTATAGACCTAGGGTTTTATCCCTAATGGGCTACTAGGCCCTTTTTCAGCATGTTTAATTGGGCCAGTCCTGGGACCTAATGCAAATAATAAAGTGGGTCTATAATTAATTAATTCTCATGTCCACAACCCAGGACACAATTAATTAATTAATATTAATTCTTTTTCACCACAGAATTAATACTGACCTACCCCTTTATTACCACGTTATGAGAACGGGCTGAATTAATTGAGAATCCCCATATTTAAGGTTACCGGACATCCATTAATTAATCGGAGCCTCTGACAAGCTCTAACTACAATTAATTAATATCTTATTATTCCTGAGTAGTACCACTCAAACCTTATCACTCGTGCCTGAACTTAATCAGCCTGCAGGACGTTGGCACGATGAATGTTATTGAGCTCCTCAGGGAATGTCCCCATCCTATTACTCGGATATGGTTACCTAAACCCAGTCTCAGGCGGTACTACATGAACTGCTGTTACCCAAGATACGGATATACGAGCACGTTACTTAGGCTCTCCACCATGGCAAGTCAAAGCAACAGTCAACCCGTGCAAACCCCTGAACCTTTGTTAGGGTTTGGACTCAATCAAGATAACGAGATCTTGTATTCGCTGATGTCAGACAGACGAATACATCTCACTGCGGTCCATCAATATGCCACCTCTGCGTACCAACATGTCAAGTAACCAAGACAGACTACTTATTCTGACAATGCCGCAGCCATCCGGACAGACGTATCCTCATACGCTGTCTCGATTGTGATCAGGTTTATGTCTCACTAGGTCAAGTGATCATACTGTCTTCTGCGTCTACAACACGCCGTCTGATCGTCCCTATCGGTGAGACAAGAGGATACCATTGTTCATACATGTAAGATTGTTAACAGATAGGAGAAATAAACTGTTGTATACTCATTGTAATAAATGCTTTCAGTATACAAAACCCATCAATCTCCCACTTATACTCAAAGCATAACTAAGCTATTACAGAGTATACAGTCCGTCTATTTAGTCTGTTGTCACTTTAACCACTATCAGTGGTCGGCATCCACCTCAGACCCAGCTCACGAATATGTCTTTCGTAAACTTTCTGCGGCAAACTCTTTGTAAATAAATCAGCAAGATTGTCAGCAGTGTCAATCTTCTTAATCAGCACATCGCCCCACTATACGATTTCTCGTATGATATGGTACTTTATCTCTATGTGTTTGCTTGCCCTGTGAGACCACGGTTCCTTTGAGTTTGCCACTGCACCAGAGTTATCACAATAAATTGTGATGCTCCTTGGCAAACTCGGGATCATGCCCAAATCTAAAAGGTAGTTCCGGAGCCACACCCCCTCTTACGAGGCGTCGGAGGCGGCGACATATTCCGCCTCCTTGGTGTAGTCAGCAATGCATTTCTGCTTTGAGCTACTCCAAGAGACAGCTCCACCTCCCTGGGTAAACACATATCCTGAGGTCAATTTCTTCTTATCCTAGTCCCCTTGGAAATCCGAGTCTGTATAACCCACAGGGCACAAATCCTCACTTTGATAAACTAGGCAGAAATTCCTATTTCTTTTCAAATACTTGAGAATGTGCTTTACAGCAGTCCAGTGTGCCTGTCCAGGGTTAGACTGATATCTTGCTACCATGCCAATAGCATAGCAGATATCTGGCCTGGTACACACCATCGCATACGTGAGACTACCCACAGCCAAAGCGTATGGTACAAGACTCATCTCGTCTTTCTCCCGCTGTGTCTGAGGACACTGCCCACCAGAAAGACGAACGCCATGTTTGAAAGGTAGCAAGCCTTTCTTGGCGAGTTGCATGCTGAACCGGGCTATCACAGTATCCACATAGGATGCCTGGGATAAGCTCAACATTCTTCTCTTACGATCTCGTAAGACCTTAATCCCAAGAATGTAGCCAGCTTCTCCCAGATCCTTCATTTGGAACTGTTCGGATAACCAAACCTTGATTTTGGACATCACTCCCTCGTTGTTTCCAAACAGGAGTATGTCATCAACGTATAGTGCAAGGAAGACCACGCTCCCACTGACACAAAGTCGGTAACACAACTTTCGTTTTCCAACTGTGCAAATCCATAGGATTTAATCACATCGTTGAAACGTAAGTTCCATGACCTTGAAGCTTGCTTAAGTCCATACAAGGACTTCCTAAGCTTCCAGACAAGATGTTCTTCGCCCTTGCTTGATGTCCCTACCTTCTTCAAGGTAACCATTTAGAAAAGCGGTTTTGACATCCATCTGCCAGATCTCAAGGTCCATATGCGCAGCTATGGCAAGGAATATTCGGATGGATTTGAGCATGGCTACGGGTGAAAAAGTTTTGTCATAGTCAATGCCCTCTTTCTGACTATAACCCTTTGCCACCAGCCTGGCTTTAAAAGTCGTGATCTTTCCATCCGCCCCTTTCTTTCTCTTGCATACCCATTTGCACCCTATGGCCCCAAAGCCATCCGGCAAATCAGTTTTCTGGTATACATCCATAGCAGTTATGGATTCAATTTCAGAATCCATGGCGACACGCCATTTGGCAACATCCTTGTCTTGCACTGCCTCTTCGTAAGTCAGTGGGTCAGAGTCCTCATGTCCGTCTTCTGGGCTCAAGTCCGAAGACTTACCCACGAACATGTACCTTTCTGACTGGAAAATAACTCTCCCACTACGACGAGGAATCGGTGCCGTGTCAGTAGTAGGTGCAGTGACTTGTGGTCCTGCACCTTGCACTGAAGAACGTGTCTGTGGTACTGTACCTCTCACAGGTGCACCCACATCTACACGTTCCCCTTCCCTTGGAATTGCATTTTCATTCTCAATTTCTTGAAGAACGATATCACTCCTTGACCTGTGATTACTCACATACTTGTCCTCCAAGAATCTAGCGTTGGTGCTAACAACAACCATTTGACTCTTAGGACAGTAAAAGTAACCACCTTTCGTTTGCCTGGGATACCCTATGAACAACATTACTTTTGACCTACTTTCTAACTTATCAGGTTCATTCGACAGTACGTGTGCCGGACAGCACCATACTCTAAACTTGCACAAACTAGGTTTGCGACCAAGGAAGAGCTCAGAAGGTGTCTTAGGAACTGATTTAGAAGGCACCACATTAAGCACGTAAGCTGCTGTTTCCAATGCGTAGCCCCAAAACGAAATTGGAAAGTTTGCATAACTCATCATTGATCTTACCATCTCTAGAAAAGTCCTATTTCTTCTTTCAGCTACACCGTTTTGCTGGGGAGTACCCGGTGCAGTACACTGGGATGTAATCCCATTTTCTGACAAATATTGCAGGAACTCGTTGCCGAGGTATTCGCCACCGCGGTCAGATCGCAGCGACTTGATAGTTTTCCCGACCTTCTTTTCTACTACAGCCTTGAACTCTTTGAATTTCTCAAAGCATTCAGACTTGTAGCGAAGCAGGTAAACATATCCGTACCTTGAGTAGTCGTCAATGAAAGTGACGAAGTACTCGTACCCTCCACGAGCAAACGTGGACATCGGTCCACATAAGTCAGAATGGATCAATTCCAACACTTCCTCTGCTCGAGACTGACTAGCCTTGAAAGGCCTAGTTGACATCTTGCCCTCGATGCAGGATTCGCAGACTTGATAAGGTACAGCCCGGACTAGGTCCAATGTACCGTCATCTGCAAGTCTTTTAATCCGCTTCAAGCTGATGTGACCCAGTCTCAAGTGCCAGAGATATGTAAGATCCTCATCAGAAGAAGTAAGTTTTCTCTTCCTAGGATTATCAATTACGGATGAATTACATGCAATACTTGCGGAACACTTATGATTACAGTTAACAACATAGAGAGAATTATTCAGCATTCCACGACAGATAACACCGTTATTACCAATGATAGAAACACCACTATCAAAAATAACTGAATATCCATCAACATAAAGTTTGGAAACTGAAATAAGATTTCGCCAAAAATTCGGCGCGTACAAAACATCTCTCAATGTTAAAACAGAATCATCAAAGTACAAGGTGAACTCTCCAATGGCAGCTGCACTCACTTGTACTGCGTTCCCCATCGAGATGGTAACCTCGTCATTCTTCAGCACCCTCCTTGGTGTGAACCCCTGCAAAATGTAACAATCATGATCAGTAGCTCCAGTATCCACTACCCACGAATGAGTAGAAACCGATGCTAAACATGTTTCCGTTACAAATGCAAATGACGTACCTTGTCCCTTAGCATTCGGACAATCCACCTTTCAGCATCCAGCACACTCGTTCTTCTTTGGAGTGACCTTGGCTCTCTTCCCCTTCCTAGACTTGCTATCACTGCCTGTTTTCCTGAACTTGCTCTCAGCACCATCGTCTCCAACCTTAGAGGTTGTCGAACCAGTACTAGAACCAGACAGAACAGGTTTCCGTGCTCGCATGGTAGACTGCTCCACTACAAGATCCTCAAGCAGCTCATGCAGAGCATACTCTCCCTTTGCAGCAACAACTACCTTAAAGTCATGATAAGATTCCGGAAGAGAATTCAAGATAATATCAATCTCGCCTTGCGCACTGATATTACCACCCCGCACAGTAAACTGTCTCATGAGATCAATCACAGACATCATGTGCGTAGTCATTGAACTATCCTCAACCATCTTCTTGCACACAAGATTGTGCACAAGCTTACAGTTAATAGTTCGCTCCACTTTGCCAAAGGCCGTCAAGAGTTCCTTCCAAAGCTCTCCAGCCCTTTCGAGGTGTTCATACTTATGCCTTAATTCTCTAGACAGGGAACCCGTGATGAGCCAGAAGGCAAACTCATCAGCATTCTCCCATCTGTCATAGAATTCAAGCTCAAGTTCGCACACTCCTCTTTGAGAACACAACAGTGGATCCATGTAAAGAACATGTGCTTGATTTTTCAGATAAAGGATGTGTTTGATGCAGAAACTCCATTCATGGAAGTTCGGACCAGTTAGAGGATTGAGAGCAAGTATATGATCGACAGTAGACATAGACATATCTGAAACAATAAAGAATCTTAAATAAGAACATACATGTTGAACTTTGAAAACAAATGCATTGAAAACCTTTTAATAAATCAAATACAAATGTTTTCCACTAATTGCCCAAGAGTTCCCACCGCAAGCTACACTCGTAGACGTTTACGATGTCACCCTCAACCAGAACTGCGGGTTTTAAGCCCCAATCCATTTAATTTCACTACCATGTCAGGATGCTTTTGACACTAGAAATTAATAATTAGTGAAAACCTTAGACCAAGCCATCTCTCAAGAACAGGGATGCAATTCTTGCATTATATTCAAAGATGCTTCTAAGCAATTAACCACAAATTTAACTCCGGTCAAAAGAGACAGTTTAGCATGGCACGTAACCATACCGCACAGCCCTTAAAGCTTTTGTTATCTATAATTTAAATCAATCCTAGAATACTTGTGAAAGAGATCTACGCAAGCTACACTCGTAGACGTTTACGCAAAACCCTCCTACTATTCACATAATTTAAATTGTTTGTCTAGAAATCCCAACAACCGTACCCATGCACCTCTAGGAACTAGCAAGCTACACTTGTAGTCGTTTACTAGAACGAGAGATACACTTACAGCCTAGGACCGCTTTGTGGAGGTCTATTGATTTTAATTAAAAAATCTACTTACTATTTTTCTTTTAAAAGGTTTCTTTATGCGCACATATAATTTCTTTGTTATTATATTTCCCAAATTTTTGCATGTAATAATACAAGCCCAAAAATTCCCAAAATATAATCCAACAAAAGAAATTAATCACATAAGCATGCTTGAAAAGCTGTAAATAATAAAAGCGATGAAACATGTTTTTCCTATTATCTACACATGCTTAAATGCGCATATAAATAAATCACATATCATACGAGGACAATTAAGGCAAACAAAAATTCCTCATGGCCCCAAAAATAGAAAAATAAATTCTATCTATTACAAATTTGAATTTTGAATTAATTTGGATAAATCCAAATCTTTTCAAATCTTCCAAATCTTCAAGGGCCTTCAAAACTGGATACACCAAATCTTTTGGATTTTTAGGCTTTGTGATCTGATGATTTGCCCTAACCCTAATGCAAACCCTAGGGTTTACACAGGATTGCACAAACCACCAAAACACGAGCCACCGCGATGGGACAGTAGCAGCCGACGACAGCCGCAGCCGCACGTCGTTGCCGCAAGGCCGCCGCCGCGCGCTGCCTTGCCTCGCACCGTGCGCCCGCGACTGCCTTGTGCGCGCGCAGGCCACGCGCCGTGGGTGTTGCCTGCACGCGCTGTGCGCGCGCTGTACGCCTCGGCCGTGCGCCTGTCGTGCGCTGCCTGCCGTCGTCTCCATCGGCCCTACGTCGGCTCCGTCTTTGTTCTTCGTCCTCGACCCGTCCAATTACAAATTTTGAAAAAATTACAGAAATCTATTCTATTACAATTTTTCAAATCTACACTAATCATGAATTTTCTCGTGATTTTACAAAAACAATTAAGCCCTACACGGATAAACCACCGCGGGCTGAATTAACGGGTTGCCACGAGGAACAAAAACCAAACATCCACAAAATAATAAATTCATACATGCATACAGAATTCAATTATGCACAAAAGAGCCATAAATCAAGAACCTCGCTCTGATACCAATTGTAGGGTTTTTCCGTGAACTGAATCACCAAAACCAATTTAAACCGGATATATTTATGGTTATTGCACATAATTAAAATTCACAAAACTCTAGCATGCTCCTATGAATTTAATACATAGATTAGTGGATTTAGGGTTTACCGTAACTCCGTCGAGTCTGAAACGATCTTTTGCGTTTGAATTCCAAAACTCAATTGAACCACGCGATTCGATTTAATCTGCGAAAGCAGAAATTAGTAATCTAATTTCTTAGAAAAAATCAAAAAACAAAGAGAGAAGAAAAGAGAAATCTGTTCTCCAGATTAGATCTTCAGGGCTGTGTCCCAATGCTGCTCAGATCTGCTACAGTTGAGGATTCCACAGATCTGTGTTGTAGGCCGGAGCAGAAAAATCCTTCTTCTCCCCTCTACAGGCGCCGCCCACTCTCTCTCTGCCTCTAGGGTTTCACTGATTTGAATTTGTTCAATAGTGGCTAGGGTTTCCAGAGAGAATGGTCTATTTATAGACCCAGGGTTTTATCCCTAGTGGTCTACTGGGCCCTTTTTCAGCATGTTTAATTGAGCCAGTTCTGGGACCTAATGCAAATAATAAAGTGGGCCTATAATTAATTAATTCCCATGTCCACAACCCAGGACACAATTAATTAATTAATATTAATTCTTTTTCACCACAGAATTAATACTGACCTACCCCTTCATTACCACGTTATGAGAACGGGCTGCATTAATTGAAAATCTCCATATTTAAGGTTACCGGACATCCATTAATTAATCGGAGCCTCTGACAAGCGCCACCCAACCCAGCAGGTCAGGGGCGGGCCGTAATTAATTAATATCTTATTATTCCTGAGTAATACCACTCAAACCTTATCACTCGTGCCTGAACTTAATCAGCCTGCAGGACTTTAGCACGATGAATGTTATTGAGCTCCTCAGGGAATGTCCCCATCCTATTACTCGGATATGGTTACCTAAACCCAGTCTCAGGCGGTACTACACGAACTGCTGTTACCCAAGATGCGGATATACGAGCACGTTACTTAGGCTCTCCACCATGGCAAGTCAAAGCAACAGTCAACCCTTGCAAACCCCTGAACCTTCGTTAGGGTTTGGACTCAATCAATATAACGAGATCTTGTATTCGCTGATGTCAGACAGACGAATACATCTCACTGCGGTCCATCAATACGCCACCTCTGCGTACCAACATGTCAAGTAACCAAGAAAGACTACTTATTCCGACAATGTCGCAGCCATCCGGACAGACGTATCCTCATACGCTGTCTCGACTGTGATCAGGTTTATGTCTCACTAGGTCAAGTGATCATATTGTCTTCTGCGATCTACAACACGCCGTATGATCGTCCCTATTGGTGAGACAAGAGGATACCATTGTTCATACATGTAAGATTGTTAACAGATAGGAGAAATAAACCGTTGTATACTCATTGTAATAAATGCTTTCAGTATACAAAACCCATCACATAGGACCTTTAGAGTCCGAACCATTATAAACTATTTTCTCATTTATTGCTTTCATACCATGTTGTTAGCTTACTTATCTTTACACAGCACTCAAGTGTTGTAATATATTCTGAAAACTGACACTAAGCATACTTGAACACTAAATACTTGGACTAAAGATTTGACAAATCAAGTTGACACATCACCATCAGCTTAGATAAGTGCAAATTTACCGAAATAAATAAATTATTTTTTCTTAATATTATGGCCGTTCAAATAGAGGAAAGTCTTTATACATAATTGTGTGAATTATCATACTTTTGGATCGATGGAATAGCTATTATATCTCATAACAATGTGGATTAATCAATAATAGATTGCAATATTCCATTGAATATTTGCTTAGATTCTAATAAGTGTACTATTGTACTATCTAGACTGATCATATTATCAAATACAAATCTTTATGTTGTATGTATCTACATAATGCTTTCATTTATATTTGTATTTTACGCATACCTAATATTAGGAGTGAACTTAATGTGATGGATATTGTTGTCATCAAACAAAATGAATTTGATCAATTTAACTGGTTAATTTTGACAACTTCCAAACTAAAAAAAAAACTAGTTTGATTTGCTTAACATATATTTCTATTGTATTATTCATTGTTGGTCCCGCAATCAAAGTATATAAATGTGCAATGGAAATGATAAACTCTTGCACTTGGTTCTGAAAACTAACTTGACTCAATTTTTGGTTTATGAAACTCAGTTTAAGGTCGAAAGATTTTAAGTAAGTTTCAGAAAATACTCTTCAATACTTAAATAAGTATTGAAGGTTTCAAAGTAAGCTTGGAAACTTAAGTACAAAAACTTAAAGAAAGTAAGTAAGAACACATGATATTTATAGTGGTTTGAAATCAAAGACCTACGTACACTCTTCCCAACTTAATCGGGAATTCACTAAGTTTCAATGTACAAGTCTTTTTATCATTTAGGGACAGCACGTCGGAAACCTCCGTCATTCGGTTTGCTGTCGTCACTAGCCTAAAAATTCTTTGTAAGCTGATCCTTTTTCACGTTTGCCTAAAATTTCTTTGTCAGCTGATCTTTTTTCAGGTTTAAGTGAGGACGCACCCCGAAGCCTTCTTCCTGGATGTTGGATATTTCCTCGTTCTTCCCAGAACACAATATGGTTGGCTACGGCCGTGATAATCAATATCCCATAGTATGATATTGGCTGCTGTGAATATAACTCAGTAAGTTATATTCACCAAGATGATAGCTTCAACTTTAAGCTTTAACCTCATGCTTTCAAATAGTAGCACGAAAAGAATAACTTGAAACTCAAGTCTCGTGATAGAAACTCATGGAATTTCATAGAGGTTTGAATAGAAAGTTGAGTAGAGTGCCGACTTAGCTTTTCACAAGAATTGCGATAATGATTCTGCTGGGTTGTCGACCTATTTATAGTCTCCAGGTGCAGATTGGTTGATGATTTGAATTCTTCCCATTAGACACATAAATCTAGTCATTAGTGACAGGGAGAATGTCGTCCAATCATCGCTCATACTTTTGGTCTGCTATGCCGCCTGCTTTCTGCTCTTGATAGTGTACTTTTACCTACTTTTCGTCAGACTAAGTTTCAGTACGAGGAATCTAAGATGAGACTTCCTCGTACTGACTTTTTGACTTGGCATTGAAAAGTGTTTAAGTGTGATTTCGAGCACTTGTGATTCACGTGTTTTTGAACGTTTATACTGAAAACTGACTTTCCAAGGTCAGTTTGAATTTTCACTTTGCTTCAGAAAACTTTGTTTCCAAAAACTTCTGGCCTTGCTAAGTTCCAAGCACGAACATAAGTCTTCAAAACTTCAAGTTTCTTTAAGTCTTCTCTTTGAGTATGGAAACTTGGTTCTGGATATCTCAAGCTCTTTCTTCTTGAATATCTTCATCAGAAACTCAGTTTCAGGTTCCTCCTCTTAGTCTTTAGCATCTAAGTTTCTAGTCTATTACAACACGATCAATCATATACAAGGATTACATATAAAAATACTAGAAGCTTAATACTAAAGTAAGTTTTGACATATCAAAACATTAAGTTAGGAGGATACTGAAACTTAATTTCTAACATTCATTAAATAGATATTTCTTACCAACTAAATTTGAATGATATATCAATTTTATTGTTTGCTATTTGTTAAAATAATACTACGACGATCAAAATAAAATTATGTACATATCTTTCGATCGATATGATTTGAAAAATAATCAAATCATACCTATTAATTTGTTAAATTTCCACAGGCGTTAAATTAGCTTGTGAACAGCCCCTCTTGATGTAATATAAACTCTATCCGTCCAAGCAGAATTGATCCCCTTATGGAATCGGACGTCTCATTTGAGTTGGTCCTTTTTAAAATATGATAATTTTGTCATACTCATTAATAAAATATTAATTTCACTTACACTCATAGATCATAATTCTCGTGCTAAAAAAATGGGTCAAATCTACTGGAATAGAGGGTGTATAATATAATATATTTTATTTAAAGAAATTAGAACTCTCAAGACAGAGAAGGACTTGTGAGGCTGAGGTTGGATACATGATTTATCCGGCAAATTTAGTAGACCTATCATCAATTAAATAATCCACCGACGCATGCACCAGATGATTTATAAGTAAAAGTCTTCCATGATATTTTCAATTATTCAATTTTTTAAACTTTAACCATACTATTCAAAAGTTTAAGATATTCAAACTATTTAAAATTTTGTAAATATATAACAAATTGATTTTTCCAATTAAGGAAAAATTTATTGTATTATCAAACATCTAGATCAGATGCAATAAGTTAAGCACTGAATATATAAATAAAAAAAAATTAAATTTGCTGACTTTTGAATTTCCCGTAATACATTCATGCTGTACCTAAGAACTTTTAATTAAATCCAAGAAATTTATGAGACTATATCGTACGAGCTAACATACTAAAAATTTAAATATATAAAAAAAATTAAGAAATTATTTTCTACAAAATCTTTCATTACATAGCAGTTATAAAATCTTCTAACAAACTAAGAACCGTAAAAGAGTTTCAAAAAGTTTTTACCGCATAGAGTAGATGACTAATTAATGATTGAAACGGAAAAAAAAAAAAAAAAAAAAACTCACTTTCAACATGCCTTTCAAGTTACGTTGGTGTACATATAGCTCAACTTCGTTTTATTCTACACGATGCATAGATTATTATTGCATAAATAAAAGTGAATTTTATTCTATACAAACTATTCAGAAGTTAGTGTTTCTCCACATTAAAAAAAATATTCCATAATATTTACATGTCACAGTTTCATTTCCGCCTTATTTGACTAATTTCCAATCTAACTTTTCATAAATTCTTGCTGAAATTTTGTGATTGAAAACTTGCGATTGAAACATATCAACACCTATTTTCCAACCAAATTTTGCTGAACTTAATTGCACTATTTAAGTCCATCTCAACTACCAAAACTCACAAATTTAATGTTTCATAAATCTTACTCTATATAAATCCCCCCACACTCCATGCGTACACACATATCACACTCACTTAGTGTCACTCCAAATTAAGTAGCACTTCTCATATTTCAACTTTCAATAGCTGAGAGATATGGCTGGATCCATGAAGCTGATGTGCACACTGCTCATCGCCGCCGCGTTGATGGCGGCTGTTGCTCCACCGTGTGAGGCGGCGATAGGTTGCGGTGCGGTGGTTTCGTACCTCAACCCATGCCTGCCCTACGTGACCAATCAAGGTCCACTGGGGAGCTGCTGCAACGGTGTGAAGGGTCTGTACGGTGCCGCTAAAACGACGCCGGACCGGCAGGCTGTCTGCACCTGTCTGAAAAGTCTTGCCGCTTCATACAAAGGCGTCGACCTCGGCAAGGCCGCCGGGCTCCCCGGTAAATGCGGCGTCAGCCTTCCTTACAAGATCAGCCCTTCCACCGACTGCTCAAAGTATGCAAAATCTAAATTTTATAATTTTAAGTCTATATATCAAGATCGAATTCTTTTTATTTTATTTAATAGAATGCCATTAGTTTAAATACAACGCGGCATGCATAATGGGTGGTAAATGGGTTGGATTGGCGGGTCGGGTTGGATTGGCGGGTCGGGTCGGATTGCAACCTGATATTCATCCGAATCCGGGCTATTTATTTTTTGTGTCAGAAAAATAATCAGGGCTCGACTTTTTTATTTTCAAGTTAACTCAAAAGTGATCCAAAATGATTTGTTTAATTGATATTAAAAGATTTAACCTTAATTAACATGATCTATTTTAGGGATTGTTCGGTACGGTATACCGCACATTTTTCTCCATACCTTATACCTTACCGAAATTTTCGGTATGAGGAAAACTCATACCGTTACCGTACCGAAGTTTTCGGTATACCTTAGTTCGGTATACCGAATTTTCGGTAACTTCGGTATGATACCTTACCAAAAATTACGGTATACCAAAAATTCGGTAATTTCGGTATTTTTTCGATACGATATGTCCAGTATTTCGATATTTCGGTATTTTTCCCCATCCCTAATCTATTTGACACGTAAATGTCCTATTTAATACAAAAATGATATGTTTAGCACGAAAATGACATGTTTAACATGAAAATTTTCTTATTTAATTAATTGATAAATTTCATTTCCAGGTCATATATGTTTTGCGGATCAGACCCACTGATCGAACCCGACATGATTTTAAATTGGATTTAGTGACTTCAACCCAAAATTAAACTCAATAGATTTATATCGTCTTAAATTTATATGAGGTTATCATGTCGGCTTGGAGATTGCCGCTTCAAAATAATGTTAACAATTATGTACAGGATGGCTAATTCATTTTGAGTGTTAAATTGTTGTATATCTTCATTTTTTGTAGCTTTATTTTTTTTTCAAAGTTTTGATTTTATGCAAAGTCATTAAAAAAATATTATTTGGTTATTTAATAATGTTTTATTTTTCTTTTTGGCAGGGTGCAGTGAACTTAACTGATATATAGACAACCTTGGTGGAATTACAGTATGAATAAAATAAATGAAGGCTACCAGCTTTTAGGGCCTCTGCTTGTAAAATCTAATGGTCTCTTTCCATTGGATGTGAGAGAATGTACTGTCTTATTTATTAATGAGAACGACATTAATATTGATGTCCATAATTATCCATATATATCCTGAGTACTTAATTATCAATTTGTGACACTGTTTTCTTTAACCATTTATTAGAAAAATAAAAAAATATAGTTGAACTTCTTTCCTGATTGGTAGGACTGTAAATGTACTAAGCGGTTCGTAAGTTACTTAAATTTCAATTCGATAAAGGTTTGTTCGAATTCATTTATTTAAGCTCGTTTATTAAATAAACTAAACTTGAGCATGATAGTATTCTACTTGTAAGTTCGTGAACAAGCTTGTTAGCTAAAATTAGTAAAATATATAAAATAATTATTTTATAAAAGTAATATTTTCATGATTTAAGAGTAACAATAATGAAGAATCATTCTAGTAATGAAAAAAATCTTTAATGTGAGCATATGAGATTAATTTTGGAATAAGTAACTTTTTCTTTCAGAATAACAATAAATATTTTTAATATATTCCAAATTTAGAAAGTTTGTTTAGGCTTTACTAAGACTCGATAATGATTATAAATTTTAAAATATTCGATACAAAAATTCAAAACTTGACTCGATACTAAATGAGTCAAAATTGACACGACAATACTTGACTCGACTCGATTCGATTACACTCCTACCTATTGAAGGTTAGATCCATGTCACCAAGCTTAAAGCTAATATTCGTCTGCCAGGTATTTGAGATGGGGCACCTGCTGACTTGTCATTTGTGGAGGCTAGCTATTTGCAATAGGCAAAAGGTTGAAATATTAATGAAATTATTCGAGCAATATTTAAAATATATCTCAAATTATTTAAAACTATATATATAATTATATCCCAATTTATTTTTCCAATCAACCGAAAACTGATTATATTAACTAAAATCCAAGTAAAAAACAATGGAGTATCAATACTAAATATTTAAATAAAAATTTTAATTTGCTGGCTTTGATTCTAACACTACAACCAATTTTTCTATTTGTATAATTTGAAATAGTTTGAGATAAATTAATTTGAAACATTCAAATAATTTGAGATATATTTGAAAAAATATACATATTTTGTAATACATTTTACTTTTGTCATTTGCAATACTGTAATTATCTACTTAAAACGTAATTTTTTAATGGAAGAAAATAACTGTTATAAATAAAAGAGAGAGAGATTTAAGGCTTACAAGCGATTAACTTTGTTTTCACGAATTCCAGTTTGAGCAGTTGAAATATGGTTTTACTAAGCACATTATTGTCCATTCTCCAACAGAAATAATCTATATATTTTTCTTAACGTTAATTTAAATTCACATACTTTAGTATTTTCGAGTAAATTCGAATTCATGATCTCTTATGAATGAATAGGATCCTTTTATTATTATACGCGAACAAGGTACACAAAAATAATCGATTAAAATGTATATTTGGAGATCTATTAATTCTAGATTAAGAATTTAACTATGAGTTCTAAATAAAATATTAAATTATCTTTTAAATTTTGATGGGACATAAAATATATTAAATAAATCTCACTATTAGCCATCCCCACATGCATTAAATCAAGGTTGAAAAACCTACAACACGTCATTAAAACGACAATAAATATACATGTGAGGGAAATTATGTGTACCACGTTTACAGGTAACTATAAAGAAACAATATACATAGGCAACGTGGTGGACCAGTTCAATCATTCAATCTAAATTTATTTATTTCTCTACTTAGATTTCCAAATCGGGGAATTTCTTTTTCTTTTTATTTTTGTTTGATCCAAATCTGTGAATTAATTTAAGAGAATGTGGTCTAGCTAGAGCTCAACCCACTTTTTCGTTTGATTCTCACCCAAAAAAAAAAAAATGAACAATTTATGAAGTTAAGATTTCTAATCAACCCACACTTGGCGTGATTTAGAATTTGAATTTTGTGAAATATCAGCTCTTTCTTGGTATTCAATTTAATTCAGTAAACAATTTACTACTCCGATAAAAAGTTTACTTGAATGTTAATATGTAAAATTAGGGCTGTAAATTATTTAATTTGTTGGTAAGTTATTCAGGTTTCAGTCTCCCTAAAAGATTGTGTGAGTTTGTTTATTAAACAATCCAACATTCAGCTTAATTTGTATTAATCAATTAAATTATGTGTCTAACAAATATTGTTATTTCTCATTTATTATTTGATATTTATTTTTATTGATTTATGAACTTTTATCTAGTTGATCAAAGTAATAATTTCGAGTTTTTTAAAATATTTTTAAGTTTTAATTCTATGGAATGTTTCTCATGCATCGTCCGATCCAAGTCAAATTATAGCATGGAAACATGAAGAATTCAAAAGTGCCGAGTATAATAATAAGAAAACTAAATTTATTATTATTAAAAAGCTAGCAATTATCACTATTAATTTCTTCCTAGTTGGAAGAAATTAAAGCACACAGAAATATAATTGCTACGTCAAAGCTCCCTGCTATAAAGTGAGAGCTCTTTATTTATTTATAATAACTCTTTGTCTATCTCCATCGGACTAAGCTCACTGCACCCTGCAAAACACAATATTACACTATTAAAACAGAAAATAGTTTATCCAAAATTTTAAATCCTCTTGAATAACTAGAGTGATGAGTATGATTTGGATACGATTTAGTTTCAATATTCATGTATATATCTAGAGTTATCTTGTTTTTCATATCTTTTATGATTTGTACGTATTTTTTGTACTATTTAAATACGCAATGATAATCTCGTTATTCTTTGCGGAAAACCCCATCATAGAGTCTATGAAACATAGCTTTCATATTTCGATCTCGTATAAATTTATTAAAAATATAAAGCAATACATTTGACGTGAATTAATTTTATTCGTTTGGAGTGTAGTTCTAAAACACCTTGTTTGTATTAAGATCTCATGAGTTCGTGCTTTCCAGGATATTTTGTTATGTAAGTTTAATAAATGCATTATTGGTAAAATAATAATAATAATAATAAACTTATATACTCACTTAGAGCAGTCAGTGGAAGGGCTGATCTTGTAAGGAATGTTGACACCGCACTGACCGGGGAGCGCGGCGGCCTTGCTGAGGTTGACGCCGGAGTATGAACCAGCCAGAGATTTCAGGCAGGTGCACACGCTCTGCCGGTCGGCCGTCGTCTTCGCAGCAGAGTAGAGACCCTTAACGCCGTTGCAGCACCCACCCAATGGGCCTTTTCCGGTGACATAGGGGAGGCAGGGATTCAAGTAAGAAACAACACTGCCGCAACTTATAGCCGCCACTTGCGGTGGAGCAACCGCCGCAATCAGTACGGCAGCGATGAGCATCATGCACAAGGACTTCATCAATCCAGCCATATCGCAAGTGTAGATGATCGAGAATGTATTGAAAGTAAAGAGCAGCTGAATTGGAGTGTGTGTTGTGGTGTTTGCATGGAGGTGCAGGGTTTTTATAGAGTCAGATTTTGATTGAACTATTTTATTTTTATGTTAGTAATAGAAGGTAGTTGGGGTGGACAATTAATGCTGAAGTTAATTGTGATATATAGTTGGAAATTAGGCGTTGATTTATTAATTTCAACCAAAGATTTATGGAAATATATTGGCAAATTATTTCAGAAAGTCTATGAGATGTTGGCACGTATTGTATTTCTATGTTGCATTGTTGTTTGTTCAATTAATGAATTGGGGTCTACACTGTTATATATGTCGGTTTGCTCTTTGCCGACTACTTTCAAAGTAGCATATGATATGTATTATGAACATTATTTTGATGTATTATGCATGCTACATATGAAGATTTTATCATGCCAAATTCTCAGATGAGAAGGTCTCATTATTTTTATTATAAGACAAATTTAATGATGTATTTAATTTATTGAAATGATATATTTCTTTATTGTAAATGATGTATTTCTTTGTTGCAAATAATGTAATTTTTTAAAAATAAAATGATGTATTTAACTTATTGAAATAATGTATTAAGGTCCGTCTCACAATAAAAAGAAAATAGTGAAATCGTTTCTCAGGAGACCAACTCTTTTATCATATAGTGTGAAACTAATAATTTTCGGTGTGTATTTTGTGAAATTTCCAAAAAAACGTAGTGATTTATTGTGGGACTGTGGATACTAATGAGGAGTCTACTAGAATCATCGAAAAATAATAAATTTAAATCTAATTTTTTGGTTCATTTCCATCTATATCAGAATTTTGAGACTAAAAACTTTCATGAAACTTAAGGATAAATTATAGAGACAACTCTTCAATGTCACAATTTACATATTCATCTAGGTGATGGAGTATTGTTGATATTACGAAATTGTGCCCTTCTTGAGTTGCATGATATACCATTTTATTTATGTTTTTCTCACTACAAAAAAAAAACAAATGGTCTATAATGGCGACGGAAATTGTCACTATAAGTATGAATTTTGTCACTATAGCATCTTAGTGACAATATTGTGTGTCCTCGCTAGGTCGTGGCTACTGAATAGTGGCTAAAGGTTTAGTGACGAACTACAATAGTTTTCACTATTGCTCTATTTTATTGTGACTCTAATTTTCATCACTAATTCGTTATTAATTAGTTACAAACTATAATCATCACTAAAATATTATGATATAGCCACACAAATGTGTTGTCACTAAATAAACATGTTTTAGCCACCACAATAATTATCACTAAATCTTTATAATATAGTAGCATAATTTGTCGTCACTAAAATATCATGATATAGTCAAACAGATGTGTTGTCACTAAATAAACATGCTTTAGCCACAACACACTAATTATCACAAAAACTTCAAATTTAGTAACAAAATTTGTCGTCACTAAAACACGTACCCGTTGTTGACCAGATCGTCTAAACCCACCTACACCGCACCTAATCGTCGGTCTAGCCACCATGAGCCGCAATGCCTGGAATCGCACCCAACCGTTGCATCGCACCTAGCCCGCCAACATCAAGCCACAACTAACCACCTGCACCACACCCAACCATTGAACCGCACCTAGCCTACCACCACCGAGCCGTAACCAACCATTGACCGAATCCACCGGTATTGTGCCACATCAGTGCAATCAGGACCCACCGAGCCATCATCGCACCCACCACACCTGTGAATAATCTGGACCCTGCACATAATCATAGAAAAAATTAATATTTAGTACTTCCAATAGGATTCGAACCCTTTACCTCTTTATTCAATCCTTTATATCAATCCACTGCACCAAATGGTTAATTATTAATATTTTGGATAATTAATATATATAAAGTAATAGTGGCTATCTATCTAAACTTAATAAATTTATGGAATCTATTTCACATCTTTATAAATTTAATTCTTAACAATCTTATAAATTTAAAAACTACTATCACATCAGCGAATTCTAAGAGATAAAAATAAATGTCAATATTGATAAAATAAAATTTTATATAATTTTATATTAAAAAACTATTACACAATATTTACTTTTATTTCATTATTTAGAATGTGCCGAAGTGGTAATAATTTTTAAATTTATAAGATTAGTAATAAATAAATTTGAAAAAAATAAATTTTAATAAAAAATTTATGACATAATATTTTAATTTATATTAAACATAAATTTTACATAATTATGTAATTGAAAATATAATTTAACTAAATGAAACAATTTAATATTTTGAATACGTAATTAACTCATTAAAAATTTAATAATCTTAATTAATTGCATATATTTATTTAAATTACATAATTAAATTTTTAATTCAATTTGGATTTTAACTTAATTGCACATTTAAAATCTTATCACCTTTAAATAATTTTGATTTTTAATATAGTAATATAATCTTCAATCATTTTTTAAATTTGATTAAATTTAAAATTTTATTAATCTTTATTAATTATACACAAATATTTATAAAATTTAATTACTCAAATATATAAGGTCAATATTCAATTGCTATTTAATTGCCACATCAAGAATTTTGTTTAAGATGGGTAAATATCACAATATTCTTTACCAAAAATGTTATGAAATCTTAATGGTATTAGGTTGGTGGGGAACAAATTACTTAATATAACATAATATAGGATATAATTTCATAAATTTGGAAGTATGAAATAGAATGCCATAAATTTTGAAAGTTTTAGACATTAGGTAACCAAAAGCAAATTGATGCTTATAAAAGTCATTAGTATTGAACTAATGGAGTTTATTAAATTTTGAGATCTTGTTAAAACATCATCAAAAATATTATTGTTATCGAAACCAGTGATAATATACTAAATTATTGCTATTTATAATTATTGTGATAAATTTGGTTACTGTCACTATAAAGTTATTTTAGTAACAAAAAAAATATTGTCACTGGCTTTAGTGACGGTAAATACTAACAACATATGAAATTGTTACAAATTAAAAAAAATTGTGATGAAAAAATTATTTGTAGATAGAATAATATTTTTAGTTACAAAAATTTTATTGTCACTAACATTAG
>JAPKLW010000193.1:0-30048 GCA_026898455.1 Plectranthus barbatus
CGGGGTATATGAAATTTTTAAAGGATATGGTCTCTCAGAAAAGACCCATCGTAGAGCACGAGAGGGTCAACTTGTTCGAGGAATGCAGCGTGATTATCCAAAAGAAGATGCCGCTGAAGAGAGAAGAACCGGGATCCTTCACGATCCCCTATGTCATTGGAGGAGAAACCTTCGGGAAGGTCCTTTGCAATTCCGGTGCATCTATAAACTTAATGCCGCTGTCAATCTTCAAGCGGTTGAAGATCGGAAGCATCAAGCCCACAACAATCTCGCTCCAGATGGCCGACAGATCAGTTACTTATCCAAAAGGCATCGTGGAAGACGTGTTGGTGAAGGTAAAAGATTTTATTATTCCAGCCGACTTCGTGGTGCTTGATATGGAGGAGGATCGAAACATTCCTCTTATCCTTGGAAGACCATTCTTGAAGACCGGAGGGGCATTGATTGACATTCGAGACGGCAAGCTGACATTCCGAGTCGGTCACCTTCCCCATCTACAAAGAAGTGCAGAAGCGCAATAAAGGGAGCTATCAGGAAGAATGCCAATTGATCAATCGATTAAATCCGGTGATTTCCCCTCCTTTTTCTTCTATTGCAACTGATTCGGATTTTCCGGAGAACTGCTTACTGCACTATTTGCTTTTGTCTTCAGATTTGGATAAGATGGACGATGAGCTTGTGGATCGGGCAATGAAGCTGGAGGTATCCGAGGGAATAACACATGAGAAAGAAAGCAGATGGAAGCGGTTGCCAAGCCGACGCAGCCAGAAAAAGAAAAGAAAGCGTGGAAAAACACCCACGTCGATCGACGGAGGAGCCTCGTCGATCAATGCAACCGTTGGATCCTCGTCGATCGATGCTACAGTCACGACGATCGACGCACGAAGGAAGTCAGACTCGGAATTTTCATCGACAGAAAAAGCGCGACGTAGAAAAGGGATTGCTGCAGTTTCACCCATGTCAATCAACGCAACCTTGGAAAAGCAGTCATCTAACTCTGATCCGCCAATTCTGGAACTCAAGATGCTTCCGGCACACCTCAGGCATGGAAAGCTAGAAAAATTAATACGAGTTCTACGGAAGTACAAGTCCGCCATCGGGGGGGCATTGAGAGACAGCAAGGGAGTTAGCCCCTCATTATGCGCGCACAAGGAAAAAGACACCAAGAAGTGGGGGATGAAAGTTGTCAAGAACAGAGATGAAAAGGAGGTCGCAAGGAGGCTTGCTTGGACCCGACCTCCCTGATGATGATTGAAGACTCCGGGGGATAAAAAAGTTGATGTCTGAGATCAACTACCAGGTATCGTTCCCTCTCTTGTCTGATTTTCAAACTTATTCCACTCTTCGAGTTGGAAATAAGTTCGGGGGATGTGGACAAGAGATGAAACGCCCTATCTTTTATTTATTATGCTTTCCGTCTTTAAATTTAACTTTTATTTATTATGCTTTCCGTCTTTAAATTTTTTTCGGCTTTTGTTTTTAATTTTTCGTATGTTTATTCTATTTTGTAGGGAAAATTTTTTAGTTTTGAAATAACCCGAATGAGATTGTGAGATTAGAATTGATTGAGGGTTGAGTTTGATTTGATTGTGATTGTGGTTAGATGCCTATGAATGTAGAATACCGCATGATAGGATTGATTTGACACTTGTGCTTGCATGCTGATTGAGCTGATTTGAAATTGACTTCGGAAGAAAATTTTTGAACCCTTGTGTGAGAATTTTGAGCCTTTATTTCGTTTGATGTGAGATTCACATGTGTGTTTTTATTTCTCTAGAACTTGCCTATTTTCTGTGTTGAGACTACATAGTGTGCACAAGTTTAGGAAATGATCTTAGGCCATCTTTGATAGCCAATTCCCTAAACAATGTCCCTTCACATTGAATTTTCCCTAGTTAGCCACTTTTGAGCCTATACAAAAAATTTTTTTCCTTGTCTATGAGATTAAGAAGAAGTATTGGTTTCACTCATGTCTTGAGTTGTGGTATGTGGGTGGAATGATTGTGATATGGAGATAAGAAAATATAAATTAGTGGTGAAAAGATGTGTGAAAAAAAAAGAAGCTCAAAGAAATAATTAGAATTCTCATAAGCTCTCTGAAAAGAAAAGAATACAAAATTATGTAAAGAGCATAAGAGATTCAAAATGAGCTAGAAAAAAAAAAAAAAAAAAAAAAAAAGAGGTAGTGTATTTGTTGATATATTTGAGGAGAAGGGTGAATGAACTTAGATGGTGGTTTGGATTGATTGAGCAAGTACAACTTGATTGATTTTAGTCACTTGGCCATATTTTCCTACCCCTCACAAAAGCCTACATTACAACCTTTCGAAAAGTCCTTTTTGATTCTAGACTTGTGTGCACATTCTAGCAGTGGAGATATTAGAAAATTTGCAAGCCTATGGTAGAAATTTCTTCATACATGTTTTTGAGTGCTTTCATCTTTACCTTAAACACTTGAGAGTTGAGCGATACACTTCCTGAGAGTTCTTCCACGGTTGATGACTTTTCTGTCTCTTTCTAGTTGCTTGTGGGAAGTGGATTCTTGGTTCTTGACTGTGGTGAATCTTGTGAGGCATTGCACTTTAACCGCATGATCTTTTGATTTCTTTCTTGCCTATTGATTGAGGACAATCAAACGTTCAAGTTTGGGGCGTTGATAAGCTCATTATTTCACTCACTTATCTATATTATTTTTATATTATTTTATGTAGTTTTATTGAGTTTATATATATATTCTATGCATGATGTCAATATTACGTGGTATTAGGTGTGTTTTGAGGTTTATGCAGGTTTTTAGGCCTAAACTCATGAGAAAACCGTTCCGGAAGCAGTGACGTGTAAGAGTAGCAGTGAAGATTTTTTCAACATGAGGAATTCGGGATATTGGATCATGGCAATGGATGATGCTTTGAGTTAGCTCTCCAACGCAACTGGAATCGGGTAGATCGGAGTTCGGATGAAGAATTTATGACCAAAACCGTGAGACCGCGCAGATGAGGCAACAGGAGTCAAGCGCTCGACGAAGAAGATCGACGAAGCAAAGGCCGCGTCGATCGCTGCCAATGCTCATCGATCGACGAAGATGTCCAGGAGCAGCGATCGACGCCACATAGCCACGGTCGACGCGCAAGCGCGAAACCTGATCTGGATCTGATTTGGAGATTAATGCATATCGTTAGTCCTAGATTTGATATGATACACCTCTACCTCTATAAATAGCCTTGTAAAATCGAGTTTTAGGGATGCTTTTAATAATTTTATTTTAGAATTCAGTTTTTAGGAAGATTCCAAGAGTTTTTAGGTTTATGTTTGAAGACAGAAGTTGGTGGGAAGACATTCCAACCCGAGTTTTTATGCAATTCAAGTTGTATTTTTCCGTGATGAATACTCCTCTGAATATGTGTAACTAAACTTCTTTTCAGATTCTAGGGTTTCGAACTATCTATGTATACATGTTTTGATTAATTGAATTATTTTCCCTTTCCCTTCGCAGTTTGTGAAATATGTGCTTGTTCATAATCTTGATTTGTTGGCCACTTATTAGGATTATTTAGTTGATTACTTGAGACGTAACTGTGATAGTTTTCAATCGAAAGAGATTTTCACAATATAATCTGATTTCTTGTCGTAACTGAAGGAGATTGATTATAGGGATAAATCTGTAGAACTTGGGAGTTAGTTAATTTATCTTGAGACCGAGCAGAGATAGGTAGTTGACTAATCTACTTTGCGAATTGTCCAACAAAGAAGTTCGTAATACTTTTCTGATGTTTCACTACGAAGAGGAATTAAAATTGGGAATTAATCAATTTATTCATACATGTCATACTTGATAGGTAGATATCCCTGGAATATGTGCTTCTCTTATTTGGATTCAAAAGCTTTTTAATTTTCCTGTTTAATTTTCGATAACAAGTATTGCAATTTTCAAAACAACCAAAACTTTTTATCTGATTTTCCTAACCAGTATTTTAAGAACGTCTGATTTAGTATTTAGGATTTTTTCGTTATTTCATTCCCCTGGATCGATAACCTTAGGGTTTACAAATTTATTTGCCACTATTTCTATAATTAATCTGTAGAAATTACAGTGATCAGTCATCATATTATAACTCGCGCAAAGGTCGGCATCTTCAAGCCTCGCCATATTGCTTATTTTACAGCCACTACGCTACAACTTGCCCTTCTTGCCAGCACCAAACCACGAGGATTCAAATCTACATCCAAACATCCTCACTTGGTTGCTGCAGTGGACAAAGAAATGAAGGATCTTTGCGCAAACAAGACGTGGTCTCTTGTTCCTTGTCCACCTGGTGCAAATGTAGTTGGCTCAAAATAGATATTTGGAACTAAATACCTGTCGTATGGTTGTATTGATTGGCATAAAGCACGTCTCGTGGCTCAAGGGTTTTCTCAAAATCCAAGATTTGATTTATCGCACACATTCAGCCCCATAGTTAAGGATGTTGCGGTGTGAATAGTTCTCTCCCTCGCTGTCCATCGCAGCTGGCCAATTCATAAGCTGGAAGTAAAAAATGCCTTCCTCAATGGTGTTCTCGACAAACCCATTTACATGGTGCAGCCTCCGGGATACATTGATTCTCATTATCCTACACATGTTCGTCATTTATCTAAAGAACTATATGGTTTACGACAAGCACCACATGCTTGGTTTCATCGCTTGCATGAAAATCTATCTCGTAAAGGTTTTTCCTCTAGTCTATTCAACCCTTCACTCTTCATTCACAAGACTGTTACGTCTCTCGCTTATCTCCTTGTGTTCATCAACAATAATATTTTATCTACAATGATCCGATCTTTCTCTCATGCTTCATACCGTGTTTAAACGACAAATTTGCCATTAAGGATTTGGGGCGACTAAACTATTTCTTGGGGTTGGAAGTTACTTACACTTCGAATGGTATCTTATTCTGCCAAACTGTTAAGAATATTGTTAGGCATTTTAAACCCCTTCTGTTGTAAATGATTCATAATCATGGTTTGATATGTTTTGGTGCATCAAAGCTCTATCAACTCAGTATCAAGTCAATTATAAAAACTCCTGTAAAGGAAGTTATACTCGAGTTGTAATAGAATTAGAAAAGAAGAAGAATCAAGAATGCTGAAAGGAGTCAGCAGAGTTGATAAGATTCAAACAACCGTTTGAATCTTCACCTATAAATAGGTGTCATCCTAATTTGATTCAAAGGTTCGCGAATTTCTACATACAGAGATAATAAGAAGAGATCAGACACACTCTCTATATTACACGAACTCATCTGAGCTAGTTCTTGATTGGAGCTTTCCCACAAGCTATCATATCTGAAGCTCGAGTCCTGCGAAGTTAAGTTTCCAAGTTTATTTTGGGATTTTTTCTACTCTGGAAAGAATCAAGTAGTCACGATTGCTCTGCAAATGTGATTCTTACGGGCAACATCAACACAAGGATAGGTTCAAGGAAGAACTATAAAACTCCCAACAGTGCACATCCTAGGAGAAGGGAGGTTTTCCTCACTCTACGGAGCAACACCGATTGAAGATTGAAGAAGGAGATGTTTGAATGTGCGCGCTGACCAGATGGAGGAGCTGCTCAACGTTAGAGATCAGGTCTGACCTTGTACTCAATCTTTTAGTGAATTTTCAGTCGAAGGTCTGAAGAGTGGACGCAGAACAGTTGTTCAAACCAATATAAAATCCTTGTGTCCTTACTGCTTTATTTCGTTAGTTTTGCGCATACATATATTTGAAACTCAACACATCAAGTGTTGTAGCACAAACTGCAATTTGACCTAATGAATAATTGAGCTAAAACACGTTTGATAAACACTTGCTAAGTCGAGACCTTAGTAAGATAAGTGCAAGATAATATTAATACTTCTGCTGCATATAAAATACCTTAGTCGAGACCTAGATCTATCACTTGTCTATCATTCCCTCTTCTTGAAACCCTGTTGCTCGAAGAAATTAGAAATGTTGTCCTTTACCATTTCACCAAAATACCTCCAAAATGGGTTCAAGCAACGTGACTTGGAAGTCTCCAAATTGAGAGGAAGAGTTGTAATCTTCAAAAAGATCACATCTAAGAAGATTCTCACAATTCTCGGTTCACCACGGACGATGAGTTTTCTGATATTAGAACCGAACGGAGACAGGAGATTCATTCTGTCAGGCCATGATAGCTATATCTTTGGAGTTACATAAGCTTGTAAGGCGGGTCTGAGGATGAATAATCCTTAGTCACATGAACTGGGTAGCTCTTCTACACTGTAAAAGAATTGTACACGCAGTTGAGTATATTCAACCTCTTTCCATCTCTTCTTCAGGGATTTCAAGCTGAAACGATGAAATAAAAGGAGGAGATGGAGGAAAGGCTTGCGGATGAAGCAGATGCAACTTAATCGCTTCTACTTGGCACCCGAAGCTATGATAACATGCTGGTGATGCGGGTGCTACCTAACTTGGGTAAATCCGCATGGCATAAAACGCTGATAGGGGAAAGCTGCAGATTAAAGCACCAGTCTGAGCAGATGGTGAGATCTGCTAGGCTTGGACTTCTCAAATTCTTGGAAAGTATGCAGATGGAGAATCAGAAGGCTGAAAGTCGAAGAGATGTCCAGGAGGGAGCGCAAGTTCAAGAAGGTAGATGAAGAACTTGAAGCTGGACATCTCTCAGCCTTGATAAAAGACATTTTTGTGCAAGTGGGGTGACTTGCAGCAATGAGCTCGGGAAAAGATCAAGAAGGAGAAGACATAGCAAAGGCGTTATTTGGAGCAGTCTAAAGACAAATTGATCATTGTCAACTTGTAGTATTATACTTTGCAGAGTGTAACTCTTGTAAATCAATGATATCAATAAAATGCTAGTTTTGATGACAATACTCCGTTGTCTCAAACAATAAACTGTCTGAATCAAAATGCTAGATTATTACACTCCTTGTGTACTTAGAATCCTATCTTAAGTTCTTATGATTTTCCTTGAAAAAAGATTGAAAAATTTAAAGGACAATCAGAAGATAGGAATTTCTTAACGGTCTCCCCAACTTTAGTCGGAAGCAGAGTGCTTAATAGTTGAGAAAGGAGTATCTCCTCAAACAAACTATTCTCTGCTGACTGCTAAGTCCAAGCTCTCAGCAGATTACCGACACCTACTGAGTCTGATCTCTCAGTAAAAAGACTCTTGAACTTAAAAGGATTCATGGAATCTTAAGAGTCTTGGAGAACTGCTGAATCCAAGCTTTCAGCAGATATCCGGTGAATGCTAAGTCCTAGCTCTCAGCAAGCTGCAATGATTTTCTATTCGGCGATAGCAAACAAAACCAGAAAATGTTTACTGAGTCCAAGCTCTCAGTAAAGAGAGTCTTTGCTCAATCAAGAATAAAATCATGCAAGAGTCTGTGTTGTCTACTGAGTCCAAGCTCTCGGTAGAACCTCAAAGACTGTTGAGTCCAAGCTCTCAGCAGATATCTGTAGGCAGCTAAGGATAAAAATTGAATACATCATTACAGGCTACTGAGTCCAAGCTCTCAGCTAGATAATCAGCGTCTACTGGATAGAAGGACCTTGAAGATCAAGATAACTGCTGAAGATAAACTGTCAGCAAACAAATTCAGAAGGTCTAAGGAATGCTAAGATCACAGCAGAATCAAGGAGTTAAATGCTGAGTCCAAGCTCTCAGCAATCTATGTGATCTATGGTATTCAAAATAAAGGGGTATTTCTGATAATCGAATGCTGAGTCCTAGCTCTCAGCATTAGCCTTTCACATTGTTGGATACACTATCCTCAACAAATTCATCTTTGCATGTTGACTAACAAACAAAGAGGAGATAATCATTTCAAATATATCTCGAAAGGGGGGATTATCTAATGATGAAGGAGCTACAGAGTTCGCTTTAATTCAAAAGTAACTCTAGCGCAGGGTGGCGACGAATAATCAGGAGACACATTAGCCACGCACAAGTTTCCAACTTCGTGGGATGTAAGGCAAACCGTCACCAACTACTCAACCTTCGATTCATCCAGATCAGAAGGAGAGATCCAACCACTCACAGTAAAGCCGGTTACTTGGGATCATATAAAGGAAGTCTAGTTTGGAAATTCTAAACCCTAATACTCCCATAACTTCTGATTTTTAAATTTATTCTACTCCACACCTTTTTGAGTTTTCAGAAGAAACATCAATGGCGGAATCTTCCAACCGCACCAATCCCTCGGCAAAATAATCCGGACGACCCATCATGCCCTGAGAGCCTGAACAATTTCCACCGACGTTCACAGGAATCTACAAGACGGAGGACATTGATGAGTAAATTCCATAATATTGCCTAGTTGCCATCAGTCATGGTAAGGCACTTGGTAAACTCACCAACGAGCAAAAGAGGGTGGCTCAAGTCAAGAAGGACAAGATACTCTATGAACCACTATTCCGGAAGCACTGGTGTGTCATTCTCATAGGTAGAAATTGACCGTGAGAATCTGTTGAAGTATCTATTTGCGGAACCCAAGAAGTTTCATCTGCATATAGTCACAAAATTCTTTTCTCGCGCAGTAGTTGATGAAAGCGAAGATTTCTTCACAACAAGTGTTTTGGGAAAAGTGATAGTAAGCCCAGAAGTTTTGGAAAAGACGTATGGTCTAAGAGGAGATAGAGAAGATGTAGCCAACTACAAGGTTAATGACGAAGCCGAAATGAAGAAGCGATGGCTAAGGGTGAAAGAGGAGAACTTCAAACAACCTTGGAAGATAGCAGCACCCTTGAGGTCACTGGCAAAACCAATGAAAAGCCTTGCACAGGTTGTTATAAGGGTGTTAGTAGGCGAGGTTAGTTCACTCTCAGAACTAAGTGCTAAGAAGTTTGCTATTATGATGGCAATTGAAGATCAAATTCGAGGAAATTGGCCGAAGTTCATCTACACCAACTGGCTTGCACACGTGTATAAGAACAAGAATATGGAGACGAGTCATACATTTACCCAGGACGTGGGTTCTGGATTAAAGATAAGTCACTTTCTAGAAGAAATCATACAAAAAGGAAAATTTTGTTGTGGTGAGGACTTGATATACTCCGTCTACATACCACCAACCAGGAAACAGCAATCGCTGAAGAGTTTCAAGGAACCACTGATTCCGAAGGGAAAGAACAATGTCAATACTGATGATCCATCCTATGATGAAGAGGATCCCTGCCAGGAACATGTTGTTATGCCTACTGCTGTTCCACTTATCACCAAAGAATTTGAAGAAGAAAGGCGAAAAGCAGAACAGGATGCCTTGTTTACTGAATTTCAGAATTTGATCAACATCACATCACCGGAAACCGGTCAACACCCTAAGCCAACCGTTGTGAAGAAGAGGCGTTCGCAAAGAAGTCCTCAGCAAAGGAGGAGAAAGCCACCTAGTGATGACGAACAAGCGAAGGAGAAGGGAAAGCACGACAGATTTCACAGAACAACAATCAAGATCACAGTGCCAGAGGTAGACGCTTCTCTACCAACTCCAGATGTCGTCGAGGAGACTGCGACAGAAACCACTGAGACAGCTGCAAAATGTAGGTTTGAATTTCCTGATGAAGAGGAGTCATGGAAGAAGAGGCGACTACAAAAAACGCTTGAATGAGCCCGCGAGAACAAGGATTTTGATAAGTTCAAGCTACAGATGACTCTTGAGCAGAGAGATGTCGATTATAAGAGGGTTATGGCCAGCTCTACCGAGCGCAATGCTAAGATTCAAGCTTGAGAAAAATCCGATCACATCACCCGAAGAGACGTTGAGAAGGCACAATCTGCAAAAGGAAAAAGCAAGGTCACATTTGCTGATAAACGGTTTGAAAACCTTGATGGTATATTAGCTCCTGATCTTGAGAAAAGGCAATTGAAAGAAGCCGTGAAGGAATCAAGAAGGATGCAAACTCCTGCGCAAGGAGAAAGGAGTTCTGATATGATGACTGTTCAGCCCTCCAGCAATCTAGGGGGAAGCGTAAGTGCTGAAGAAAATTCTGAAAGAAGTTTGCTACAGACTGTTGCACACGGTGGAAGCAGTTCTGTTGTTGAGAAAAGAAATGAGAAGGAACAACTGGTTGCGCAAGGAGAAAGCCGAGTTGTTACTATTATGGCAGAAGCCGATCTGATGAAGGAGTCAGTCCAGATCCCGACTGCTGATTCAGGAGAAAAGGTCACAGAGAAGGAGAATGCTGACCTTAAGAATGAAGAATATAAGGGTATACAGCAACCAGAGGTAGCTGTACCAGAAGGTGTTCAGTAGATCATCACTACTGCCAAAGGAACACATGATGCTGCAACCACTTGAGAAGAGACGCCAGCACAAGAGGAAGAAACTACCTCATTGGATGTCGAAACCCGAGCACGGCTACAAGCAAAAATCACTGCACGAAATGAGCAATATCAACGCGGATTGGGAGTAGATCCATTAACAGTTCCAGGATGGAATACTACTACAGATATGACGAATGTGCTCGAAAAAACCATTGAATCCATCTGGCAATGACGCATTTCGATTCCCAGCTGTCCAGAAGTATCAGGTATATCTTTCAGCGATATTCCTGGTTCTAATGATGAGGAGGATATAGGAACTGTCACAGATGGAGAATCTGTTTTCAGAGAAGAAACTCTAAGAGTGCCCATGGAAGGACTACCCGATAGAACTACAATGCTAAGAGGATTGCAAAGTGGTGTCCTCCAGTCACGGTGAGAGATGAGAAGAATGATGATCCCATCTCATGGGCAAAAGATATTTGTATCTTTATAGAAGCTCAAACTGTTGTCAAAGTCAAGAATTCATGTCCTGTAGAATACTGGACAAGTCTTCCGAGCAAAAATGGTTTAGAACAGAGTTTCAGAGATGGTGATTCTTCGACTATGCCACTCATGAACTACATTATGAGGACCGCGCAATTATGATGGCCAGGATGGGTCTCAACTATTGGAGGAGTGAAGAGGAATGGGTTGATGATTGGATAGATCAGACATCCAACGACAGTATACGGAGAAGCAGGTTGCTGCCAGGTTGCAGAAGATCAAAGCACACAGAGAAGTCACTGGAGATATGTTGTTGAAGACTCTCCATCATTCACTCAGCAATTTATATCTCCTGCCACAAGAAGACAGAAGGCCGCAGCTGAGGAACTGAAAAGGAAAATAGCAGAAAAATAAGCCGCACAAAAGAGAGAATAGGATAGGAAGAAGATGTTGGAGTTCAAATAAAAGGTTCTTACACAACTGGCCAACAAGTCTTTCAAGATGCAAAGCTTTCGGTCTCCTTCTCCCATTACTGAAGCAAAAGTAGAAAAAGGGGAGAATGCACCGACCTCCACAGCTAATGCCGATCAACCATCCACTTCCTCTTGAGTATTGGCTACCGTTGCACCCATGTCTACTACCGAGAATAAAATAGTGTTATCTGAGGAACCCCAAATCATGTCCATTGAGCCCTTGAGCTCCAGCACTTATCAGAGGGACCTCCAGCAATTCATTCATACCATGGTAGGACGGAGCATTGGCGAGCACCTGGTACCATTGTGTGCACCGAAGTTACAAACCAGATGTCCGAAGCGAAAGACGACTTGCTTGTCACCGAGCAATACAATTTCGACACCTTCTCCACCGGGATTTTTGCTGCAATCAAAGAGGGGGAAGAGAAGAGGTTAGCAGAGGAAGCAGAGAGAATAAAGGAGCTAGAAGACAGATTTCATTGCATTGAAGCTCAAAGACAATTGAAAGAGGACGTAAGGAGACAACGTGAAGAGGAAGAGAGAGAAGAGAAGAGAAGAGAAGGATTGAAGAGAAGGAGAGAATCAGAAGATAGGAAAGAGAAGCTGTCGTGGACAACTTCATGAAGATGACGATGGAAGCACTTAAGAATGTGAAGAACTCCACCGCCGGTTCTTCAAGTGCCAGACACATTGTTGATTCAGACTCCTCAACAACCAAGAAGTAATATCTCTCTTAACCCTATAAGTCTCCTAGTTCAAAAACACTTTTTGATTTCGAATTGGGTATGTGTTTCCTGCACAACAAAGCATGATATTATTAATGGAAACTAACCCAGGTTGAAGACAACATCTTATTGTCCAACGCTGATCTAATTAAATTAGCTGAAATTACACACTCAATGTAATCAGCAAACTGCGTGGATTGATGATGTGTGTGAAATGTTACTCTATGATTGCTTGATGAAACTATGTGAATGTGTAGTGATTATCTGATAGAGGATTTGAAAGTCATTTACTAGATGAAAATTTTTGAATAATCGACCAATACCCTTGATATTTTGACGGGGAACACGTAGGAATCATACTAAGTCTACGGGAGTTGAGATGCTGAGAATAGATTTGATAGGAAAATCTTTGTAATCTCAGTAATCAACTTTCCCATGATCAGTTAGAATTAAAGCTTAGGATTGAGGCTTTGATCGCACCAAAAAGGAGGAAATTGTTTTGAATATTGTTAGACATTTTAAACCCCTTATATTGTAAATGATTCATAATCATGGTTTGATATGTTTTGGTGCATCAAAGCTCTAGCAACTCAGTATCGAGTCAATTGTAAAATGTCATGTATAGGAAGTTATACTCGAGTTGTAATAGAATTAGAAAAGAAGAAGAATTAAGAATGCTGAAAGGAGTCAGCAGACTTGATGATTGCTGAAGACTGATGAAGAAGAAAAGGCAAGCAATACGGAGAGATATTACAAGAATGTTGAAGAAGTGACTCTAGCATAATCAAAAGATCTTAGCTCAAACTGCTGAGATACCAGCCACATGCTAACATCCAGCAAACGACCGTCAGCAATCAAGAGAAATTAGGGGTGACAATTTTCTATATGATCCGATAATCCGACACGAATCCGCTCGATAATAATGGATATGGATTGAAGCTTATTGGATACGGATCCTTATCGGATCGACACGATAAAGACACGAAAATTTTGGATCGAATTCGGACTAGATATGGATCGGACCGGATAATCCGTTAAACGGATTAGATTTGGATCAGATACGGATATCCATTAATAAATTAATAAGAAATTACTTTATTTATTTATTTATTTATATATAATAATTAATAAATTAATTTTAATATATTAGCTTAGTATTATAGTTTTTCCAAAAACTCAAATCTCTTTATTCTTCCTTGTCATTCTTTTTTTTCATTCATCATCAAAAAGATATTTATTCATTTATTCATTAATTATATTTTATAGTATTTATTTTCCTCATACTAATAAAATAAAATAATTTTGTTCGATTTGGTTTATTTTTGTTCTCAACTTTAAGATTTCAGTAAAGCTTTATCAATCTATGAACTAGTTGATGAGATCTTGAACTTAAATATAGATGAAAGTATGATTTGTCTAATTCTCATTGTCTCAACATTTGCAATTTTACCTTGGTCGATGAAAGATAATTATTATAATTTATTTTATTGTTATAAATTTTAAAGTTTTAATTAATATTTTTCTCCTTCAAATTTGAGTTTAATATTTATGTATATTTTTATTGTTGTCCATTCTTTTTCATTCAACAACAAAAAAATATTTATTTATCTCTTTATTATATTTTTTATTATTTATTTTCTTTATTTAAGCTTTATATGTTAATTTAGTATGTATTTTAGGATGCTTAATTGAAGATTTTAATTTTAAATGAAGCTACAGTTTATTTATTTATTCAACACAATATTAAAAAATTAACTATTAATATTTTGTATTATCTTATCCATTTTTATTGGATTATAATTGTGTTTATTGAAACTTATTTTTCTCGTATCAATCTGATTGGATACTTAATGGGTTTTATCGGATTATTAGAATCGGATCCTTATTGGATCGTTCGGATTGGATACTTATCGGATCCTTAACGGATACGGATCGGATTTGTGCAGATACGGATTTGAGCTTAGCGGATCGGATATGGATACGAATTTTAATTTTTCTTAATGGGTCGGATACGAATTATACCTTAACGGATCGGATCAATTACGGATCGACACGATAAGGATCCGATCCGCACGAATTGCCACCCCTAAGGGAAAGTATAGAGTCGTGAATCAGAAGGATCTAAATCACAAAGAAACTTGATGAATCAGAGGATAGAACAATCATCAGACACAAAGGAGGTTTCAGATATAAACCAAAAGATCCGTTCTGACAGACATGGCTAAGAATAGATGCTTCGCCAATCAGAGACAAGGAGACTTGAAGAGTCTCTGTCCACTGCAAAAAAAAAAGGAAGAACGCAGATAGGCGAGCAATGCCTTTTGACTCTAACGGATAAGATTCAAACAGTCGTTTGAATCTTCACCTATAAATAGGTGTCATCCTAATTTGATTTAAAATTTTGCAACAAGAAAAGATCATACACACTCTCTACGTTACGCGAACTCATCCGAGCTAGTTCTTGATTGGAGCTTTCCCACAAGCTATCATATCTGCAGCTCGAGACCTGTGAAGTTAAGCTTCCAAGGTTATTTTGGGACTCTTTCTACTCTAGAAAGAATCTAGCAGTCACGATTGCTCTTCAAACGTGATTCTTACGGGCAACGCTAACACAAGGATAGGTTCTGGGAAGAACTAAAAAACTACCAACAGTCGACGTCCAAGGAGAAGGGAGGTTTGTCCTCACTCTACGGAGAAACATCGGTTCAAGATTGAAGACGGAGGTGCTTGAATGTGCGCGCTGACCAGACGGAGGAGCTACTCAACGTTAGAGATCAGGCTTGACCTTGTTCTCAATCTTTTAGTGAATTTTCAGTCCGAGGACTGAAGAGTGGACGTAGAATAGTTGTTCGAACCACTATAAAATTCTTGTATCCTTACTGCTTTATTTCGTTACTTTTTTGCATACATATATTTGAAACTCAACACATCAAGTGTTGTAGCACAAACTGCAATTTGACCTAACGAATAATTAAGCTAAAACACGTTTGATAAACACTTGCTAAGTCGAGACCTTTGTAAGATAAGTGCAAGATCATATTAATATTTCTGCTGCATAAAAAAACACTCTGATCGGGGACCAACACAAACCAAGTATGCCCATGACATTTACAGCATTTTCACATGCTCAACTGCAAATCGGTTGCAACATCACTTGTTGTTGGATCTTTCACAATCGACGAGACTCCCCACTCTGACATTTCGCAATACCACAACATTGTGGGTGCACTTCAATACTTAACCATCACTCGGCCGGATCTCTCTTTCGCCGTTAACACCGTAAGTCAGTTCCTCCAAGCTCCCTTCGGTTAATCACTATCAAGTTATTAAGTGGATTCTAAGATTTGTAAAGGGCACAATGTCTCACGGCTTGTCATTCTCATGAGTTTCCACCTGCGCTCTCGCTACTTACTCGGATGCTGACTGGGCTCGATGACCGGACACGTGGCGTTCTACTTATAGATTCTTTATTTTTCTTGCAGATAATCTAGTCTTTGGTGCTAAGAAACAACTGACAGTAGCGTGCTCCAAATGTGAATCAAAATATTGTGCACTCGCTAACACTGATGCCGAAGTTATTTGCGTTTGTTCTTTTCTATGAGAGCTTCACATGCCATTGGCAACTGCACCTTCTATCTATTATGACAACAATAGAGCCTTATTCATCAGTCAGAATCCAATCTCACATCGCCGCGCTAAACATATCAAAATTGAGTATCACTTCTTTTGTGAGCTTATTGAAGCCGATATAGTGGTTACATCTGTGTTCCATCGCATCTTCAAATTGCGGATATTTTCACCAAAATCTTGAGTCGTCCGTCTTTTGAGTTCTTCGAAACCAAGCTTCGCGTCCGACCTTGCCCGACACTCGCTTGAAGGGATGTTGGATATTAGTAGATATTACTAGATACTATTCAGATATTCTTTTTAGCTTTTATATCTTTATATGATACTTCATATCTTCTCTAGTTTGTTGAGATATCTTATGTCCTTATACTCTATAAATCAACGTGATAATACAAGTTCTTTGAGTCGGATATTTTCTTTTCACCATACATTTTCTTACTTTAATCTATATTGGGATTAGTAGCACTTGGCAAACTTTTTTAGGGGATGTATGTGTGGGACAAACTTTGTACTAATTTCTTTTATTGAATTTATAATGATTCTTAATCAAGATCTACGAGAGTTTTATTTCTCCACATTTATGGCAAATTATAATGTATAAGTAATCATAATCAATAAAAACCCGAATTATTAAAATATATAAACTGCCAAGTACAATGAAAACTAATACCCTGATGACCCTTACCTATCTTAACATTATAACAGTAACGAACAATTATATTGCATATGTATTAAAGTGTGTAGCTCAATCTCGTGCTTGCTAACTCAAAAAAATCCCTCAACCGTAAAAGTCTTTTTCGTTTCAAAATATCGTCGAGAGCTAACAGAGCAAACAACAGAGGCCAAAGAAGGGGTAGACCATCAATAAATAGAGCAGAGCCACGAGCCGATCGCCAATAGAAACTACTCACAAATGAACAAGCCGATCCGAGCCTTGTGCCATGATAAACTTGCATTTTTACTCACTTTTTTACTATTTTGTATTAGTTTTAGTTGTGTTTTGTTTATTAGTCTTTACTTTGTGTGGTGCATGGCTTTCACCAATTTTAGGTTTATACAAGTAAAACGTGCAAGTGAAAAAACACTCTATTTCGACTAGTTTGGAGCCGAGGGATCGATGCGCAGGATGTTGCCACATCGACCAATGTGGAGAATATGTTGACCGACATAGATACGTTGACCAACTCATTGGATTTCGTTCGACATGTGCAGACTTTAAGTTAGATTTTGGAAGTTCGATGTGGACATATGTTTAATTCAAGTTATATGAAGATTGGAGATAAAAAGAGATTGAGTGATATCGATTAGGATGTCTGGACTAAGATATGTAATATCTAATCATTTTTCTTTAATTTTCCTAGCATATTGTGGATTCAATAAGCAATATATAACCATTTAGACTAGACCATTCAATTTTCCTTCTTAACCTTATTTTTCTATAGTTTAGAATTTATTTTTCAGGATTAATTTATTATTTATTTTTCAGCACTATATTTTCTTTTATTTGGAAAAGATTTGAAGTTTAGAATTGACGACTCTAATTAAGTTCTTGATCCCTTTTATTTTAATGCAATTTATATTCTTAATTTTAATTATTCTTTTAATTTAATTGTTCTAAATAAATTCCCAAGTAGATTATGGGGGTAAAGTAACAATAATTATGGATGTATGCATAGGCAGGCGCGGATGTGTGCTTATACTTAGGGTACACTTGTACCCTCAAACTTTTTTTTCCTTTTATTCGATTTATAAATTTTTTTACTATTTATACATTTTTTTATATATTATTTATATGTATTTTTACATAATATATCCCTAATTTATGTTATTTATATATTCTAGATCCGCCACTATGCATAGCTTGAATAATTTATTTATCTTTTTAATTGTTGATGATTTCTTATTCCCGATTTTAATTCTCCATCTGAATTATTTGCACTATTAGCCGATTTCAGATTATATAATGAAAAGAATTAAATTATTGAAACTGCTTCAATATATCAACGCTCATTTTTATGGCACGAAATAAACAGCTAAAAACATTGACATATGATAAATGATTAGTTTTCTAAATATATTGTTATTCATCACAACATCATAAAATGTTCCTTCTTATTTATCATATCAGACGATTGAATAATATATGTAATAGTTTTGCAATAATTAAGACATTTTATGACAATAGAAATAAATATTTAAAATTAAAGATACTTAAGATGGAATATTGTATACAGTATAATTGACTATTCAAAATATATTTGAAATAAAATCCGTTAAATTAAATTAAGAGTTGGTCTCCTGAGAGACGGTCTCACCATTTTTTTTATTGAGAGACGGACTTTAATAAATCATTTAAATAAGTTAAATACATCGTTTTATTTTTAAAAATTATATTATTTGCAATAAAAAAACACATCATTTGCAATAAAGGAACACATCATTTCCTTAAATTCGTCTCACAATAAAAATGATGAGACATCATTTGCAATAAAGAAACACATTACTTAATTAAATTCATCTCTCAATAAAAATAATAAGACCGTCTCATCTGAAAATCTATCTTATATTAATTAACCTGAGATATGTGAAGGGTATGAAGAGCAAACTCAGATTTGACGCATGCGGTTCATAAAATCAACATTGCTTTTTCAATTACACACTCACATATATCATTTGTGTCGATTAAGATGTAAAAAGCCTCCATTTACGGTATTTTCAATTTTGGAAACTTTGATTTGACGCATGTGGTTTTTATACAATCAACATTACTTTTTCAATTACCTACTGTCCGCTCATACGTGTCGATATATTTAAAAGGTTAGAATTTCACGTCTCGATTAAGATGAAAAGTCTCTATTTACGGTATTAAGATTAACATTACAGTTTCAATTACAATCCCCGCTCATATCTATCGATATCAATGATGTTTTTTCCCGCTTATCTTATTTCATCATATAATTAATTATTGTAATTTATATAATTATGTTTATTAGTATTATATTTCAATTTGTCCATTTTACTCATTACAAAATTAATAACCTCAGTAATATGAAACAAAATCATAAAATAATTAATACGAATTTAAAACTTAAAATAATTGATTGAAATTTAATTATTGTTCTAGTTAAGGAAGGAAACACTAATTAGCAAATATCATCTTAAATTAAAACTTATAATTATTGAAAACTTATTGTATAACGAATTGGATAAAAAAAAAAATCACAACTAAAAATAAAGAAAAGAATAAGAAGATAAAAATAGAATAAAAATATTAAACAAATAAGAAAATAACATTTTGAAAAAAATAATATTCCCTCCGTCCCATATGAATTGTCCACTTTGCTTTTGGCACAATAACCAATGTGAGTAGAGATAGATGAAATTAGTATTTTATTAGTGAGTGTGTATTATTTTTCCATTTTAAGTAAGTGGACAATTAAATGGGACGGACAAAAAAGGAAAGGTGGACAATTGAAGTGGGACGGAGGGAGTAATAGTTATACGGATGTCATTTGAATGCACAACAATTCGGTGTTGGGCTACCGTGGACTGCAGAGGATTTTATTCCAGAATTTTACCCTTTGATTAAGTTTGAAAATGTCTCTACTTAGAAATTTCAATTCAATTTTCACTTCTGTCAACTTCATGCATAAAAATTTACATTGGAAATGATGAAAAAATGAAGCGTAACAGCTTTCTAAATTTGTCAAATTATTGTCCTCTCCTTCCGGATGTAATAGTTAGAACAACTTATCTGAATTAACAGGTCATAAATTCGAGCAGCATGAAAAAATGTATATTTAAATCTCGTATACTTAGATTAGGAGTTTTTTATTAGACAAAAATTATTAACGAATTGAGTCGAGTTCAACAATAATAATTAATATATAGTCTTCCCTGTTTGATGCACTCGATTTCGATAAACTCAGAATGCTGAAGGTTTTACATGCACATGAGCAAATAAGGTTTTATTGATTGTTAATATATTCTTTATATTTAGTATCTTATATATTCTTGTTCATCAAGATTATGTATATCTTAGATTTCCTATTCCTAGTATATCTTAGATTTCCTATTCCTAGTTAGATTTGGTTTGTTTGTACTATATAAACCTTGTTGTACATCATTATTCAATTGAATGAAATACAAATTATTATTTCCCTACATGGTATCAGCCAAACATTGGCATAAACCCTAGTTTTTCCTCCACCCTTATTTTCCAATCGGCGCCGCCTCTCTCATTCATCAATGGCCGCGCCTGTTGATGTCTCGGAACTTCCGACCTTACCTTTATCCACGATAATTCACATGGTGAATATCAAACTTACATCTTCAAATTATCTTCTTTGGCACGCTCAGATTGAGTCCCTACTCATTACACAAAACTTTCTTCCATACGTTGATGGCACAATCGCCGCGCCCGCCCGCACCATCGCTTCGTCATCCGGCGCGCCATCCCTCAATCCAGAATACTCCAAATGGTATTCCCGAGATCAACTCATCAAGTTATTCTTAGTCTCTACTCTGACTGAGGAATCAAAGGTTGTTATCATTGGTTGTGCTACATCATGTGACGTCTGGAACGCTTTATCTCGCTCGTACAGTCACAGTTCTAAAGCTCGTGAACTGAGCCTGAAGGACGATCTTTTATCTATGAAACAGGCCGATCTTTCCGTGGCTAAATACGGTAGCCGCTTCAAAGGCATCTGCGATCAACTCTCGGCTATCGGTCGATCCATCGACCCATCTGATAAGTCCCATTGGTTCCTTCGTGGTCTGTCTTCATCCTTCTCTACATTCACTGCCGCGTAGATGGCGCAGGAACCGCTGCCGGACTTCGATATGCTCCTCGAGCGAGCCCTTAGCCACGAATTATTCATTCGTGGCTCCGACTCGTCCCCTGCCACCCAGCCGGCTGCCTTCCATGCTGATTCCACGCCTCGTCAGTCCAGTGGGAAAAATAGTTCTCGTGGTCATGGTCGTTCGAGTAATGGTTGGAAAAAGAAGAAGCAACCCTTGTGTTATTTTTGCCGTCAACTGGATCATGATCCTTTTGACTGTCTACGTCATTTTGACCGATCCTTCACACGCCAATCTCGGCCACCTCCTACTGCTCAGTTAGCTGAAGCTTTCTCTGCTCAGTGCTCAGTCTCGACTCGTTCTACATTGATTGCTATGATTATTAGAAAGCGACTTAGCAGAGCTAATAATACAGCGGCAAAGTTACAATTATCGATCCCTCAGGGAAAGAAGTAACGAATAATCTTGAAGTACCAGATCAGGCGTTCTTGAAAGTATTGATTAGGAAAATCAGATGAAAAGGTTTTGATTGTTTTGGAACTCGTAATCTTTGGAATTGAAAACTGAACAGAAAAATTAAATAGCTTTTGAAGTCAAATATGAGAAATACAGATCCCAGGGATATCTACCTATCAAGTATAACATGTATGAACAAATCGATTAATTCCCAATTTTAATTCCTCTTCGTAGTGAAACATCAGAAAATTATTACGAACTTCTTTGTCTAACAATTCGTAAAGTAGATTAGTCAATTACCTATCTCCGTTCGGTCTCAAGATAAATTAACTAACTCCTAAGTCCTACAGATTTATTCCTACAATTAGTCTCCTTCAGTTACGACAAGAAATCAAATTATATTGTAAAAATCTCTTTCGATTGAAAACTATTAAAGTTACGTCTCTAGAATTCAACTAGATAATCCTAAGATGTGATCAGCAAATCAAGATTATGAATAAGCACAGATTTCACAAACTACGAAGGGAAAGGGAAAATAATTCGATTAATCAAAACATGCATACATAGATAGTTCGAAACCCTAGAATCTGAGAAGGGATTTAGCCACACATATTCAGATTAATACTCATCATAGAAAAATACAACCTGAATTGCATAAAACTTGGAATCCGGAAATCTTCTCGTAGAAACTTGTCTTCAGAAAACATAAAAACTCTAAGAATTCTTCAAACTCTAATATTCTCTCTCTAAAAACTTGTACGCACACTAAAAAACGAATTATACATGAGTATTTATAATCATGAAAGATGTATCTAGCATTATCTAGGTTTAGATATGCATCTATCTCCAAATCAGATGAGAAATAGGATTTCCCGCTTGCGCGTCGACCGCGTCCGTTCCCCGTCGATCGCGTCTACACATTTTGCCTCGTCGATCGCGTCTGAATGGACTCGGTCGACGGGGTCTCCATTTTCTGCTCCGTCGATCGCTTGACAACAGCACGACTCGTCGATCGACTAAGGGTCCTCGTCGATCGACGAGGTCTCGGGCACTGGATCCTTGACTCTTCTGTTTTTCGACTAGAAACCTGCATGATTCATCAAACACGGCATTCCAAGTACAAAAACTAACTCATGCACGAAAAAGACACAAAAACAATCCAAATCATCACACAAACAGTCAAAGAACAATAAGATAAGTTGGTGAAAATCCTAACTTATCATACATCTGATTGGTACCTTGACACTGGTGCCTCAGCTCATATCTCTGTCGACGCCTCTACGCTTGATCACGTGACTCCTAATTCCGGCCAGGATCACGTCGCTGTTGGTAACGGTGATTGTCTCAAAATCACTCATACGGGTTTCTTGCCTCTTTCAGAATCTTTAAATTCAAATAATGCCCTTGTGGTTCCTGCCATCACTAAAAATCTATTATCAGTTAGTAAACTTACTCACGATTATCTTGTTCATGTTTTGTTTACTGATGCGCAGTTTCACATTCGGACGCGGACTACCGGCAAGATACTCGCTACCGGCGTACGTAGGCATGGGTTGTATGTTCTCCAAACCGCGCCACTAGCCCTCACGGCGACGGCACCCTGATGCGGCTAAAAGTTCAATTAAAATTAAACTCTTAGCTACACAAGAATAAAATTTGTCAAATCCAGATCCTTCTTCCCTTCGCCCGCTAGAATACCGGAATACTATAGCAAAGTCTAATAGCTAGGTAACAATAAAATCGTTGAGTGATTTCTATCAAACTAGGCAATCAATTTAAACCTATGCTAACAACATATAACAAGGCAATGAGTTAAACCTACAATCAATATCAAGTCTCAAAACAATCATTAAATTCTCTCCACACATTGGTAAACCAAGACAAGCAAATACTCAAATGAGGTAGATAGGATGTTGAAATAAACGTAGATGTAATCCAATTAGGTTAATCATTGATGTAAACACATGTTAATCCCTAGGAGATTGAGCAATCGACCCTACACTTGTTAACCCCTTATCACGGCGAGCTAACAGTTGATGATGCTAAGACTTGCAAACAGCTACGTTATTATGCCCTAGACCACTCCAAATAGAACGTCAATTATTGCCCTACGACCTAGCACCGCACAGGGATTGGAACTAAAATCGTATGAATCTACACTATTCACGATTATTCCGCCCGCGTGTTGGCTGCAGCATTCACGTCAACTACCTCTTAAGTTGGCTATTACCTACACCTAAGAGGTAAGGAACAAGTTCTAGTGCAATTCAAGCTCTCAAAGGAAAGTAAACAAACAATTATCAAACTTAATTTTCATGCATCCTTGTTCAAATCAACATCCAAATTGAATTAGAGCATCATACCTCTCAATTGTAACAATACAAAATTGAAATCAAATACATCCATTACAATTGATAAGTAGAAAGTGAAATCTTCCCCAATTGGATTTGTTAGGTCTTGATCTACCCCTTTGGATCTTCAATTCTCCTCCAAGGATTGATGAATTAGCTCCTTGATACTTTAAGATAGGGATGGAATCGTGATGGAAGTTGGAATATAGGAGAACTCCTAACGAGATCTAATGTAAAAAATGGCAAAAGTTTTTCAAATAACTGAATTCCTCTCTTTTATAGACGAGCAAACAGGGCCTCGGATCGCCCGGTCGAAGTATGGCTCGCCCGGTCGATGCTGGAAACTGCCAAATTGCAAGAAATCACGGTCTGGCTCGCCCGGTCGGATTTGGCTCGACCGAGCCATTTCTCTGTTGGCAAGGCTCGGTCGAGCAGACTCAGCTCGGCCGGTCGACGCCTTGGTCCAGCTTGGCTCGGCCGATCGAGCTCTCTGTCCAGCTTGGCTCGGCCGATCCTGCTCCGCTCGGCCGGTCGACGCCTCCAAACTCCAAACTCATGCAATTTTCCTCCAAAACTCCACCAAAAATGCTAGTTTATGCTCAAAACCTATCCTACAACATTCAAAACACAAAAACACGAAAACACAACAAAAGATCAACAAAAACATATGATATGAGAGTAAAATGGCCGCAAAAATGCACGCTCACACATCGAAAAATAGGTCATTTTACGCACATATCATAATCCCCCAAACTTGAACCTTTGATTCTCCTCAATCAAAACAAAGTAAAGCCATTAACCTACCTCGTGCAATACCTCATAGCTCATCAAAATCATCTTAGCATGTTCAAGTAAAACAAGATTATCACCTAACTTTGTAACAAGGTTAATGCTAAGGACATGAACCACTCATCAAAAATGGATACCAGAAATGAAAGCACTCCCTCACGTGTTTAGGGAAGATGAGATTCACACAATCACAAGATATCGAGCTTGATTTCCATAGGCTTGCATCCATTCTCACCACTATACTACAACGAGTTAGTTTCTAGAATCAAAAAGGTCTTTTCACGGGTTGTAATGTGGCTAACTAAAAGGTGGGTGGTTTTGGGCCAAAGTGACAAAACTTCTCAATTTCCCAAAACCCCCAAACTTGTTCTTTTTGAACCACTACACACCCCGAGGCTTTTTTCCATTTCACAACACACACTTTTTTTCTTTTCTCTTTTCTTTTCTTTTTTCATCATTTTTCAAATGCACCATCATTCATTCATTTTGTCGGTGCCTTTTTTTTTTTTTCAAACACTTGCACCAAAAATTTCGTTGGTGCTACATTTTCTAGGATTCAAATCAATCCTTTATTCTAAATCTTTCATGCCTCAACATTTCCCATCAATACAAATTCAATGAATTCCCAACCCAACTCTCATCACCGTATCCTTTATTTCATAACTTTCATGCCTCAACATTTCCCATCAATACCAATTCAATCAATTCCCAACTCAACTCTCATCACCGTATTCACACTCATACACTCTTTCCCCCCAAACTTGATCCTAATTATATCAAAGAAGATTCACCACTAAAGCTCAATCACGGGGGTCAAAGATACGAAAGGCAAAATAATGATAACAACCACCTTATACTCCCGGTGTGAAAGGTAGGACTAAGAATCGATGGCCTAAGATCATTTTCTAGTTACACACTCATGCCAATATATAGAGAACGGATGCAAGTTCTAGATCTCGTACTCTCAATCTTGCCACTCACAAACAATATAGATATGACAATATCATGGCTCAAACCTCACAGCTTTTTGTCAAGTCCTATGCATTAACCACACACAAAACTCGGCAATTCAAAAGTTAAACTTAAGACATGCTTCAACAACTAGATTCCGCCCTATCATTGGTTGAGATAAACATCCAACTTCACCAAGTAAATCATGATTCAAACCTCAAGTCTAGTTCGGGTTCATCACACACACACAAGCACACAACAACCTAAAAACAATCTACATGCATACAACAATCTAAATGCAATGCAACTAATTGGCAAGAGAAACGATAGAATGTGTTACCCATCGGTAGCCACGATTGCACCACTTCTCCAAGACCTTATTGGTACCTACTCACATCAACAAAAACACCGCCAAACACTTGAGCATAAAACAAACCAATAAAGTCTCATATCCACCAAACTATCCACAAACCAAATATCAACAATGATAAGATCATATCCAATAGTTCCACCATTCAAACCAAACCAATAATCCAAACCACAAACCATGCATAATAGGAAGTATTCAATCATGCCAACTCATTAAGGATTCTCTCCACAATCACAATCAAACAATCCTCAACCATATTCACTTCCAAAACCTCTTTCCACCATCATTCCACTATCCAAAATCTATACAAATAATTCATTTTTCCACTAGCTCCGCCAAACATACCATCAACAGCAATGTTCAACAAATAAATCCATTCAACAAACTCAAACCCATGAAAATATCCATACATATTATCAAGATGAGCATAATCCAAAACATTCATCCAAGGTAGAATATCAATATAGGTACAACCAAATCGAATCATATCCAATAAAGGGACAACATCCAACAACCTAAACTAATTGCAAGATAAAGGATAGGAGATGGAGAAGAATAAACAGAGGCACTGGCAACCGGCACATCCCCCCAAACTTAGTCAAGTGAGACTAAGTTTGCAAAAACGGTGGACGGTGCATCGTCACTCCTCTCGATCTTGTAGTTCCTCCTACAAACACAAAACCAAACAAACTAGACATTTAATCAAAATCAAAGCAACTAAAAGAAATTAAACAAAAGAAAGAAAATTGGTTGGGTTGCCTCCCAACAAGCGCTTCCTTAACGTCGGTAGCTAGGTGACCTTACCACATCACCCATTATCAAAAATCGTGTGGGTTTTTAATACACCTTTCTCCCTTAATTTGCATTTACTTCGGAGCAATTTGTCCAAGGCAATTTTTCTTTCACCCCTATCATCTCTCCAAGGAAAATTTACTCTCATGACGAACTTGTAAGTCAAAGGTGGTAATTCCTTCTTCGATTTGATCTCTAAGGCATCATCCAATTGAATCCAAAGTATATAAGTCTCAACTTGTCCCTCATTTGGATTGATCAACAACTTCTCATCACCTCCATTTCCGATCATATCATCCAATTCATACACTTTGTCTCCTATGATCACCTCCTTTTCCACCTTATCTATCAATCTTAAAGGAAATGTAGGTGCCACATCGCCACATGGTCTTTCCGCCAATATTTTCACCTCATTTTTTTCTTCATAAAGTTGTACCAAGGCCGGAACGTCTTGCATCTCCTCAATTGAAAGATTCTTAATCTCACCATTCTTCTCGTCTTCAATGACTTGCAACTCCTCCATGGTATCGTCATCCTCTTCATCTTCTTGGAGTAAGGCTCCTCTTTCCTTCTTTGGTTCCTTTTCTTGAACCTCCACTATTCCCGTATCTTGAAATCTTACTTCCTTAAGCACCATTACCGCATCCTCACCTTCATATTCCAAAATTTTATATTCTTCCACTCAAGGCTCCTCACTCACCTTTTTCAAGATTTCGGATAATTGCATTTTTAATTCCAAAAGGTTTCCCTCGAGCTTATCCGGTTTCCTCTCCAAAGCTTCCCGAGATGATCTTGCTTCTCTAACTCTTTCATGATCATGGTTGCCCCACTCATCACAATGAACTCTTGTCATGGATGGATTCCAAGTTTGGTTCTCATAGAGTCTACATGGAGAGTAGCCATTAGATGGGGGATAGTTCATGTTGTTCCGGAGGTCACAATTCCCCAATTTATCTCTATAGCTTTCATTACTACACTCCTCTTCTTCATTTCCCCAACTTGACTTCATAATGCAATCATGTCTAATCTCTTCCATCCATGGGTAGCTCTCTTCAAATACCAACCGGATTGGCTTCCTCGGTCGTTGTCTCTCCAACATCTTTGCGCTCATCTCATCCAATTCCCTTTGGAGATTATTAAGCCTCTCCGAGTGAGTTCCTCGATGATTCTCCATTTGACACCTACAACAATTCAACAAACTCAAAGTACCAACAAATAAAAAAAACAAACAACAAATTATTCACACAAGCAAAAACAAAAACACCTAGCCTACAAGCTTTACTTTTCTCCCAATATCTAGCAACCTACTAAATAAAGTCCCTGACAACGGCGCCAAAATTTGATGCGGCTAAAAGTTCAATTAAAATTAAACTCTTAGCTACACAAGAATAAAATTTGTCAAATCCAGGTCCTTCTTCCCTTCGCCTGCTAGAATACCGGGATACTATAGCAAAGTCTAATAGCTAGGTAACAATAAAATCGTTGAGTGATTTCTATCAAACTAGGCAATCAATTTAAACCTATGCTAACAACATATAACAAGGCAATGAGTTAAACCTACAATCAATATCAAGTCTCAAAACAATCATTAAATTCTCTCCACACATTGGTAAACCAAGATAAACAAATACTCAAATGAGGTAGATAGGATGTTGAAATAAACGTAGATGTAATCCAATTAGGTCAATCATTGATGTAAACACATTTTAATCCCTAGGAGATTGAGCAATCGACCCTACACTCGTTAACCCCTTGTCACGGCGAGCTAACGATTGATGATGCTAAGACTTGCAAACAACTACGTTATTAAGCCCTAGACCACTCCAAATAGAACGTCAATTATTGCCCTACGACCTAACACCGCACAAGGATTGGAACTAAAATCGTATGAATCTACACTATTCACGATGATTCCGCCCGCGTGTTGGCTGCAGCGTTCACGTCAACTACCTCCTAAGTTGGCTATTACCTACACCTAAGAGGTAAGGAACAAGTTCTAGTGCAATTCAAGCTCTCAAAGGAAAGTAAACAAACAATTATCAAACTTAATTTTCATGCATCCTTGTTCAAATCAACATCCAAATTGAATTAGAGCATCATACCTCTCAATTGTAACAATACAAAGTTGAAATCAAATACATCCATTACAATTGATAAGTAGAAACTGAAATCCTCCCCAATTGGATTTGTTAGGTCTTGATCTACCCCCTTGGATCTTCAATTCTCCTCCAATGATTGATGAATTAGCTCCTTGATACTCTAAGATTGGGATGGAATCGTGATGGAAGTTGGAATATAGGGGAACTCCTAACTAGATCTAATGTAAAAAATGGCAAAAGTTTTTCAAATAACTGAATTCCTCCCTTTTATAGACGAGCAAACAGGGCCTCGGATCGCCCGGTCGAAGTATGGCTAGCCCGGTCGAAGCTGGAAACCGCCAAATTGCAAGAAATCACGGTCTGGCTCGCCCGGTCGGATTTGGCTCGACCGAGCCATTTCTCTGTTGGCAAGGCTCGGTCGAGCAGACTCAGCTCGGCCGGTCGACGCCTCGGTCCAGCTTGGCTCGGCCGGTCGAGCTCTCTATCCAGCTTGGCTCGGCCGGTCCTGCTCCGCTCGGCCGGTCGACGCCTCCAAACTCCAAACTTGTGCGATTTTCCTCCAAAACTCCACCAAAAATGCTAGTTTATGCTCAAAACCTATCCTACAACATTCAAAACACAAAAAAACAAAAACACAACAAAAGAACAACAAAAACATATGATATGAGAGTAAAATGGCTGCAAACATGCACGCTCACACATCGAAAAATAGGTCATTTTACGCACATATCACACCCACCCTTCCTCCTTCCGCCTCCTTTGAGCTATGGCACAATAGGCTCGGTCACCCTGCTCACAAAACTTTGAAGTCTCTTCATAAGCTTAGTTTAGTTTCCTTTCCTTCCACTGCTTCCGACAATAACTTATGTAATTCCTGTAAGCTAGTTAAAAGCAAACATCTTTCTTTTCCTATTTTCGAGAGTCGCGCGTCGCACATACTAGAACTTGTGCATTGTGATCTTTGGGGTCCTTCCCCGATTACATCAACTTTTGGTTTTCGCTATTATGCAATTTTCATTGATGATTTATTCTCGTTTTTCCTGGTTCTATCCTTTACGTGCCAAATCAGATTTTTATGATGTTTTTATGAACTTTCATGCGTTTGTTGAGAATCAACATTCATGTAAAATCAAGAAATTTCAATCTGATGGTGGCACTGAGTTTACAAATCATAGGTTTCAATCTCTCTTACACAGATATGGTATTCATCACCTTAAGTCATGTCCGTATACTCCCTCCCAAAATGGTAGAGCCGAACGAAAACATAGGCATATAACTGAGATGGGACTTTCTCTCATTTTTCACTCATCCTCACCTCTCTCTCTATGGGTCGAGGCCTTTAGCACGATAGTTCATATAATAAACTGACTCCCATCCTCTATAGTAGCCGATCAATCGCCCTTCGACCTACTATACAAAACGTCGCCCTCATTTACCTCCTTCGCACCTTTGGTTGTCGTGTCTATCCCTGCCTCCATGACTATACAAAACACAAACTTCAACCTCGTAGCCTTCCCTGTGTCTTTATAGGATATAGTCCAAATCACAAGGGTTTTCGTTGCCTCGACCCCACTACTTACCGGATATATACTACTCCACATGCCACCTTTGACGAATCTTGTTTTCCCTTCTCCCGTAATGCCGAGTCCACACCTTTATCTAGACTTAAGCTTACGTCTTACTTTAATGACGACCCTAGGGTTTGCTCGAACTCCCCTTCTTCCACTTCGTCGTCCTCGTCTCCTTCTCCATTGCCATGCACTCTGTGTCCACCCGACCATATTTGAGGAGAAGGGTGAATGAACTTAGATGGTTGTTTGGATTGATTGAGCAAGTACAACTTGATTGATTTTAGTCACTTG